>CM054148.1:46044824-46179824 GCA_028751875.1 Rapana venosa | reverse complement strand
CAGCGTGTGCATTCGGCTTTGTCAATTTTTGTCATCCGTTCCCACTGGTACACAATGACCTTCTCTTCCAAAAGTCAGAGCAGGCTTTAAGGTGTGTGCAAAGATGTTCAGCGTGTGTTCGCACACGGGGCCTCGGTTTATAGTCTCATCCGAAGCGCCTTGTGTCGTGAGGAGGTTGAACCTGGCGCGGCGGAGCCTATCCCTCTGCAGGCAGCGGCTTCATACTTTGTTTTCTATATCATCCATGCCACTGGCCATTGCTGATCTACTCTTCCACATGGTGTTTAGCATGTGTGCAAGATCTTCTGCGTGAGTTTGGCACACAGTCCATGTTTTATAGTCTTCTTCGTCTTCGAACGTTCAGACAGCAATTCTTGCTGTCTGTCATACAAGCGAAAATGCGTTGCGCTGCCGTTAAGCGCCTGACAAGTCAGGCCCAGCGCCTTCAACTTGGACATGGGAGAGAATTGTAATCTTTTAAGTCTTTCTAGACAAACCCCCGTGCGGGTGCCGGGGGCCTGTCAGTATAAATAGCATCCCCACCTTCTGAAAATTCTGTGCCAGGAATTCCCTCTTTTCTTTCCCTCCCTTTGTTTTTACCTTGTTCCCTTTTCTTCCTGCCACCTCCGTCTTGCTTATTTTCTGCCTTCTTGGTCCATCTCCCCTCCCCCCCCCCCCCCCCCCCCCCCCCCCCCCCCCCCCTCCTTTTTTTTTAGCCTTTCCCTTTCTTCCCTGTCTGACGAGAAAATCGAACTGAATGTCAAAGTCCTTCGTATGAGACTATAAATCCAGGCCCCGTGTGCGAATGTACGCAGAACATCTTGCATACGTTAAAAACCCGTTCCACCTTTTGGAAGAGTTGGCCATTGTATGCTGGCAGGAACGGAAGACAAAATTTCAAAAACGCATGCCCTATCCCTGAAGTCGGAATGCGGCTACTTAGATGGGGGAGGGGGGGGGGGGGGGGAGTCGGTCGCATACAAAATAATCTCACCATTAGTAAACAGTTTAGGTTGAGCTCTAGCCGAAAAACGAAAACAAAAAAAGTCTTTCTAATGAAACCGAGGTCTCGCGTGTGAGCGCACATCCTACAGCGTACGTTCAAAAACCCACCCATCTTTTTTTTTAAACAGAAACGTATAGCATTGGTTACTGACAATAATGGATGACACCAGTATGCTCAGCATGCAATCTGCACCGTTACAACGGTCTGTGTGAAAACCACGAGCACTGGAGTAGTAGGCTACATGATCGATACATTTGGAGGAAGGGTAAAGAGACTAAGAGACTTAGAATTTGGCATACGTGTGCTCTCTAGTGAGGGTTGGGTTTTTTCAAACCTGAAAGGGGTGGCGTAGCCTACTGACTAGCACAATTAATGTGAATGGGACGTTACCTGACAGTACTTCAGTTCAGTCTTTGCGATGAAAATAAGAACCCCATTATGTCTATGGACTGGACTTCAGTTCAGTCTTTGCCTAGAAAATAAGAATCACATTATGTCTATGGACTGGACCTTGAGTTCAGTCTTTGCTATGAAAATCAGAACTACATTATTTCTATGGGCTGGACTTCAGTGAAATCTTTACTATGAAAATAAGAACTACATTATGTCTATGGAGCCCTGGTAGCAGCAACTGCCCCAGAAACGTAGCAGTCAGTGACCAATCCTGTGGACAGAATAATTACACTAGGCTACATAAGACAGCAGGGGGTGGAGACAGCTGATGGGGGCATGCATCGGCTGCTACCATCAAGAAGGATGATGTGACGGACGGGTGGAGCAGGTGAACAGATCAATGAACGAACCAAGATAAGCAGAAAACAAACAATCAAGAAACAGTAAGCAGGACCGAAAATATAGAAAAAGAAGGAGCATAAATGGTGGGGCTGGAGGCAAACAAATTCAACTATATACTTTCCAGGAATTGAAGAAATCATCATAGACGTTTGAAGAAAAGAACAGCTACAGAGAAAAATGACTGGAGGTAGCGAATTAGACTTACAGATTTTTCATTCCATATCTTTGTTATTGTTGTTGTGAAGATTCAGTGAAAACAATCCAAAAATACCTTCAATGAAAGCATCCGAGATACTTTGCAGGAACGGTCACTCACTCTGCCTGACACGAGTTTCAGCCCCTAGGTGGGCACTCTTCATAGACCCATTTAGTGGGGACTCATGTTTCCTCCAGAAAAACAATCCCCTTAAAAGGGGACGCCTCTTAAGAAAATTCGCACCTCGCCATAAATCACTGTCAGATCCAGACTTGAACGCCATAACCACTAGGCCACCCACGAGTATGTAGCTTTCTGCTCTGGGATCGTCAGTTAAACAACAGCTGAAATCACAACTGGGGTCAAGAGTTTACAGGTTGGAATCATGCTTGGGCTTTCAGAGTTTGAGTGTTGTTGTTGTTGTTGTTAATTTCTCTTTTTCTCAAGAATTTTTTCTTCATCACCAGGGAACGACAGTAGGTACCTTTACTCTATTTTTCTGGTTTGTTTGGGGTTATTATTATCTTTGTTTTTTATGCTTATCTTTCTCCTCCCCTCTTGCCCTTCAATCTGCTGATTTTTCTCTTTGGTTCAATGCCACTTACACCCACAAACAGTGGTAGATTTCCACCTTCTCTTTTTTTTCTTTTTTCTTGTTTGGCAGTTCTTCTGATCATGGGATTAAACAAACAGATACACAGACAGATAGACAAACAGATAGACGCACAGACAGGTATTTAGACAAACAGACAGCCATTAAGACTGACAGTTATTTTAGACAGACGGAAGAGAGCTACTCCCTCCAGGAGATACTCTTCAGATCTTCAAAACAGCCCACTTTACCTCAGAACTGGACTGGAGTAGAGGCTACCTGCTCCTCCTCCGCAACTGACCAGCTTGCAGAAGCTATAAAGGCCAGTGTTCTGGTCGTGTCTGTCACGGGGCCCCGCGGCCCTGACCATTAATATAGCCGGCAGTGGACGGGCTGTACGTGCAGTCCTGAAAAGAGGAAGAGCCGTCCCCACTAGCGGCAATGTCCGGCGCTGTCACTGTGCTGGAGAAGGGATGGTGGTGGACAACACCCTAGATCAAAGCCTGATTTATCGTCTTATTTGTTCCACGTCCAGACTGTGACCATCTACGTGCGGGGGTTTGATTAACGGAAAACGAGCTTTGCAAACTTCGTCCGGGGGGTAATGTTCTGGCTGTAGCATTTGATGAGTTTTCCCACTTATTAATAGATTCATGAATGACCAAAATCTTGCCGTTGACCAGCAAAAAAAATAATAATGATAAAAATAAAAGTCCGGAAGGGAGTGAGGAAAGATGGGTGGGAGCTGGCGGGGGAATGATAGGTTCTACCTAAGCAAAGTATATATCATGCAAACAGTACATGTGCACCCACGCTCATTAGGGCTGGGTACATTTTGAAATGGATATTTTGTGCGTGCGTATGCATGCGGAAGGGAGAGAGGAAAAAAACAACAACAGTGGCGCTAATGAATGCAAAGCTCTGCAATATTAATCTCAGGGGACAAAACTGCTGCCCAGATCAAACATGGCCATAAACAACACTAGGACGATGACAAGGTGCATGGCCAGGTGTCCAAACATGAATGCTGGCTGATCAGTCCACCCGCTGAGTCTGCTTTGGCCGTTTTGCTCTGCTCTGCTCTGCTCTCTCTGCTCCTTTGGGGATGCTTCCGTATCTTTTAGTATATATAGATAGACAGATAGATAGATAGATAGATAGATAGATAGATAGATAGATAGATAGATAGATAGATATAAAAAAGTTCACTACATTGAACATGCTGTGTTATAAAATTAACGCCCCCCCCTCTCTCTCTCTCTCTCGCTCTCTCTCTCTCTCTCTCTCTCTCTCTCTCTCTCTCTCTCTCTCTCTCTCTCTCTCTATCTATCTCTCTCTTGACCATCTGATTGACTCATAGATCAATCGATCTCTTTTCAGTCTGTGATGATGTTGTCTCCTTTGTTTTACCCTGACGATGATGGGATGGCTCGGCCTAGCCGTGCAGGTCATTTTCTGTTTACACACACAGCTAAGCAGAATTATGTATGTTAAAGACCCTATATATGACATATCGGTTTTCTGTGGGCTGAAAAAACCCACTAGCTTTGCAGGCATGCATCAAGTGTAATACTCGTCAATGCACTGACGTCGGCAGTGCAAGTATAAACAGTAGGATTGGCCCTTGATGTTTATTCTGGGATGTTAGTTATGTTCTTTTGTGATTTCTTTACACACGCACGCACGCACGCACGTTCGCACGCACGCACGCAAACACACACACACACACACACACACACACGAGTACACATGTGTACATAAATACCTACACATCTGCTAAACGCCACTCCCTTCAGACACACAGTTATGGCGGAACAGTAAAACTGCAATAAAAACACTTTTGTGTTCAACACCCTTTTAGTTTTTTGTCTTCTTCAGCCAATTTTCCCTTTAACTTTATCATGGTGCGCGCGCGCGTGCGTGCGTGCGTTTGTGTGTGTGTGTGTGTGTGAAGTCAAGTCAAGTCAAGTCAAGTCAGGTCAAATTTTTATTTCCAAATGGTACGTTGAATAAGCAATGCATTTGCTTTTTTCATCAAGCCATCTATCTAAGAACAAAAATTTCTTAATGATAATATTGAAGACCTACATTATTACAACCTTTACCAAAAGAGTATACCAATAAAAAAAAGAAGAAAACCAATTCACATGTGTGTGTGCGTGCGTGCGTGCGTGCGTGCGTGTGTGTGTGGTGTGTACATCGAACAAAACTATCCCTTGATATAATGGTTGTGAATTAAGGGAGTACGAGGATTTAAATCTTATTCATAAATGTCACTTTAATTGGCAGGGGGGTGGAGGGAGGGCATAAGGGCACTGGTGGTGATGAATTGAGGGTTACTAACAACCCAGTTTGTTGCTTGGGGGACGGGATAGCTCAGTGGTCAGAGCACTCGTTTTCCCCAAGCTAAAGTTAAGCAGCATCGCGAGCTAGGTTACCAAGTGGATGGTTGACCGTTTGCACGCCTTGACTTCAGTTCAGTCCCTCAGTTCACCCAGCTGTAAATGGGTACCTGCCCTCTTTAGGGTCAGGGAAGGTAAAGCAGTGAGGGAGAGGAGATGGGTGCCGCCCTCAATGTGCTGGCCCCTGGAGAAGCTAAGATCTTTGATGCCTCGCTCCCCTACGACCACATAGATTATGGGACACCTTTACCTCTTTTTTTTTGTAAACAAGACAGCACAGTCACGGTGATGTCATTAGTCAGCCTGAAGAGGAATGCTAGAACTCTGCCAGGTTCCACTTGTTCCTGACATTCTGCACGCACACGCTGGTGCAGTGCTCTGGACTCTTCTGGAAGTTACGGAAGAAGTCATGCAGTGTATCCGACTTTGCTCATGGCTGATTAGCGTGATCGTGCATGTACTGTGCTTTTTTGTATGGTAGTCTTACGGATGTCAAAAGAACATATACACTGGCAGTGCAGGTGGCCAGCTTGGTAAATCGCCTTGATGAGGCCTCTACAGCATGATAGACATGACATGCAACAACACAACAACAACACCGAGAGGCCGTTCAGAGCTTTCAAGATCTGGGAGCTATTCACCTTCACCTTTGTCTATCTTTTCCGTAGTCTGGTAGACCGTTGGCGCACCACTGAAGATTTTGAACCAGCTTCCTGCTACCTGGGAGCTAGAGTATCGGATGAAGGATCAAAGCCCGAAGTACTCTCCAGGATAGCCCAGACCACAGCGGCAATGACCAAACTGAAAGTCCTCTAGAACGACAAGAACATCGCCATCACCTTCAAGATCAGATTCATGCGTTCTCTGGTCATGTCTGTATTTTTTTTTTTTTGCATGTGAAACGTGGACCATAACAGCAGACATTGAAAGAAGGACACAGGCAATGGAAGATGAGATGTTTTCGCGAACTTCTTGGTATCTCGCGTAACCAACAAGGAAGTGAAAACCAGAATTGAAAACGCCATCGGCCATATCAAGAACTCCTGACTTAAGTGGAAACACGCAAACTGAAGTGGTACGGGCACGTCACACGAACATCTGGACTGGCCAAGACTGTTCTACAGGGAACAGCACAAGGAGGGAGACGAAGAGGCAGACAGAGAAAACGATGGACAGACAACATCAGAGTGGACTGGCCCTGAGTAGAACAACATACTACGAGGAGTGGAGGAAGCTGGTTGCAAAATCTTTAGTGGTGCCCCAACGGTCTGACAGATTTCGCGATAGGCAACGAGGTAGGCAACAGACCAGTATTTTGCCAGCCAGAATTGAATTCAACTTCCAATAAATAAATAAATAAATAATCCACAGTTCAAACTTATACCGAGCAAAGCTCTTCCTTGATATCCAGGCTTGGTCACCAACCTCATTCACTTTTCAGTCGTGACTGAGAAGTTGGAGTCAACACCCAGTAAGCCACAGCTCGCCTGCCTAACTTAATCTTACTGGGATGTAATTGTGAGTTTTGCTTGTTTGTTTTCTTGCCTCGGCTAGAGCTCCGAGGTTCACCAACGTTGAAATTTTGCGTAAGTGACTGCTTTTTGTCAACTACCAAGGTAGCGGCATTCCGACTTCGGGACGATGTCTAAACATGACGCCAGTGTGCATACTGATGTCATCTGTTTTTACCGGCACGCAATGGCTTACTCTTCTAAAAAGCGGAACGGGTTTTAACGTGTGTGCAAGATGTTCTGCGTGTGGTCGCACACGGAACTTTGGTTTGTAATCTCACCCGAAGGACTTTCGGGGTGATTGGATTCGGTACTGATGTTAACTCCAGGGGGAAAAATCTCTTTGAGCGGGTGTCTCGAGCGGTGGTGGCACGAACCCGGGCCATCAGATCAGGAGCTCGAGGCTCTAACCACCAGGCTGTCCTGCCCCCCACCATGATGTAGTTATAAAATTAGTCACTTCCCCCGTGGGGATGCCGGGGTCAGGCCTATCAGTATAAATAGCATCCCCACCTTCTGGAAATTATGTGCTAGAAATTTCCTCTTTTCTATCACTCTCTTTTTTCTCTCTTGTTCCTTTTCTTCCTGTCACTTCCTTCTTGTCTAGTTTCTGCCTTCTTGGTCCATTCTCCTCCTGCCTTTTTTTTTTCCAGAAAGATTTCAAAGATAACAATTCTCTCTTGTGCCGAAGTTGGATACGCTGGGCCCTACTTGTCAAGCGTTTAAGGGCAGGTGACGCATTTTCGCTCATAATTATAGCCTAACGGACAACAATAGTTGCTGTCTGAGGACACAGCTAGATGTAAAAATTGAAAAGTAAAAACCAAACAAAGCCAGACCATGTAACTCTTGAAAACTTCTTTTTTAAGAGAGTTTTTTTTTATTATTGAAAAACAAGAAAATATAGACATATCTCAAAATCAAAAGAGTTAGGTCATACCCCTAGAATTTTTATTAGCTTGCGGTCATCTATAGCGTTAGGGGGGGGGGGGGGGGGGGGGGGGGGGATTGTTGATTTTCACAGGATTTTTTAAAATGAAAAAGTGCACTGTGTACTTCTCTTTTGGGATGGAGAACATAAAGCAACTCCAGGTAGTCACGAGAGGGTCGGAACTGGTCATGAAAATTAATGAGGATTGTTTGTGATCCCACAGCGTTGACCCTGTGCATGCATATTGCGGTTTGGAAGCTAGCAGACGACAAAGGACAGAAGAGGTACAGTGTTTGCTGAGAGAAAAAAACTCCAACATACCAAATTTGAGCAAAATCACATCCGTTTGGAGTCAGAGGCTAGTCTTTCATAAAAAGTGGTTTTTATTTTGCGTAGATGCCTTAATACGTGGGGTATAAATATACGAGTCATGTAGAAAAACAGAAGGATAAGTTGCAAAATCTAAAGCAGGAGTGTAGCCTTAATATCGTCGAAACGGCGGTATTCTCATTCGTTTTAGGCCTATTCTCACATGGTCAACTTGCAATAAACAGTGTCAACTTTAGCTAAACATGGCCGGTCACTCTTTGCGGCGTGAGAAATCATAAACAGTAGCATGGTAGGCTAATTCTCTTTTCTGGCATATTTTGTCTGTCATTGAAAGATGGTTTTTGTTTTGTACATTTGAACCGTGTCTCTGTGTATAAGATGATTTTTGTTTTGCACATTTGAACACTGTTTAAAAAAAGTGTTTGACAAAGAGCTAAGATCGTCTTTCTCAAGTTTCTGGATTGTATTTGTATAATATATATGTTTTTCTTTGTGCAGATACGATTTGCAGCGTTGAATGAGAGCGATAGTGGAGAGGAGGAGTATGATCAGGAAGATGAGCCCACCACCACGAAAGAAGCAGAAGTACGTAGGCCTAATATTTGTAAGAAAAAAAAATTGCACCATGATGTCAAGCTGGTGAATTAGAGACAAGATGTTTCTGATGATTGGAACATGCATGTAGAAACTGGTTGTGGTATACATGATTAATATTAATAATAATATAATGGAATTCATATAGCGATAAATCCTGTAAAACAAACAAATCGAATCGCTTGCACTCAAATCATTTACATGAATGCAAACTTTCCTCGAATATGAATAACATGTGGAACATGCATGTAGAAACTGGTTGTGGTATGCATGATTAATATTAATAATAATATAATGGCATTTATATAGCGCTAAATCCTGTAAAACAAACAAAAGCACTCGCACTCAAATCATTTACATGAATGCAACTTTCCTCGAATATCATGAATATTTCAATTTTATGCGTGCGCACACACACACACACACACTCGCGAACACACTTAGGTGGTGATGAAGGAGATGAAGGATGTTGTTGTTGATTACATCACTAACTGAATCACTGTACTCAATCAGTGAATGTATTTTAAATAATTTATAGTTCATATTTTTTGTCATGCGCTCGCTCTCTCTCTCTCTCTCTCTCTCTCTCTCTCTCTCTCTCTCTCTCTCTCTCTCTCTCTCTCTCTCTCTCTCTCTCTTTTTCTCTTTTGCTCTCTCACTCTCTCTCTCTCTCAAGGGCTGGATAAGAAAAGCAACTGTTTGTATTTTGAAACTGTTATGGACAGTTGGTGACCAGTCCCCATCATTATTTTTCAAGTTGTTTGACTGCCAAGTTCAGCCAATGTTAACATATGGCTCTGAAGTTTGGGCGCTAATGGCAGACCACAAGACTATTGAACGTGTTCATACATTTGCGTTGAAAAGGTTGCTCAATGTCAGTATCAGAACACCTAATGCTTTAATTTATGCAGAGACTGGAAGATATCCACTCTATGTAATTACTCACACTAGATGTATAAAATATTGGCTGAAGATGATGACAATGCCAGAACACAGTTTTCCGCTAAAAGCTTACAAGATGTTGTACAACCTTTATTGCAACAATAAGAATAATTGGGTCTCCAAAATATGTTTCACATTGTATCGTTATGGGTTTGGTCATGTGTGGGAAAACCAAGGGGTCACATATATTAATGTCTTTTTGCATGAATTCAGACAGAGACTTATAGATTGTTTTCATCAGGACTGGAATAGTGATGTCTCTGGAGAAGGATTTTCATTTTATACATCCTTTAAATCTGTTCCTGGTCTACCACAAGCCGTGTTTGAAGTGAAGAATTATGCTGTAAGAAAACAGTTGTTACGTTTTAGATTAGGTGTCTCACCATTAAAAACTCATAGGTATCGACATGTTGCTCAATCAGTAGAAAGTTTATTTTGTCCATTTTGTAAAGATGCTCTTGAATCAGAAGTTCACTTTTTGTTGGTATGTCCAGTATATTGTGAAATTAGGGAAAAATACTTACCTCATAAATTTTTCTCACGACCATCAGGGTTTGCAGCGACACTTCTGATGGCCAGTGAAAAACATTCTAAAGCACTTGCATGGTATATATTCGAAGCTTTTCAAAAGAGGCGAAATGAAACAGAAAAACCATGACAGACTTCTTAAATCAACCAACATGTTTATTGTTTTGAAAACGTGGAAGATCTTGATTATTCATTTTTGGTATACCATTTGTATATTAATGAGAATTAGCTTATTTGCATTTGTAAGGGCATGTGTGTATGGTGTGTGTGCATGCATGCACATGTGTTTGTGTATAATTATAGGTGTGAGAGTGTGTGTGTGTGTGTCACTGTGTGTGTGTGCGAGCGTGTGTGTGCATGCATGCGTGTGTGTGAGTATGTGTGTGAGTATGTGTGTGCGTGAGGGAGAGGGAGAGACTGATCCTTACATGCAACCTTGAAATTGTTGACAAATTTAATGTGAAGTGTTTTGCTTTAGTTTGTTTTGCTTCAAGATGTTCTGAATCTCATGTCATGGGCATATGGCCTGGTACATTAAATGTTCGAGTTCTCAAGGGCAGGATGGGGGAAAAAAAGCATGTGAATGCATATAATATATACATACAAATTATACAATGATACACCCTCGGAACTCGGAACATTTTAATTGTACTTCACACTGATACAATGTGTTTGTTTTCATGTGTATGTTTACACATTTGTCTGTGTGTTTGTGTGTGTAGTAATACTAATAGTACACACGTGTGTGTTTGTGCATGTGTGTACACACATATACACTACAGTGTGTTTGTATTTATGTGTATGTTCACATGTGTATGTGTCACTGTGTGTGTAGTAATACTAATAGTAATACAGTAATAGATAGTGTGTGTTTAAAAAAATTATTTTATTTTGAGGATATGCGCTTTGATTTGTCTTTGCAAGATATAGCGCTATATAAGTTCCTTTTATTATTATTATTATAATGGAATAAGCACTCATGTGCTTTTTTACATCCAGTCCCAGTGTGTATGCAGGTTTTTTTAATTTTGTCATCCGTTCCCACCAGCACACAATGGCCTACTCTTCTGAAAAGTGGAACAGGTTTCAATGCGTGCGCAAGATGTTCTGCATGCATTCGCACACAGGCCCTCAGTTTATAGTCTCATACGAAGGACTTTACTGTCTTTAGCCAAAGTTTAGGGGAGAGTGGAGTCAGCACTGATCTTAACTCAGTCAGAGGAAAAGTCCTCTTGAACGATATTGTGCATACATGTGTGTGTGTGTGTGTGAAAGAAACTGTGCTTGTGTATCACTGTCACTTTGTGCCTAATCCTATATTCTCAGTCATTCTGTATATAATGTAATCACACAGTACATTTAATTGTACAACGTGAAGCATTATACAGTAAGCACTGTAAACCAAGCAGAGATGGAGGGGGCTAATGATATTTGGCTGGCATTACTCATGAACTGACGCTGACTTTGGGTTTTGTGCAGGAGGCGGAGGCGTTTGCTATGTACAATCGCGCCCTGGGTCTGCAGCGTGCGGGAGATGGGGAGGAAGCTGAACACCTTTTCTCCAGTCTCCTCCAGCATCCCTTCATTCTCAAGGTGTGTGCTGTTTGCAAAGATTTTGTGCACTGACTATTTATTTGTGGAGCATTGTGTAGACTCTTTGTTATACCTGTGGTGATACACTGATAATAGTGATTGTGACATGATAAAGATTGGTTTGTGCTATTTTTACTATTGTGATGTTATTTGCAGTGTTGTGGTTATGGCACATTTTGGAACACCCCTACACTTGCCCTTTAAAAAAGAGAGAGAAGAGAGAAGGTTGGTTTTGGTAATGAGACTGACTTTGATTTTACCCCAGACTCTTGATTTGTTTTACAAATGCTCCATAGAAAAGAAAGAAGAGAGAGAGAGAGAGAGAGGAGAGAGAGAGAGAGTGAGAGAGAGAGAGAGGAGAGAGAGAGAGAGCGAGCCCTGATGTGCAAAAGGGCAAGGCACTAGAATTGATGTTGATTATCTAGAAGCAAGAAATTCGAGTTATATATATATTATATACATACTGATACTGTGTATGCCTGCTCTATCTCATCTGTTTTAGATGTTGGGGTTTTGTGGGGTTTTGGTTTGTTTTTTAAATTAGAAACAAAACAGGAAAGTAGGAATGTAAACCTCTAGCAATATTGATTGTTGTGATGTCAATACATGTAACAATTTTTTTATAAAGTATTTTGATTGTTGTGCGTCAACAGTATGATTGAACATCATGATTGTTGTGGTAATGTTATGTAATGTTATGATCGACAGTTGCACTCTTGATTATATCTCAGGAAGGAAAGGGGCAGGATGGTATCTATAGATGTTCACCTATGAGGTACTGGGTCAGAGTCCCAGCCTCTCCTTTTCCTCCCAGTTCGAACGAAATATTGAACTTGACTGTCAAGCCTTTCGGGGGAGACTCTAAACCTGATGGACCTGTATGCTTACAGACTTGTGCATGTTAAAAGAACCCAACGGCAGTTGAAAATCAGAAAGGGCAGGGAGGTACCTCTGGTGGCAAAATTGGTAGGTTCACTTCCCAACTGTATTCCGCAATGTCAAAATGCAGCTGTTTTAACAGTGGGGGAAAAAACGATCGCGTATCTATAGATGCAAAAATCTCACTGTTGCCTTTGGTGGACTTCAGAGCTCAAGCCCAGGAATGAAAAAAGAATATTGTATCTCTGATTTTTATTTCGTCATTTCTTATGTGGAATCACATTTCTCATTTTGAGGTCAGTAAGTGATTCCTTTCTTTTAGAATTTGAATTGATTTGATCCTTTAATGTGGTTCAGGCCGGAAGATCATTGAAGCGGAACAGGAGGACAGCCATCACCCCGCCCTGCCTCTCCTCTATCTGGTGCACAAGAACATGGCTGCCACTGCTGTTGCCAAGGGCAACCATGTAGAGGCTATGAAATCCTACCTGGAGGTGAGGAGTGATGATGATGATGATGATGAGTTAACAATGAACAATGAACAAATGTTATTTATAGAGGGTTATAGAATAAGCATAACAGTAGCTTTTTAACATCCAGCCCTCTGCGAAAAAAAGAAAAGAATAGAATATCAAGTCAAGTCAAAAACGCTTCATTCATCCCATGAAAGGCAGTTACAATACAGTAGAATATGTTGTATGCTTTGATCAAATCTGTTAAAAGAGATATATTTGACAAAAAGTCTGTTAAAACAGAACATGTGGTACAATTTGATCAAATCTGTTGAAATAGGATATAATGTGCAATTTTGATTTTTTTTTTTTAATCGGTTAAAATAGAAGACTGGGTACAGTTTGATAAAGTCTGTTGAGAAAGGATTTATGGTACAATTTGATCAAACCTGTTGAAACAGAACATAAGGACAATTTGATCAAATCTGTTGAAATAGAATATATGGTACATACAATTTGATCTTCTGACTTATAAAGTCTCGTCAGCTTTTACGTAAATTTTATTCACAGGATTAGAAATGTTATTACTTGACTTTACACACGTCATGGCTTCTTCTTCTTCTTCAACTATTGTTGTCTTTCATTTGAGCAAAAAAGCGCTGCGCTGCCATTAAGCGCCTGACAAGTCAGGCCCTGTGCATCCATCTAATGTGAGGGAGAGAATTATCTTTCAAGTCTTTCTGGAAAAAAAAAAGGCAGGAGCATGGACCATGAAGGTAGAAAACAGACGAGAAGGAGGTGACGAGATGAAAAGGAGCAAGGCAGAAACAAAGAGAGGGATACAAAATAGGGAATTTCTAGCACAAAACTTTGAGAAGGTGTGGATGCTGTTTATACTGACAGGCCCCCGGCATCCCCATGGGGGGAACATCATTGCTGTTCATTGTTGTAATGAGCACTGTTAGTTTTTAGGCCTTGGGAACTGGGTTTCATCCTGTTTCAAGCATTGTTCAAGATTCAAGATTTAATTCCTTTCACCCCTTTTAGGGTATGGAGGATGACAAACAAATTGAACAGGAGAATAAACCTAACAGCAATATACCCAAAAATAACATGAATACTAACAGTAACTGAAAAGCAAGAGTTCATAGCATAATGATAATCAAACAGTACTAATGACTCAATACTATTTTTAAGTATACACATTCATGTGGTTAGAACTCCAAGTGACGTCAAGTGCTGTGTGTTTCAGGCAGTGAAAATTGACAGCAGCGAAGTGACAGTGTGGTACAAGATGGGAACGTTGGCCAAACAGATTCACAACTACCCTCTGGCCAAGCTGGCCTTTGAGCAGGTGACCACATGCACCTTGTGTTTGTGTGTGTGTGTGTAGGGGGTGGGGTTGGGTATCTTATCATTGTGGCCTAAGGAGGCAGGGAAGCCCAGTGGTCAGAGCCTCTAACTCCAGATTTTGATGATAACTGAGGGTGCAAGTTCAAGTTTGTGGGTGTAGGGCTTTTTGGGGGTGAAGCTTTTTATTATTGTTTCACTGCTAGATCTCCAGTAGTGAGATTTTGTGTATGCGACTATTTTTGCCCATTGTTAAGGTAGCTGCATTCAGACTTTGGGGATGATGTTTATACACAACACTAGCGTGCATGCGTTTTTAAACATTTGGTTATCCTTTCCTATTGGCACAGAATGGCCTACTCTTTTGAAAGGCAGAACAGATTTTAACATGTACACAAGATGTTCTGCGTGCATTCAACCATGGAACTCGTTTTATAGTCTCATCCAAAGAAATTTGGGGGGAGCGGAGATGAGTGCTATGGGGATGGCTTGAACCCAGGCCATCAGTTCACGAATGCAGTGCTCTAACCACTAGGCTATCCTGCCCCCTCCAGATAAGACTATGAATTGTTTTTATGTACCATCACATGCAGAACATTTTGTGCTCAAATTGGAACTTCCTCTTTTTCTTCAAACACTCAGACAGCAACTACTGTTATCTGTCATATAAGCAAAAATGTGTTGCACTGCTGATAAGCGCTTGACAAGTCAGGCCAAGTGCATCCGCCTTTGGGGTGGGATAGAATTGCTATCTTTTAAGTCTTTCCAGAAAAAAGGCAGGAAAATGGACCAAGAAGGCAGAAAACAGACAAGGAGGATGTGACAGGAAGAAAAGAAGTAAGGCAGAAACAAAGAGAGGGATGGAAAAGAGTGGATTCCTGGCACAGAGCTTTCAAAAAGAGGGAATGCAACTTATGCTGATAGGGCCCTGGCATCCCCATGGGAGATGACAATATTCAGTTCAACTTAAACTTTTTTTTGGCTAAGATTTTTATTGCAGTGTAAAGTTTGTGATATTTTTTCTAATCGGTAGAAAAGCAATTTGTAGTCTTAAATGTACTGGTTTGGGAATAATTCCGTGTTCATTATCTGGTAGGTATGTGTTTGATGTGAAGGTCAGATTCGGGGGTTAACTTCACCGGTGTATGTGTGTGTGCGTCTTCCAGGGTCTGCAGTGTAACGAGCGGCACTGGCCCAGTCTGGACGCTGTCATCACCGTGCTCTACGCCCTCAATGATTATGCCAGTACGTCTGCTCTCTTTTTCACTGTGCCTGTGTGTTCTCTGTCTCTCTCTGTCTGTCTGTCTGTCTCTCTCTCTCTCTCTCTCTCTCTCTCTCTCTCTCTCTCTCTCTCTCTCTCTCTCTCTCTCTCTCTCTCTCTCTCTCTCTCTCGCGAAATAAAAGCTTTTAGAAGGAGAAGGGAGAAACATAATATACACACATTTATATACATATACGTTTCTGTCCTGTTTAAACAAAAAATGGAAAAGAAAAAGATGTGGTGGGGTGGATTATCTCCTACAATTTAGTGCATGCAGGTGGGCACAAGCTTTATTTATCTGTTTATGAGAGTGTGTGTGTGTGTGTGTGTGTGTGTGTGTGTGTGTGTGTGTGTGTGTGTGTGTGTGTGTGTGTGCAGCTGCTTGACATCCATTGTGAAAAGTTATCGTCAAATGTTTATCAGATGATGAAAGATGTACATGACAAATCTTTGATTCCATAATCATGGCTAAATAAGATACCAAATATTTTAGTACAAAGCGGATTTGACTGTTTGTGGGAGAGACAGCTTTGTTCAAGTATTGATTCTACAAGTTCACATATCAAAGCCTTCTTAATAGAAAAGTTTGTTAATGAATGGAGAACTGAGCTGTGGAATAATAGTAGATGCCTTTATTATAAAAACTATAGGATTGATTTTGGTATGGAAAAATATATAAATTGTCTACCAGATGTATATGTTACGCTCAAAAGATTATGAAGTTTCGTTGTAGCTGTCACAAGCTTCCTGTTGAGGTTGAACATTTCCATAATATTACCAAGGGAAGAAAGAATATGTTCAAAATGCAATATGTCTGTTTTAGGGGATGAATTTCATTTTATCATGGAATGTTCCCACTTCAAACATTTACGACAAGATTTTATTCCCCAACATTTTCTTCAACCCATGTCCAGTTATAATTTTTGCAGGCTAATGAAATGCAAATCTCGAAAAGTTCTCCTGTTGCTCTCAAAATTCATAAGATTTGCAGGTATTTCTTGAAATTTCAATTGTCTTTCACAAGTGTAGATTATGTCTTTTAAAGAAATGTGTATACTTAAAGAAGTAGTATTGAGTCTTTAATACTGTTTGCTTATCATTTTGCGATGAACTCTTGCTTTTCAGTTCCTGTTAGTATTCATATTATTTTTGGGCGTATTGCTGTTAGGTTTATTCTCCTGTTCAATTTATTTGTAATCCTCCATACCCCAAAAAGGGGTGATTGGAATTAAATCTTGTCTGTGTGTGAGTATGTGTGTGTGTGTGTTTGTCCCTGAAGTCAGAATAGAGCTGCCTTCGTGGTAGGCAAAAACAGTTGTTTACACAAAAATCACACCATTGGTGAACCTTGGAGTTCTAGCCGAGGAACAAGAAACTGTCAAAAAATTAAAACATGGACCCTCAAAAGCTGGAAACCATGTGGAGTTGTTGGTATTGGGTTGTGTGTGTGTGCAGTGTGCCTGGAGTACTGTGGCCGAGCGTTGGAGCGAGACCCCTACTACACCAAGGGTCTGGTGTTCTCACGCCAAGTCCTCAAGGAGCAGCCCTCCCTCTCTGCACAAGCCAAAGAAATCTTTGCCTACTGGTCCGTTCTTTCATCTTTTGTCATTCTATCCATAATAACAGCAGTTAAATTACACATACTGTGTGGTGGCTCACTAATGCAATAAGTGACAGTGGTTTGCCATTCCTGTCTTGAAAACAGTAAAGTCCTTAACTCTTCTACTACCGCGTTCCGTTTCTCTTACTTACCACTGTATACCAAGTATTTTCTGCAGTGTCTTTCAGTTTCACACCTACTGACTTAAAAAAATAATAAAAAATCGAAATAAAGACAGATCTACATGAAACTTTCTGTACTTGTTAAGTTGTGAATAAAAATTCAATATTTCTTCGTTTGACTCTTGTGTGACTTGTTGTTGTGGAATGCTGATGGCGATGATGTTGCGGTTGTTGTTGGCTACGGTGGTTATGCAATAATTTTTAAAATATGACTATTTCAAGAGGTAAAGAATTGTAAAGATGAAGTGAAATAAAATCAAACATGCAAAATAAGTAATAATGTTCAGATAATATTAGAATAACATGCAATCACACTCACAAACAAGCATACAGGCTGACGAACAAACAGCCATTGAAATCAGGTCACGGTTTGTTCCAATTTTATTTTGCACTTCGTCAGTGAAAAACAGAAGAAGAAAAACCATCATACTACCCACGAGTCACTAGCATCATTTTGCAAGTTTCTGGAGCCACAATTTTCACGAAATTCTTTCATTTTAAGCCAGTCACGGTCATATGCCCCCCTCGGCAGGATCGTTGTTTACACCACTGTCATAGTCGTCTTCATCACTCGAATCACCAATAAACACAGCACATCGATTCCACTCTGCAACTCTTGAATCCTCTGTTCAGCTTCTAAGTCCATTTCAGTCCACATAAGTTCAGATTCTGCCATTATTTTCACAGAAAATCCTCCAAAAAGTTCGTTGAAGCAGTCGCCATATTGATGCAGCTCCCTCCAAAAATTGTTACTCGATGACATCGCCGTAAAATCGAAAAAAATCGGCACCAAAATCGATCAACTGAAGCGAAAATTGCAAATGGCGGCAGCTACACTATCTGGGAGCTCACTGCGCATGTCTAAAGCGATAAGGGGTGTGAGACCATGGTATATAAATAGCACAAAGGGAGACACCAGGTGTCCCCAGGTATTCGGCGGGCACACTCACCCGTGGCTTCGCGGATCAAGTAGTAAGAGGGCGGGTCAACCCGCCGACGGTAGTAGGAGAGTTAAGGACCATAACTCTGAGAGTGCTAGTGCCTTGTGCACGCATAGACCTGTCCTCTGTTAAAGCAGTATGAAATAAGATTGTGATTAAAGGATTGTTAGATTCATGCTGCATTATTGCCATTATTATTACAATCACCACAACATAACAATCATTATCATCACAATCATGACATGCTGAATTATCATTACAATCACTTGAACAAATCAATCAAGTCAAAACAATTGTAGTAATTGTAGATGCAACATGAATTATGCTTGTGATGATGTAGTTTTTATAGCGCTGTGTTGGTAATCATGACAAAAGTAGTAACGCAACCTGAGTTAAGCTTGTGATGATAAATTTTGATTGTTGTGTTGATGAATGTAAAAATACAGGAATAACTCAACAAGTGTGATAATTGTTTTGACTTGATTGATTTGTTCAAGTGATTGTAATGATAATTCAGCATGTGTTTGTTATGATTGTGATGATAATTATTGTTATGTTGTGAAGATTGTAATAATAATGGCAATAATGCAGCATGAATCATGATTGTCATGATATGGTTATGTTGCAATAATTGTAATAATAATAATAGCAGCAATAACTTTGTACTCATTATGTTTCAGACAATATGGCTATCACAGTGACCTGATTGTAGTAATAATATCAACAACACAACTATTTTATGATGATGATATGATGGTGGTGTTTTAGTGACTGTAATAATACAGCAGTAGCTCAGCATATACTGTGATTCATAATTATCATGTTGTAGCAATTGTAATAATACAGTGATGATATTTCAGCATGTTTGATGATATGATTGTTGTTGCATTGCAGTGACCCCATCATTCATACTGTAAAGGTGGAAACGGAAGAGGCAGAAACGGTCAGTGAATGATTTTTTTTCCCTTTCTTTTGATATGTTCATTTAGGGGGGGGGGCAGGACAGCCTGGTGGTTAGAGTGTTGAGCTCACGATCTGACTGCCCAGGTTTCAGCCACCACTGAGGTGCCCATTCAAGGGATTTTTCCCCTGGAATTAACATAAGTACCGACTCCACTCCACCAAAAGTCCTTCAGATGAGACATATGAACCGAGGTTCCTTGTGCGAATGCATGCAGAACATCTTGCACGCATGTTAAAATCTGTTCCACATTTTGGAAAAGGAGGTCATTCCGTGCCTGTAGGAAGATTTGACAATTTTTTTTTAAAAGCATGCACACAGGTGTCTGTTTAGACATCATCCCGAAGTTGGAAAGCGGCTACCTTCGTGGTGATCAAAAATGGTTGCATGTTCTATACCTCACCATTGGTGAACCACATATATATCTAGTTGAGGGGGGAACAAGGGGAATGGGTTTTTTGTTTTTGTTTTTTTTGTTTGATTTTCATTTGGAGGACTCCTCCATTGGCTTTTCAGTAATCCCATTACCTTGCTGTCTTCCTAATGTCACCTCATAGCTGCTGACATTTTGTGTGTGTGTGTGTGTGTGCTGTCAAGTCTCCTCTGGAGATAGCAGTACGCAGAAAACTATCTACGTTGAGCTCTTTTTTTTTTCTTTTTCTTTTTTCTTCGGGGGGTGTGGAGGGGGGGGGGGGGGGGGGGGGAAGGAAGGGTGTATGTTTGTAGGCAATTCACCAGTTTGTCAAGAACATTCTTCAAATTGACAAAAACCAGGTAGAAGAATATTTGCAAGCTTTCCTGTTTTTGTGTGTTTTTATTACTGTGAAACAGAATTAACGTCTGTGTGTGTTTGTGGTGTATGTGCACACATGTGAATGCATGAATATGAATGTGTGTGTGTGTGTGTTAGTTTATTTTATTTATTTGATTTTATTCTTTTATATCGAGGATAATGTGTTTGTATGTGTGTGATTACAGATGATCAAGGAGTGTATTGATATTCGTGACAAGCGACGGGAGTTGGCCAAACAGCCTGACCCCCCTGTACTGAGACTGCCTACACCGATCACACAGCTGACGTGAGTTCTCTTGTCTGCTTGTCGGGTCTCTCTTCACTCCCTTTGATTGGACATATTGGATGGGCACTGTAGCTGAGTGGTTAATTCAAGACTATTTTGACTCAATCACATGGGTCCATGAAGTCCTCGGTTCGTATCTCAACGGCATCCGGGGAAATAAGCGTGGGAATTTTTACAATCTCCCGGGTCAACTTCAAGTGCAGACCTGCCAGTGCCTTAATTCCCTTCATGTATATATACACATGCAGAAGATCAAACAAACACATTAAAGATTCCATAAATCATGTCAGCAGTCAGCTGATTATGGAAACATGAACATACCCAGCATACATCCCCAAAGTCGGAATGTGGCTACCTTCGTGATGGGCAAAATCTCACCATTGGTAAACCTCAGAGCTCTAGCTAAGGAATTGGGGGGGGGGAATGAAAATGACAGGTTTCTTGTTGGTGCTATTTTGCATGTACGTGCTTTTAAAAAAAAAATTAGTTAAATTTCTACATTTGAAGGATAATGGAATAAGTACTCGTGTGCTTTCTTACATCTAATTCTCGTGTGTATGTGGTTTTGTAAATGTTGTCATCCATTCCCACCGGCACACAATGGCCTACTGTTCCAAAAGGCAAAACAGGTTTTAACATGTGTGGAAGAACTTCTGTGTGTGTGTGTGTTTGCTCGCACACTTGCCTTTTATCTTTTTTTTTCTTTTTTTTATAGGGGCCATGATGGAATAGTAAAGAGAGAACTGTCAAAGTGGAACGTTTCACTTCAATGGGGGAAAGGGGTTTCCTTTTTTTTTTTTTTTTTTTTTTTTAATATTATGGATACTCCATAGTTTTGGGTACTTTCCCAAATTATGAGTAGGGCCACTGGCCAAAAGATGATAAACTTATGGATTGTCTCCCATGTAGCAGTATGGATTGTCTCCTCCTTCAGGTGGCGCTGTGTTGGAGAGTGTCTGGTGGAGCTGTTTGACGATTTCACCTCCAGTGAACTTCCAAAGGTAGGAGGAGGCAGATCATGTGTGTCCTCTCTGTCCCTAGATCTCTGAATTGCCAGAAGACTTTTGGCATTTTCACCCCATAAATGACCAAGAAAACCTACAATTAATTAACCAGATCATGCCGGGAAAATGTGATTTTTAAGGGTTTTCCCAAAGTCCCAGAAAATTTTTTCTTTTGGGCAAAGGTAATGATTAACAAAAAGTTCGGGCATGAAAATTATTAGAGTTTTAAAACCAACAAATTTTTTTTGAGATTTATTGGAATGGGGAAATCTGAATTTTCTGTTCAAAACGGGAAATTTGATAATAAATCTTTTTTAAAAAATTCCCTTTTACTAAAAAAGCCACGGGAATTCATTTTTCATGATTGAAGGGCTGTTTTAAAAATCCAAAATTTGGGTAAAGGTTTGGGAAAAAATTACGTTGCTAAAGGACTGAAAATTTGCTGATAGAAAGTGACAGGTTAAAGTGAAGAGTTGCTAAGGGCCCTGATATATTTCCCAAATTGGGTTTAGTGACAAAGAAAATAATAAAATGAAGAATTGCTAAACGGTAAATAAATTTGCCAATTGTTAGGGGCAAATGAAAATAAAAAAATAAAGAGTTGCAAAGGGGCTGATAAATTACTGATACCCTAAGTGACAAATGAAAATAATAAAATAAAGAGTTGCAAAACGGCTGATAAAATTTGCCAGTTGCTTAGGGGAAAAAAGAAAAAAGGGAAATAAAGAGTTGCAAACGGCTGATAAATGTGCGGGATAGCAAAAGTGACAGGCTGAAAAATGGAAGAAATGTTTAAGGGTTTGAAAAAAGGGTGCGATAGCGAAAGTAAAAGGGCTGTAAAATGAAGAAATGCAAAAACGGCTGAAAAAATGTGCTGTTTAGCGAAATTTTGGACGGGGTGTAAAATAAAGGGAAATGCTAAGGGGGCTGATAAATGTGCTGATACCCAAGTGACAGGCAAATAAAGTGAAGATTTTGCTAACGGCTGAAAAAATTTCCCAAATTTGTTAGAAAAAAAATAAAAAATAATAAAATGAAAAAGTTGCTAACGGCTGAAAATTTTAAAAAAAATTTTGCTTAGAAAAATAAAAATTTAAAAAAAAGGGAAGAGTTGTAACGGTGAAAAAAATTTCCCAAATTGCTTAGAAAAAAAATGAAAAAAATTTAAAAATGAAGAGTTTGCAAACGGCTGATAAATTTCCCTGATAGCCAATTTGAAGGCTATAAAGTGAAGAGTTGTTTAACGGCTGAAAAATTTTTCCCAATTGTTTTGCAAAAAAAAAAAATAATAAAAGAAAAGGGGTTGCTAACGGCTGAAAAATTTTTAAAAAAATTTGTTACCCAAAAAATGAAAAAAAAAAAAAGAAGAGTTGCTAACGGCTGAAAAAAAATTTGGGAAAAATTGCTTTGTGACAAATGAAAAAAATAAAAATGAAGAGTTGAAAAACCGGTGATAAAATTTGCCAATTGCTTAGGGGAAAAAATGAAATAAAAAAAATGAAGATTTGCAAAACGGTGATAAAATTTGCCAGTTGCTTAGTGACAAAGGGAAAAAAAGGAAATAAAAGAAAGTTGCTAGCGGCCGGGAAAAATGTGCTGATAGCGAAGTGCAGGCTTGTAAAAGAAGAAAATGCAAAAGGCTGATAAATGGGCGGGAAAAAAGCAAAGGGTAACAGGCTGAAAAAACGAAGGGGTTGGGCTGAAAAAAATTTTCCGGAACATTCTTTTTCCTGCAGACCCTGGTGCTGCCACGGACCTGAAAGGAATAACCCCCCATGGCAGAGGGGAAGGCAGATCCCCCCTGAAAGTTCCCCACAACCACCACCACAAAACCCCCAACAGCCCCAGCAGAAAAACCTGTTTGCAGCAGCAGAGGGTTTGACGACCACAAGACGTTGTATGGCATCAACGAAGGGTCAGGCAACCCCAGCCTGCTTCGGCAAGGCTGTCTTTTTCCGATCCAAAATGCTGTCAGTGGAGCCCCCCAAGGATCCAGGACAAGGGGGGGAAAACCCTGGGGTGGAAAAAACCAAGCCCGGGATGGGGGAAGCGCCTCAGGGAGGGACCTTTTGTAAGAAACTGAGCGGACTGGGGATAAAGAGATGGGGGAAAGTTGGGGGGAAGTGTCGTGAATAAAAAAACCGGCTTGAAATGGGGTCTGGTTAAAGGGATTGTTTTTTAAGTTGGTTGATGGGGAAAGAGATGGAAAAAGGGTTTGGGGGACAAGGGGGGAGGGGAAACCCCAAGGGCTGGGGAAGGGAAGAGGCCCCCCAGCGGGACACGGGGACAAAAAAACAACACGCCACTGTCGCTGACAGGAGAAAGAGTCAGGTCAGGCAGGTGACAAAGCCATTTGCACCACCTCCCTCCGCCCCCTAAAGGAAAAAAACCCCTTTAAATTGGCCTTTCACCCCCAAAAAGGCTCTCCCTTTTGTCTGTCACACCTGCCCAAATCCAAAGTGCTGGCCCGACGCCGGGCAAGTGTATTCAAGCTTCTGGCCCCGCCCCCTGTTACCCGGGGGAACTTTCCCAGGGAAGGGGTTTTGGGGAATTTGGAAAGGGTTCACTTTTAAAAGGTGTCCACTCACCCCCCTTGGAAAATGAGAAAGGACAGGACCTGCGAGTCTTTGACCCGGAGCGAAAGGAAGCAGGGTTTCTGGGGCCCAACCAGTTCTGCACCGGGGAAAAAGGGGTTCTCCACCCAAAAAACCCCGCCAGTGCGGGGTGGCCGGGAAAGGGCCGGGGTCAGTCACCACCCCCCATTTTGTGGAGAGAAAGCAGCCTCTGCCCTCCCCTCTGCATCGGACGGGAGTGGTCCCCCTTTTATGGGGAAAAGGGGGGGGGAAAGACCAGGGAAGAAAGAGACATTGCCCCATTCCAGAAGGTTCTCTGTTGGGGCGCTCCGGGCTGAGCGTGGATTTGGAGAGGGGGGTGCGACCCGCGCCGGCAAAATGGGGGATTTTTTTCCCGTCGTCACCCAGGTCTCCGTGATGTCACTACCCCCCTGTGTTGTCAGTGCTGCGGGAATTTAGCTGTCAGTTTCACCTGCTTGGTTCTGCAGCTGTGGTGATGGCGTGGTTTTTCGTACTCCCGTGTCAGTGTCGGTTTCCCCCCGCCGGGAGAGTGTAAACCCGCGGGAAAAAAGACCTCCCCCCCGTAATCCCCCCCGCAAATGTCATTTATCGTCGTCAAAAGCAAAATTTAAACACATCATCGGTCGCCCCCTCCACCGTTCCTCTCTGCTGCGCCCCTCCCCCCCCCCCATCCTGCCCCAAATTCCCGTTCAACACCAAACACTCCTCGGGGTGCAGGCGGGGTGCTCCGGACTGCGTGCCCTCCCCCCCCTTTTCCCCACCCCCGCCCCTCCCCCTACTCCCCCAGGGCTGGTTTGGGGCGGTTCAAACAAACGGGCGGCCTTGACGGGCGTCGGGTTGCCGCGGCTGGCCCCCACCCCTTTCTAACGTCACTTCTGCCCGAAAACCGGGGAGGCCAACCGCCCCTTTCCACCGTTTGGTTTCGGTAGGTATTAGTTGGGGGGGGGAGGGAAAAGGGGGGGGTAAGGGAGCGAAAGACGACGGAGTTGTCTCCTTTCCCAAACAGCAGCAGCAGGAGTCTGCAGCGCCGGGCCTTTTTTGTCGGCTAAAGGGAGGGTTTAAGTGTGTTTAAAGTGTGTGTGTTGTATGGTGTTTTTGGGGTGGTCATTGAAGGGAGGAAAGAAATAATAAAAATAAAAAATAATAATATACATTGGGGAAATTTTTTAAAACGCCAAAACTTGCAAAATATTTAAAACAAAGTGCTTTTATTCTCCAAAAATTTAATGCAGGGCCCCCTTCAATTAAAAAGTCTTTAAAAATTAAATTTTAAACACACATTTCATTTCACACCCCGCCGCCCCCCGCAACCCCCACACACACACCCAATCGTTTTAATATTTACTTAGAAGTGAAAAGGGTTTTTTAAAAAGAAGACAAAAACAACACACCGCACACACATAAAGGTTATTTAAAAACCGGCAGGGTGAGGGGTTTTTGGGGTGTTAGGGGAAAGGGAAAAAAAAATGAGATGGGGAAAAAGAGGGGAGAAACCCTTTGGTTTTTAAATAAAAAGTGTCTTGAGGCTGGATTTAAAAGCATCATAAGAAAAGGGTATTTGGGGGGGGGAAGGGGAGAGAGGGGAGGTCATTAAAAACAATGGACCAGAAACAGAGAAAGAGCAATGGGGCCCAAAGGTGGGGCTGGTTGAATCTAGGTATTCTTAAGACAAGGTATTGCAGCAGAGGGGAGGGAATGAGAAGGTGTGACAGGTGAAGACATTCACAGGGGTAGGAAGGTGCTGTTTTGTGGAGGCATTTGAAACAGAGGTATGATCTTTAGTTTACTCTTGGGGAAAAGGGCAGCCAGTGGAGAGATTGCAAGAGAGGAGAAATGTGTCAGATTTTTTTTTTTTTTGAGGACTAGTCCCCCTGAGAGTTTTGAATAGTTTAAGGGAGTGGATAGAGGGTTTTTAAAGAGTTGTGGTTTTAAATGTGTTGTGTGTGTCGGCAGAAGGGAAGTATGTTTTTGGTGTTAAGTGTGTGTGAGCAAAGGGTAGGATGAAATGTGTTGTGTGTGTGGGCAGAATGGAAGTGTGTCGTGGTGTTGTGCGTTGTGTTGTGTGTCGCTGAAAGGGGGAGGAATGAATTATTTTTTTTTGACAAGTGGAACTTTGTGAGGGGGGGGAATGAGTGTGGAGGCAAGAGTGACAGTAAATACCCATAAATGTATTGTAAGGATTGTGAGCATTTTTTCTAAAAGTAACATGTGTTTTTAAAAAACTATAAAATTTCCTACATTATTTTTTATTATTATTATTTTTATAATATAATGTTACATCATTATTGTTATTTCATCTCGTATCCCTCATTGTCTTTATTTTTTTTCTTATTTTTTATTTAGCATCTTTCCCCCTCACATTATCATTATATTGTTTTTTTTTTGTTTTTTTCTTTTATTGTTATTGTTTGTCATATTATTATCATCTATTAGTCAGCTTCTTCTTCTTCTTCCTTTTTTGCATGTTTTCCCAGGGGGGGGTTTGACTTAATGATCCTTCTCCCTTCTCTCTGTTTTTGGGTTCCTCCTTATTTAGCCCCTCTCTCTTTTTATGATGTGGTGGTTGCTTTCCATTGAACGGCCAACCAGCACGTCTATTTTGGGACTAGCTACAGACTTCAGTCTCAACTTTGCACTTTCCATGTTCTTCATTCGTGTCCCGTCTTCCCATTTGTCTTTGTCATGTAGTGTAGTTGGTTTTCACGCTCTTTAAACAAACATACACATCTTCACATAATTATTATTATACATTATCAGTGTTACTTAGTTTTTATTATTAATAAAAAATAGTAGTTGTAACGCTATCGTTGATTATGTGATCAAGTCATAGTCACCTGTTGTGTGTGTGTGTGTTGGTTTTGTCTGTGCACAGTGGCCTTTCAGGACCCCGCGGCTGGGGGAGGGGCCAAAAGGGGGCCGGCGGGGAACAAAAGAAAACGCGCACCGGTGGGAAGCAGGGGGGGGAAATGACGGCCCCGGGGGGGTTATGGGGTCAAACCCCCGATCGCGGGGTACGAAAAAGCGCAAGGGGAAAAAGAGCCGTCGACATCCAGAAAAATTCTGCACAATTTTTGCCCCCTCTCTGACGTGAGTTTTTTAGAAACGTGTGTTTTTTTAATAGTAATAAAGTTGGAATTTATTTAGCGCTGAATCTTGTAAAGCAACAAATCAAAACGCTCAATGTTTTTGTGTTATGAAATGAGCTGTATGTGTGGTGTTAATTTGTATTTTTTTATCCTGATATATTTGTGGAGGTTTTGCATGTTTTTGAATGTTGGAAAGCAAACGCTTCATTTGTTTACTTTACTAGATTCAGCGCTATATAAATTTCATACATTGTTATTATCAAATATATGTATGGATTCTATGGAGGTGAAATAGCCTAGTGGCTAGAGTGTTGATTTTGTCATTCGAGGGCCTGGGATCAAGCCACCACTGAGACACCCGACCAAGGGGACTTTTCCCGAATGGTGAGATTTTGTGCACATGCGACGATGCTTGCCCACTATTCAGGTCACCGCATTCCAACTTAGGGGATCACGTCTCAGCTGTTTAAGAACAAATTGTCAACCGCTCCTGCCGGCATGCAACAGAGACCGTTTCTTCCGAAAGGCAGAACAAGTTTGAACTTGTGCACATGATGTTCTGCCACAGCGCACAAGTCCAACATCACTCAGTCAAGACTGCTAAATTTATTGCACCCCTTCCATTTACTAAGCCCAAGTGTGCACAGCTGGGATGGCTGGGATGGGATGGATAGCCGCTGAGAGTGGGGGAATCTGACAGACAGCTTTACTACATGTGTTCCATACAGGTCCTCAGTTTATAGTCTCATCTGAAGAACTTTCAGGGGAGTGGAGTCAGTACTGATGTTAACCTCCAGGGAGAAATCCCCTTGATCAGTCGCCTCGGTGGTGGCTTGAACCCGGGCCATCACATCACGAGCTCTAACCACTAGGCTGTCCCTCCTCCCCTAAAAAATGTGTATGAATAAATTGATGTGTTTTGTGGACATCATTTGTGTGTGTGTGTATGTATGTATGGTGAGTTTGTGTACACATATTTAATCAATAAGCACGTAGTACTTTCGGTGATTGTTGTGTGTGTGTGTATGTATGTATGGTGAGTTTGTGTACACATATTTAATCAATAAGCATGTAGTACTTATGGTGATTGTTGTGTGTGTGTGTGTATGTATGTATGGTGAGTTTGTGTACACATATTTAATCAATAAGCATGTAGTACTTATGGTGATTGTTGTGTGTGTGTGTATGTATGTATGTATGGTGAGTTTGTATACACATATTTAATCAATAAGCACATAGTCTTATGGTGATTGTTATGAGCAGAGAGCCGGTGCTGGAGGAAGAGGAGACAGAGCTGGAAGAGGCGGTGACCACCTCCCAGTTAACTGCCGACCTCGCTGCTGCAGGTACAGTGCAGTCTACACCTTTGTCTGTGCAGTGCACATCCTACTATACTAACATGGGCAAGAAGGGGGCATGTCAGTTTAGACATTTACCTGCCTAACAAGTAAACCGCGAGGTTCTGGGTTCGAATCCAGCCTTACCCTTTCTTCCCAGTTTTTAACAAGAAAATCAAACTGAATAACATAATCCTTTGGATGAGACCCTAAACCTAGGTCCTATGTGCAAATGCACACAGAACATCTTGTGCACACCGTTGAAAACCCAATCCACCTTTTCGGAAGAGTAAGCCATTGTGTGCTGGTAGGAACAGATGACAAAATGTCAAAAACGTATCCACACAGGTGTCATGTTTAGACACCATCCCTGAAGTTGGAATGTAGCTACCTAAGTGGTGGTTGGAAGGTGGGGGGGATGGGGGGGGGTGAAGAACAGTCACATACACAAAAATCTGACCATTGGTGAATCTTGGAGATCTAGCTGAGGAACAGAAAAAACCCAAACATCTAACATGTACAGATTGCCACTTTTATGGGGGTGTAGAACTTTTGCTTGTTTCTTCTTTTCTCTTTTTTTACTTTGTTGGGGGTGGGGGTTCTTTTGGGTTTCTTTTCTTTGTTTTATTATTTGTTTATGTCGTTTTGAGAGAGAGAGCAAACGTGGCTAATTTCCTGTGGGAAAAGATTCCGTTCTTTTCCAGGAAAATGACTTCTATTGTAGTCAGGCTTTTTGTTCTATACTGGCCTGTGTGTGCACTGAAGTTCTGCTGAAGATTGGCCAACGCAAACACCATAGATTTACTTAACTATAAGCTGAACACTGGGGGTCACCCAGAATATGCACTCTGATTCACTCATCCCACCTGAGAATCACTGCAAGATTTAAAGTACTCACTGGATGAAAAGTTTGTGTGTGTGATTCTTTCCAAGTGCCCTGGCCACATCTGCAGCCATACTCGACTTCAGAGGATTTTTTTTCTCTTTAATAAAAGGAGAGTGCAAGTTGTTATACTAAGAGCTTGTCGTGGCTGAAGACAAATCTCAATGTAATGTTTCATAACATCACTAACATTTTGATGTGGGACTTTGTACTTCACTGACATGAATAACTGACAAAGCTTTTAGCCGGTCTATTGGAATTGTGTGTGTGTGTTTGCATGTGTGTGTGTGTGTGTGTTTTGGTTTTCTGTTGTTTTGTTTTTGTTTTTTTGTTGTTGTTTTTTTGGGGGGTCTCATTCCTCAGCAATAGCTATGAGGTTCACCAACAGTCAGACTTTGGGGCCTGGTGCATTGTTTGCTATGGCTGTAATGTTACTATACTGTGATATAATTTTGTGTGGAAATGGCTGTGATATTACTGGTATATACATGTATGGTGTGGATATGGCTGTGATATTACTGGTATATGTATGGTGTGGTTATAGGGAGGCACCTTGGTCGAGTGGTTTAGGCGGTCGACTCGTGATCCAGAGGTCGCGGGTTCGATCCCCGCTTGGCTCAGTGTTGTGTCCTTGGGAAAGACACTTTACTCCTATTTTCCTCACTCCACCCAGGTGTACAAGTGGGTACCAGCTCTGCTGGGGAAGTATCTGGCGACAGACTAGCGTTCTGACACAGGGGTGGTGAAAAACCATCAGTTCGCTTAACGCTACAGAAACCGGGATAAGCTCCGGCTCTATGGTCCTTCTGGATCGAAAGAACATACTTTTTTTTACTTTATGGTGTGGTTATGGCTGTGATGCCACTAAAATGTGATAATTATGTGTGGTGTGGATATGGCTGTGATGTGACTATACTGTGATAATTATGTGTAGTGTGGATATGGCTATGATGTGACT
Organism: Rapana venosa; assembly: GCA_028751875.1. Classification (NCBI taxonomy): domain Eukaryota; kingdom Metazoa; phylum Mollusca; class Gastropoda; order Neogastropoda; family Muricidae; genus Rapana; species Rapana venosa. The sequence continues at coordinate 46,149,837 of CM054148.1, read as the reverse complement.
ATACTGTGATAATTATGTGTGGTGTGGATATGGCTATGATGTGACTATACTGTGATAATTATGTGTGGTGTGGATATGGCTGTGATATAACTATTATGTGATAATTATGTGTGGTGTGGATATGGCTGTGATAGAACTATTATGTGATAATTATGTGTGGATATGGCTGTGATGTGACTATACTGTGATAATTATGTGTGGTGTGCATATGGCTGCGATATGACTATTATGTGATAATCATGTGTGGATATGGCTATGATGTGACTATGCTGTGATAATTATGTGTGGTGTGGATATGGCTGTGATGTGTGGGTATGGCTGTGATGTGTGTGGTGTGGTGTCGGTATGGCTGTGATGTGTGTGGTGTGGTGTGGATATGGCTGTGATGTGTGTGGTGTGGTGTGGATATGGCTGTGATGTGTGTGGTGTGGTGTGGATATGGCTGTGATGTGTGTGGTGTGGTGTGGCTGTGATGTGTGTGGTGTGGTGTGGATATGGCTGTGATGTGTGTGGTGTGGATATGGCTGTGATATGTGTGGTGTGGTGTGGATATGGCTGTAATGTGTGTGGTGTGGATATGGCTGTGGTGTGATATGTGGGGTGTTGTGGTGCAGAGTTGTGCGGTGGTCCTCCTCTGGAAGAGACGGAGAAGGAGGAGGTTCGAAGCTACCTGAGGGAGTGTGTGAAGAAACAGGGCGTGGTGGGGATGATGTATAAATACCTCGTCCACCTCTCCTCCCGCGACAACAGGCTGTGGTGAGTGTGTGTTTGTTTGTATACATGAGTTTGTGTGTGTTTCTTTATTTTCTTCTTTGTTGAATGCTCAGACAGTAACTGTTGCTATCTGTTATATGAGCGAAAATACTTAGCGCTGCCATTAAGCGCCTGACAAGTCAGGCCCAGCGCATCTGATTTCAGCATGGTAAAGAACACACACACACACAGGGGACGGGATAGCCTAGTGGTTAGAACATTGCGCTCGCAATCTGACGACCCAGGTTCGATTCCCGTTCAATGGGATATTTTCCTCTGGAGTTAACATCAGTGCAGACTCCACTCTCCCCAAAAGTCCTTCGGATGAGACTATAAACCGAGGCCCCGTGTGCAAACACACGCAGAACATCTTGCGCACACATTAAAACCTGTTCCGCTTTTGGTAAGAGTAGGCCATTGTGTGCCGGTGGGAACAGGTGACAGAATTTACAAAACCGCATACACAGCACATAAGTGCTTATTCCAGTATCCTCAATATAAAAGAATAAAATAAATAAATAATAAACACACATTCCTACTGTCAGTCAGCACCCCACCCTCTCTCTCTCTCCCTCCCCACTCTCCCTCTCCTCCATCTTTTTTGTCCTTTTTTTTTAAAGACATGGGTTAACAGTCCCATATAAATCTGCATTTCAGGCCAGCAGGGGTGACGGACTTGTACCTGAAGGTGTATGAGAGAGCAAGAGACCACCTGACCTTCCCCTCCCTGTACTGGTGGGTATTGCCTACTCTTCACGTCTGCTCTTGTGTATGGGGGTGAAGTGTGTTGGGCTGTTCCACTCTTGTGTATGGGGGTGTAGTGTGTTGAGCTGTTCCACTCTTGTGTATGGGGGTGAAGTATGTTGGGCTGTTCCACTCTTGTGTATGGGGGTGAAGTGTGTTGGGCTGTTCCACTCTTATGTGTAGTGTGTTGGGCTGTTCCACTCTTATGGACGGGTGTGTAGTGTGTTGGGCTGTTCCACTGTAGTGTGTTGGGCTGTTCCACTCTTGTGTGTAGTGTGTTGGGCTGTTCCACTCTTGTGTATGAGTGTGTAGTGTGTTGGGCTGTTCCACTCTTGTGTGCAGTGTAAAGATAGTGTTGTAAGCTTTGGACGTAGAAAATTGCCTCTTCCCCTAACCCTGGTTTACACTCTCATAATTATCATCATCGTCTTTCTATTTATTTGTTCAGTTGGTTTTGATTTGTTTTTACAAGGTATAGCACTATAGACATTCCATTTATTATTTTTATTGATTGATGGGGGAGGGGGGGGGGGGGTCTTAGTTTATTTGGGTTTTTCAATTTCTTTTTTCATATACTAGTTTGAAAATAAGGGTATAAATCACCATGAAGTAAATAGACACAATACGAATGAGGAGAAGAAGAAGAACTGGGTTCCTTGGTGGCTATAGTATCAGATATGTGGAATAATTGAATTGTGAAACTGCTTTGTAAAGCATAAACTTGGGATGATGGTTTTTTGTTTTGTCATTGTTTGTTTGAAGGAAGGGTTTTGGGGGGGTTTTTTTTTGCTTTTGTTTGGTTTGGGTTCATTTTTTTTATTGGGGAGGGATGAGGGGCAATCTTTCCTGTGAAACAAGTGGATGTTTAAATTGTTCCATTCCTCTGTTTTCAGTATGGACTTCCCAGAAATTTGCTACGTTGAACTGTCCAAGGTGAGTGGATTCTGTATCTTAATTTTATCAAATCGGCCTCATGGAAACTATTTTGTAATCATATGTTGAATTGCCTGTTGCTTTTGTCTGTGGGTTGGTTTTTTTGTGGGTTGTTTGTTTGGGGGGAGGGGGTTATTCCTCGGCTAGAGCCCCACGGTACACCAATGGTGAGATTTTGGGTATCTGACCATTTTTGCCCACCATAAAGGTAGCCGCATTCCAAATTCAGGGATGTATGCTGGGTATGTTTGTGTTTCCGTAACCCACCAAACGCTTAAATGAATGACGGGATCTTTAATGCACAAATTTGATCTTCTGCATGTGTATACACACGGAGGAAGTTAAGGCACTTGCAAGTCTGCACTTGAAGTTGACCTGGGAGATCGTAAAAATCCCCACCCTAAATTCACCAGATGCTGCCGAGATTCAAACCCACGACTTCATGGACGGGGGGGACGGGATAGCCTAGTGGTCAGAACATTGCGCTTGCAATCTGACGACCCGGGTTCAATTCCCGTTCAAGGGGATATTTTCCCTTGGAGTTAACATCAGTGCAGACTCCACTCTCCCCCAAAGTCCTTTGGATGAGACTATAAACCGAGGTCCCGTGTGCGAACGCACGCAGAACATCTTGCGCACACGTTAAATCCTGTTCCGCTTTTCATAAGAGTAGGCCATTGTGTGCCGGTGGGAACAGATGACAGAATTTACAAATCCGCATACACACGGGGACTGGATGTAAAAAGCACATAAGTGCTTATTCCATTATCCTCAATATAAAAGAATAAAATAAATAAAATAAAAAATCCCATGGGATTGAAGTCAGACAGTCTTAACCATTAGGCTATAATTATTATCTGTCATGAAGACATTATGTAATTATTATGTGTTCACTTTGGGCCGACAGATGGCACTGGTTTGGAGTGAACTGGTGCTGGATGGATTCTTGGTGAAACGAGCCGACAACGGGGTCAGTCCTGTCACCACTCAGAGGTGGGTGTCTGTGTGGGTGTCAGTGTATGTGGGTGTGTCTGTGTGTGTGCGTCTGTGTGTGTATGTTGGTGTGTGTGTGTGTCTGTGTGTGTGTGTGCATGCATTTGGGCGTGGGTGTGTTTTGGTGTACATGTGTGTGTTGGTGTTTGTGTGGGGGGAGAGGGGTTGTAAGTGTGTTCATGTGTGTGTGTGTGGGGGGGGGGGGGGGGGGGGGGGGGGGAGGGGTGGTGATCTGCATTTGTGTTTGAATGCTTACAAGTGTGTGTAGTGTCTAGCTATGTTGTGTTTCTGCTCATGAGCAAGTAGTGACATGTTGTATCCCTGCCCCCTCCCTCTTCCACCTTCTTTTCAGCTAAATCCTCTCCACCCCCAGTGCTGAAATCACTCAGGACTGTAAGTGTGGAGATTTTTAAAAAATGTTTTCTATAGATCATAAAAGACGGGTTCTTGGTGGAACGCTCAGACAGCATCTATTGTTGTCTGTCACTTGAGCACAAATGCCTTGCGCCACCCAGTCAGGCCCAGTGCATCTGACTTCAGACACGGGAGAAAGTGGTATGTTTCAAGTCTTTCTGGGGGAAAAAGGCAGGAGAATGGACCAAGAAGACAGAGAAAGCAGACAAGAAGGAGGTGACAGGAAGAAAAAGAACAAGGCAGAAACAAAGAGAGGGATAGAAAAGTGGGAATTCCTAACACAAATTTTTCAGAAAGAGGGGATGCTAATTATACTGACAGGTCCCCTGGCTTCCCTACGGGGATTGTACCAATTAACCGTTTGAAAAAATAAGCATCCTTGATATCTTTGTAAGCAAAGACAAGAGGAGATGTGTTAGTGCTGTGCCCACTATGTTCCCGTTACATTTTAATATATAACATTTTGATGAAACAAGCTCCCTTGATGTTACTTTGAACTGAGAGAGGAAGATGACAAGAGATGTGTTATTGATGTGTATGTGTGTGTGTGTGAGCAGGCAGGGAGGGGAGTCGGGACCGTCCGACAGTGGGCTGTTCACAGACCCCAATGCGGAGGAGGACCTGCTCTTCCTGACAGGCATGGTGGAGTCGGGGCTGGTGGACCTCCTGGACAGTCAGCAGACACACTTCGCCATCAGAGGTGCGCCTTGTGCTTCTGCTGTCTGGAACTCGTCTGCCTCTGGCCTTTCTTTCTTTTGTTGTGCTCCTAGGCTTGAGCTCTGAAGTTCACCAATGATGATGTTTTGTGGATAGGATCCTTTGCCCACCTTCAGGGTAGCTGCATTCCGACTTCAGGGCTGATGTCTAAACAGGACAGCAGTGTGCTTGCCTTTCTTGTGGCTTTAAAAAAAACACTTATCAATTCCTATTGACACGATATGGCTCACTTTTTTAAAAGACCGAACAGAGTTGTTTTAAAATGTGTCCAAGATGTTTTTTGTGCATTCACACACAAGATCTAGGTTTAGAGTCTTATCCAAAGGACTTTCAGGGTAAAGGAGTTGGTACTAACATAAACTCCAGGGGAAAAAATCCCCTCGAAAGGGTGCCTCAGTGATGGCTCAGATTTGGGCAGTGCTCTAACTACTAGCCTGTCCCACCCCCAGATCTGCATAAATATAATTTTCATATTTTAATTATTTGTTGGTTAGGTCAAAATAATGCAAATATAAACTGAAAATTGACCTAGTAGTCTGACACTGAGATAACGATAACAATTATAATGTATGGAATTTGTCTAGCACTGAATCTTGTAAAGCAAAGAGATCAGAACCCTGAGAAGAAAGTTTGTGCCATGTATTGTTGACTAAAGTGATCTGTGTGATACTGGTAGGGAATATATATGTAATAGAGTGGTGTGTTTTACCTATGATAGTCGATACAGTTGACACAGCATGTATAAGAGGATCATGCAGTATGCCGCAGCAGTGATGGTTTTTGCAGCTGATGCAGGGATGAGGTTTGTTCTTTTCTTTTTCCCAGTGTACTGGCTGAAGGGCAGACTGGCTCTGGCAGAGAACCAGATGGACGCAGCGCTGGAAACGTTGGACTGGGTTCGTTTCTTGCCTCCTCCTCCTTCCTCCCTACCCTCACCCCTTCTTCTTATCCCACTACCCCGTTATAATTTTTCCTACTGCCTTTTGAGGAGGGGGCGGGGGGAGATCTTTGTTGTTATTTTTTTGTTTGAAGGGGGTTTTGCCTTTTGTTTTCTTTTTTTAAAATTATAAATGTTCTGTAGCCATTCTTTTCATTATTTAGTGTATTGATATTAAACTGGTGGTGCAACTTGAGGTTGATGGGGGGTGGATAGCCTAGCTGTTTGAGCGTTGTGCTTGAGATTCGACAATCAGGGATTTTTCTCCATCAGTACTGACCACACTTCCCCAAAAGTCCTTCAGATAGTCTATAAACCGAGGCCCAGTGTGCAAATGCATGCAGAATATGCGCACACATTAAAACTCTAACCACTGGGCCATCCCACCCCCCATTTTCTTTTTGATTGTCCTTGTATGTCTACAAAGCAGGGAATCGATACAAGTTCAAACTATTAGGAGGTTCAATGTTTGTTATGATTCTCAGTAATCTAAAACACCAATTGCCGAGGTCATTTATCATTTCACAGTGGGAAGGTTACTGTAATCTTTACTAGGGCCCTGCATGTATATGTCTGGCAGTTTTTCCCAGCTGCTATCCATTCCATCCCAGCCCATCGCAGTCCAGCTGGGGGGGCCAGTCATTGCTACTGACAGCAGGAACTGACCACACTTGGACTGGGCAGCTTCACACCTCCCTTGATGTCACAGTGTAAAAATACAGGAGGGTGAAGAAAAGGGGGAGGGGTGTGGGGGTAAAAGGAAGGGGCGTGCTAATTTTAGCATTGGGCTGTTGACCCTGGAGTTAGGCTGGATTTGCGTGCTGTGATACACTTCTGCTTTATTGTGTTATTATTTATGAGAGTTTGCCTGTCTGTGTCTTCTTGTAATGAATATACATTAGACCAAGGAGTGAAAAATGTCGTATGGTGTATTTATTTCAGGTTGGCGACTACCTTCGTGAGGAGAATAGTGTGACCAGGGTGTTCCTGCCTAACTGCCAAATGGACAAAACCATCAGTTTGGGTCAGTGTGTGTGTGTGTGTGTTGTGTGTGTGTGTGTGTGTGTGTGTGTGTGTGTGTGTGTGTGAAAGTCAAGTCAAAGTAATTTTTTTTTGTTTCCAGACAGTACATGGTGCATAGATGGTACATAAATGGTAAATTTTATTTTCATATGGTACATCTGTGTGTCTGTGTGTGTTATGTGTATACTCTTCTACTTGTGATCTAACAGTACTGAAAATACAATATTCATGTGGTATATATTTACTTGGCAATGTAATCTTTTGATTTATTCTATATAATTATCTGTTTCAAGTATTCTGATAAATATGTGATAATATTCACAGCAGAGGTGCCAGACATTGTGACTATATGTATAGATCGGGTGGAAGTTTGGGCCCGAAACTTTTCCCCCATCCATTAGACCATGAATGGTGGTCTGAGTGTTAGTCTTTCGGATGAGATGATAATCTGAGGTCTTGTGTGTTACACAAAATTATTCAGCGCACGTAAAAGAACCCACGGCAACAAGAGAGTTGCCCCTGGCAAAATTCTTAGAAAAAACCTCTCTGATAGGAAAACAAATACAGTTGCACACCACCCACCAAAAAAAAAAAAAAAGGGTGGCGCTGCTCTTGTGGCGACGCGCTCTCCCTGGGGAGAGCAGCCAGAATTTCATACAGAGAAATCTCGCGACTTAAGTGGTATAAATATATAAATAAATACAAAATAAATAGAATTTTCTTAAACATGACAATTATATTCACAGCAGAGGTGTAACTAATGTGGCTATATGTACAGAGACGGTGAAGAATTTGTGATTATATTCTTAGCAGAATCGTGGCTATATGTATCGTGGCAGTGAAAAAATTTAAAAGTAAATAAAAGAAAAACATTTTATTTAAAAAAAAGTTTTTTATATGTACAGTGGCAATGAATATTTTGTTATATTCACAGCAGAGGTGTGGCTAATGTAGCTATATACACAGAGAAGGTGAATTTTTTATTATACTGACAGAGGTGTAGCGATATGTACAGAGGCAGTGAAGAATTTGTGATTATACTGACAGCAGAGGTGTAGCGATATGTACAGAGGCAGTGAAGAATTTGTGATTATACTGACAGCGAGGTGTGGCTGTATGTGCAGAGGAGGTGAAGCGACAGCAGGAGTCGTTGAAGAGGTGCCAGTCACTGGAGGAGTCTCAGCGGCTGTTTGAGGGGGGGCAGTATCAGCAGGTCATCGACTCCCTCACCGCCACCTGTCTGCCGCCACAAGCCACACACCGCGTGTTCAAGGTGTGTTCTCGACGGCTGCATGAGAGTGTGTGTGTGAGAGTATGGATGTGTGGTATGTGTACGATTCAGATTCAGATTCAGAATATTTTATTGCCATTTAAGTCATGTAGACTTATTTGACACAACAAAAACATCAATTATAATTATTATCTATTTTGGCTAAAAGTGATGTACACTAAAAAACATGTTGCATTCTACTTCTCTTTTTCTCTTTTTTCAAAACACTCATACACATATCTGATGATATCTGCTTGATATTTATCAACTGTGATTATGTCACTTAATTTATGTACACAGTTTTTGCGTTCTTTGTCTTTCGTTTTGATTTTTCATAACAAATTATTTCTGAGTTCATCATATAAAATACATTCTTATTTCTGAGTTCATCATATGAAATACATTCATCGAGTAAATGAAATTCATCTTCTATTTTGTTACAGTATCTACATTTTCTGTCCTCTCTGGATATATTTTGGTGCCTCCCTTTCTCTATCTTTCTCTATCATTAATGTATGTGTGTGAGAGAGAGAAAGAGAGAAAGAATGTGTGTGGACGGGGGGGTTGTGAGTGAGTGTGTGTGTGAATGCAATGAAAAGACAACACAACGCACTACAGTCCATTCATTAACCACCATCCCCACCCCACCCCCTCCCCTCCCCACCCCCAACCATGCGTGCACACAGCCGGCCTTGGCGGAGCGGCACACGCAGCTGGAGTTGCTGCAGGACGCGCTGTACCAGGAGGAGGACTGGGGCCGCTGTCTGCTGTGGGGGGAGGTGGTGATGGACGAGGCCCTCCACCACTACCGCCGCGCCCCCACCATCACCACCCGCGACAGCTGGGCCCTGACCCTGGTGCACCTGCTGGAGGGGCTGCAGAGGTGGGTACAGGTGTGGCTGTGTCGGGTACAGGTGTGGCTGTGTCGGGTACAGGTGTGGCTGTGTCGGGTACAGGTGTGGCTGTGCCGTGTCAGGTACAGGTGTGACCGTGTCGTGTCAGGTACAGGTGTGACTGTGTCAGGTACAGGTGTGACTGTGTCAGGTACAGGTGTGGCTGTGTCGGGTACAGGTGTGGCTGTGTCGGGTACAGGTGTGGCTGTGCCGTGTCAGGTACAGGTGTGACCGTGTCGTGTCAGGTACAGGTGTGACTGTGTCAGGTACAGGTGTGACTGTGCAGGTACAGGTGTGACCGTGCAGAGGTACAGGTGCGATCGTGCAGAGGTACAGGTGCGATCGTGCAGAGGTACAGGTGTGACCGTGCAGAGGCACAGGTGTGATCGTGCAGAGGCACAGGTGTGATCGTGCAGAGGCACAGGTGTGACCGTGCAGAGGTACAGGTGTGACCGTGCAGAGGTACAGGTGTGACTGTGTCAGGTAAGGTGTGACCGTGCGGAGGTACAGGTGTGACTGTGTCAGGTACAGGTGTGGCTGTGCCGTGTCAGGTACAGGGGTGGCTGTGTCAGGTACAGGTGTGGCTGTGTCAGGTACAGGTGTGGCTGTGTCGTGTCAGGTACAGGGGTGGCTGTGTCAGGTACAGGTGTGGCTGTGTCGGGTACAGGTGTGGCTGTGTCGGGTACAGGTGTGACTGCGCAGAGGTACAGGTGTGACTGCGCAGAGGTACAGGTGTGACTGCGCAGAGGTACAGGTGTGACTGCGCAGAGGTACAGGTGTGACTGCGCAGAGGTACAGGTGTGACTGCGCAGAGGTACAGGTGTGACTGCGCAGAGGTACAGGTGTGACTGCGCAGAGGTACAGGTGTGACTGTGTCGTGTCAGGTACAGGTGTGACTGTGTCGTGTCAGGTACAGGTGTGACTGTGTCGTGTCAGGTACAGGTGTGTCGTGTCAGGTACAGGGGTGACTGTGTCAGGTACAGGTGTGTCGTGTCAGGTACAGGTGTGTCGTGTCAGGTACAGGTGTGTCGTGTCAGGTACAGGGGTGGCTGTGTCAGGTACAGGTGTGACTGTGTCGTGTCAGGTACAGGGGTGCCTGTGTCGTGTCAGGTACAGTGTGTCGTGTCAGGTACAGGGGTGCTGTGTCGTGTCAGGTACAGGTGTGTCGTGTCAGGTACAGGGGTGACTGTGTCGTGTCAGGTACAGGGGTGCCTGTGTCGTGTCAGGTACAGGTGTGTCGTGTCAGGTACAGGGGTGACTGTGTCGTGTCAGGTACAGGGGTGACTGTGTCGTGTCAGGTACAGGTGTGTCGTGTCAGGTACAGGGGTGACTGTGTCGTGTCAGGTACAGGGGTGCCTGTGTCGTGTCAGGTACAGGTGTGTCGTGTCAGGTACAGGGGTGACTGTGTCGTGTCAGGTACAGGGGTGACTGTGTCGTGTCAGGTACAGGGGTGACTGTGTCGTGTCAGGTACAGGGGTGACTGAAGGAAGAAAGAAAACAGTGAATAGATGACTAAATAAAATGAATGACATCTTTTTGGGGGGGGACTTTTTTTTTTAAATATATATCGAAGATAATGGAATAAGCACTCATGTGCTTTTTTACATCCAGTCCCCGTGTGTATGCGGTTTTGTAAATTTTGTCATCTGTTCCCACCGGCACACAGTGGCCTACTCTTTCGAAAAGCAGAACAGGATTTAACGTGTGCGCAAGATGTTCTGCATGCATTCGCACACGGTCCCATCCAAAGGACTTTGACATTCAGTTCGATTTTTTGGTCAAACTGGAAAGAAAGGGCGAGGCTGGGAATTGAACCCAGAACCTCACGGTTTACTTGTTGGCAGGCAAATGTTTTAACCATCCTGCCACTTTCCTTCCTGAATGGATGAATAAGCCTTCCCTAGCCTCACTTTCTGAGAGTTGTGTCTGTATGTAGAATTGTCCATTTGTTTGTCCGCTCTGTCTGAAAAAATAGATTCTTCTTTTTCTTCCTCATTGAACACTTACTTAACTACTGTTGTCTGTCATATGAGTGAAAATGTGTTGTGCTGCCATGAAACGTGTGACTTGTCAGACCCAGTGCATTTGACTTGGTTTGGGAGAGATTTGTTATCTTTTAAGTCTCTCTGAAAAAAAGGCAGAAGAATGGACCAAGAAGATGACAGGAAGAAAAAGAACAAGGCAGAAAGAAAGATAGGGATTGAAAAGAAGGAATGGTGTGGATGCTATTTATACTGACAGGTCCTAGGCATGCCCGTGGGGGAATGAAAAAAAAAAAGAATGTTTTACTCATGAATGAATATATCAATCATGAATGAATGTTTTACTGATAAATGTAGTGAGCATAAATGTATTACGGACGAATGTAGTAATTATGGAAGAATCGTAAATTATAAATGTCCCATGATGAATGTAGTACTTATGAATGGATTTATTATGAGTGTATTCATGGTGTATTAACTACGAATGTATCCATTATGAATGAACGTATATCAGTGATCATTGAATGTTTGATTTATAGAGTGTACTCTAATCTTTATACGTAAAGCTGTGTTCACAACAGTGGGAGAGAAGGTACTGAAAAAAGGCTTGGGGGGTGTTTGTTTTTGTGTTGGGGTTGTTGCTTTTTTAGGGGGAGGGGGGTGGGGGTTGCATTGATCAGATGGATAGCTCAGTCTGTTTCAAAGGCAGCTGTGTGCTGCAGGTCCTCCCAGCCTCCATAGAGCTTCTTGGCCACAACGGAAACAACATAATTATAACACAATAACCAAAAACTCATGGAAAAAATGCTTTTTGTGCAAACATATATTGAACAAACACAAAGCATTGCCACACAATCATTGACACAAGCAGCTGAATGGTAATAATGTATGGATGAAAACACATAGAGAGACAGCTGTCAGCTTCCGAGCATTTAGCGTGGTACTGGTTCACACGACTGTCATTTATTTTATTTTTTATTAATTTTTGTGGCTGTGAGGTTCACCAATGGTGAGATTTTGTGTATGCGACTATTTGCCCACCATGAAGGAAGCCACATTCCAACTTAGGGGATGATGTCACAACACAACACCACTGTGCACAAGTTTTTTATTTTATTTTCTCATCCGCTCCTACCAGCATGCAGTGCCCTATTCTTCTGAAATGCAAAATCAGGATTTAACATGGTATGCAAGATATTCTGCATGCCTTTGTGCTTGGGGCCTGATTGATAGATAACTTCATCTGAAGGTCTCTCCTTCAGATGAGACTATAAACCAAGGCCCCATGTCAAATGCATGCAGAAAATCCTGTGCACACATCAAAAACCTGTGTGCTGATAGGAGCAGATGACAAAGTAAAGAACCCCAGCATGCACACAGGTGTTGTGTTTAGACACCATCCCCGAGGTCGGTTGGATCTTCAGCGCTGTAGACAGCATCGTTCTGGCAACTCCTGCCACAGCACTGGAACCATGTGTATCGGCGATTGCCTTTCCAATGACTATTCCAGCAACGTGGAGATGGGAGGGTGGGGGGTGTCTGCTGCATGGGTAACAGCTTACCCTCCATACTGACTTACCCAGGCTTTGCGCTCTGGAGTATAAACACCTAGAGCGCAAATCCATAGTCTTACGAGACTGACGATGCCCACTGGTTTGCTGTGACCTGTGTGTGTGCTGTGCTATGACCTGTGCGTGTGCTGTGACCTGTGTGAATGCTGTGCTATGACCTGTGTGTGTGCTGTGCTGTGACCTGTATGCTGTGCTGTGCTGTGACCTGTGTGTGTGCTGTGCTGACCTGTGCGTGTGCTATGACCTGTGTGTGTGCTGTGCTGTGCTGTGACCTGTGTGTGTGCTGTGCTGTGACCTGTGTGCTGTGCTGTGACCTGTGTGCTGTGCTGTGCTGTGACCTGTGCTGTGCTGTGACCTGTGTGCTGTGCTGTGCTGGACCTGTGTGTGTGCTGTGCTATGACCTGTGTGCTGTGACCTGTGTGCTGTGCTGTGACCTGTGTGTGTGCTGTGCTGTGACCTGTGTGTGTGCTGTGCTATGACCTGTGTGCTGTGCTGTGACCTGTGTGTGTGCTGTGCTATGACCTGTGTGTGTGCTGTGCTATGCTATGACCTGTGTGCTGTGCTATGACCTGTATGTGTGCTGTGCTGTGACCTGTGTGTGTGCTGTTGCTCTCCTGTCCTATTCAGGGTGTTGGACAGAGAGTCCACAGCCATGCAGCGGCTGCCCATGCGAAGTCTGGTGCGTCTGACCCAGAACCTGATCCGCATCCTGGAGGTCAACCACGACGTCTCCGAGGCCGTGACGGAAATGCCCATCTCCAGTGTTCTCCCCTGGATGCTGCTGTACAAGATCATTCGACAGTGAGTCATCTCCCTTGGCTGGACAGTTTCTTTGTGTTTGTGTGTGCGTGCGTTTCAATGTGTGTGTGTGTTTTATTTTATTTTTTGTTTTATTTCTTTTATTTCATTCTTTTATTTTGAGGATAATGGAATAAGCATACATATGCTTTTTTTTTTTTTATTACATCCAGTCCCCATGGGCATGTGGTTTTGTATATTTTGTCATTCATTCCGACCAGCACAAATGGCCTACTCTTCCAAAAGGTGGAACAGGTTTAACAAAGTGTGTGTGTGTCTGTGTGAGAGAGAGAGAGAGAGATAAGATTGTGTGAGAGAGAGAGAGAGAGTGAGTGTGTCAGTGTGTGTGCAGTCAGTGAGTGTGTGTTGTCATTTTAAAAATATAATTATGTTGTACAAATTAATTCAGTCCTCCAAATGACCCTTTCTTCTTTTGTTGTTCCTTGGCTCGAGCTTCCAAGATTGACCAGCATTGGGATTTTGTGTATGTGACCCTTTTCTTGCCTGCCATGAAGGTGGCTGCCACATTCCGACTTCAGGGATAATATTCATTACAGACACCCTGCGCTCCACAGCTGCTGATTTTTGTTGTTGCTGTTGTTGTTGTTGTTCAGGGAGGAGGACAAGATGGAGGGTCCACGTGTGAAGATAACGGAAGAGGAGGAGGAGGAAGAGGGAGGTAGTCCATCCTCCCCCACCACCTCCACCCCTCCCTCTCTCTCGCTGCTCAGTGTTGCTCACGAGTATCTGGGCAGGTAGGTTGTGTGTGTGTATGTGAAGGTGTGTGTGTGTGTGAAGGTGTGTGTGTATGTGAGGTGTGTGTGTATGTGAAGGTGTGTGTGTATGTGAAGGTGTGTGTGTATGTGAAGGTGTGTGTGTATGTGAAGGTGTGTGTGTATGTATGGAAAGATGAGTGGGTGAGTGTGTGGGTGGGTGTATAGGTGAGTGGGTGTGTCCATTTTTAATTTATCCACTTGTTCAGAAACGGTGTAGAAGTAGTGTAGTATATGTACATGTTTAGAGCTCCAAAACATCCTTTTATAGGGAATACCACTGTGTAAATGTTTGTGTGCTGTAATAAATGTATATCCACTAAAAAGTGATACTAGACTCTGTATGTGTGTGTGTTGTGTGTGTGTGTGTGTGTGTGTTGTGTGTTGTGTGTGTGTGTGTGTGTGTGGAGTGAGAGAGAGAGTGTGTTTGTGTTTGAAAGATAAAGTGTGTGTGAAAAGAGTGTGATCTATAGGTGCATATGGAAAAGAAATAAAGTGTTTATATAAATAAATACATGCACTGATAATCTGCATACCTACCTAAACAAAACAAAAATTGTCCATTTCAGCTTCAAAGCATAAACCTTCCCTCCTTTCTTCCCTCCTTCCCTCTCTCTCTCCCTCTCTCTCTTTCTCTCTCTCTCTCCCCCTCTCCCTCTCTCCCCCTGTGTCCAGGAACGCGTGGTGTACGCGGGAGTTCGGCATTTTCCTGCAGTTCTGCATGGACGTCTTGGCCTCCGAGCTGCCCAAGGCGCACCGCTCTGTCAGAGACGATTTGGAGACGGCCTTTGAGCAGTGTGTCTTTTGTCTGTACAATCACCCCAACAAGAAGGGCCGTGCCCGTCACCTGGCCGACCACAATGCCCCCTGTGTGAGTCATGGCTGTCTGCGGGGGTCTGTCGGGAAGTGGGTGGAGATTGGTGCCAACTGTCAGTTTTCTTTTTTCGTTTTACTGTCATTTTTCTTTTTTCGTTCCTCAGCTAGAGCTCTGAGGTTCACACCAATGGTGAGATTTTGCGTATGCGACCGTTTTTGCCCCCTTATGAAGATAGCTGCTTTCCGACTTCAGGGATGTATGCTGGGTATGTTTGTGTTTCCGTAACCCACCAATCGCTGACATGAAGTACAGGATCTTAAACGTGTGTAATTGATCTTCTGCATGTGTATATACATAAGTGGAATGAAGGCACTGGGCAGGGCTGCACTTGAAGTTGACCTGGGAATTTGTAAATTACTTTAATTCACCAGACACTGCCACGACTCGAACCCACGACTTCGTGACCCATAGGATTGAAGTCGAATGGTCTTAACCACTCGGCTACAGCATTCATCATAAACTGTATGAATTGGATATTCATATACAGGCGTATCTTAATCGTTTATTGGACAGTTGTCTGTTGGGAGGGGCATAACTTTTGGGCGAGAACTTTTTTTTTCCAGAATAAATGCACAAAAGTGAGGTGCAATAAACAATTTCTGGAATTGTGACACGTGCATGAGTGTCCTTGCTAGTTCTTCTACAAATATGAACACGTAACTGTGTGGAAAACATGAAAAGTTCTTGTGGGTTACAAGCTTAGCTAGGGAAGATAATTGAGTGCAGTTGGTGGGTTTCTGTTGGGGTGGGGGGGAGGGAGGGGGGGGGGTTGCTCAACAAAGAAATTTAGAATGAATCATTAGAGAAATCCATAAATGTGACGCTCCGCGATGAAATGAGTCACATTTCACCTGACCCACTTTTCTGCTAGGAGCTAGTTTAGGCAGGTAGGGGTCAGGTTGTAGACTTTGAAATTTTGATTGATTATGAAACTATATATAAGTTTTCTTCTATCTTGTACTGAAGTATAAAGGCGTAATTTTGTTTTTCCTTTTTGCTTTAAAAATTGTGTGTGAAAACATCCAATCCCTCATCCTGACCACTTATTGCGATGCCAGATTTGTCAATTTCTCATTTTGTCACTTCCTTGAGTTGTGCATTTCACTTTGTAATAACTTTTAATTGTGGAATTGTCCAATTTTGAATCTCTGATGTTTTTTGTTGTTTGTGGTTGTTGTTTGGTGGGGTTTTTTTTGGGGGGGGATGTTTACTGAATAGCTGTCTTTATTGCAGATTGATAATATGCTAACAATCAAACATTGACCTCCTATATAGTGTAACTTATTTTGTGGGGGGAGGGTCACAAGTGGACACTGGAAAAAAAAAGATATTTTTTAATAGGAAAAAAAGTGTGAAGTCAAATCAAATGGAACCAGCTTCAATGATTCTTAAAGAAATTACAGGAGACATCCACGTGGCTCAGTTCTCTTACCAGCCACTTCAGTATTCCACTGATAGTTTGAGTAGATACTGAGAAAAACAAAATGCACGTATAATTATATAAGCCGGGAGGGGGGGAGCCCTGTCACCACAGGCTCAGCACTACAGCACCTTCCTACCTCTGTGAATGTCTTCACCTGTACACTCCTCTCATTCCCTCTGCTCTGCTGCAGATACCTTGTGCTTAAAGAGTACCTAGATTCAACCAGTCCACCATTGGCTGTCGCTCTTTCTGTTTCTGGTCCATCCATCTGGAATGACCTCCCTCTCTCTCCCTTCGTCAAAAGCCTTCTTATAACACTTTTAAATCCGGCCTCAAGACACATTTATTTCAAACCTAAGATTTTCTCCTCTTGTTCCATTTCATTTTTGTCCTGCCCTCAACAGCCAAAACCCCATCACCCTGCCGAGTGTACATGCTTTATGTGTGTGCGTGTGAGCGTGTGTGTATACATTTGAATTTGTAAGGCTGCATGTGAATGAGTAGGATGAATGAAAGCGCTTTAATTTGTTTTTTGCAAGATATAGCGCTATATGAATTCCATTTATTATCATTATTATTATTACTTTAGAACAGATGTATGAGGATTGCAAATGGGGCTTGTGTGGGGTTTCTTGTTCCTCGGCTAGAGATCCAAGGTTTACCAACTGTGAGATTTTGCGTATGTGACCAGGGTTGTTTTTTTTACCTGTCATCCAAGTAGCCACATTCTGACTTTAGGGATGATGTCTAAAATGGGGCACCAGTGTTTGCACACAGGACCTCGGTTTATAGTCTCTTCAGAAGGACTTTTAGGGAGTGGAGTCAGAAGTGGTGTTAATTCCAGGGGGAAAAAAATTATCTCAAACAGACCGTCTCGGTAGTGGCTCAAACCTGTGCCGTCAAATAGCGAGCTCAATGCTCTAACCACTAGGCTATCCCGCCTCCCTTTCTCCGTGTATTTTAAGCCAGGAGTGTTTGTGGTTACAGATAGAGCTGATGTGGGAGCACTGTGAGGCGGTGTTTGAGTACTTCAAGCCCAAGACACTGCCCGAGTTTGACAGCTACAAGACCAGCACCGTGTCTGGAGAGGTCAGTGGTGGACTTGCCTGAAGCAAGTCTTCTTCTCTGTCTTCTTCTCTGTCTTCCTCTGTCTTCTTCTCTGCCTTCTTCTCTGTCTTCTTCTGCCTTCTTCTCTGTCTTCCTCTGCCTTCTTCTCTGTCTTCCTCTGCCTTCTTCTCTGTCTTCCTCTGTCTTCTTCTCTGTCTTCTGTCTTCCTCTCTGTCTTCTTCTCTGTCTTCCTCTGCCTTCTTCTCTGTCTTCCTCTGTCTTCTTCTCTGTCTTCCTCTGCCTTCTTCTCTGTCTTCTGTCTTCCTCTGTCTTCCTCTGTCTTCCCTTATTGGGTGGGATGCTTAGCACCTCGCCTTCTCTTGTGCTTCACAGCTGTCAGTGTCCCCCACTTTCAGCTGCTCTCTCAGCTGCCATCTATTCCAGCCCAGCCCAGCTGGGGCCAGCTGATGCTAATTATAGCAGGAACTGCCCACACTTGGATTTGGCAAGAGGAAGGGGCGTGCTAGTTTTGGCACTGGGCCCTGGACCCTTGACTGAGTTATGCTGAAGTTGTGTGACGTGGTTTGTCACTCTGCAGGAGGTCTGCCTGCTGGCCTCAACCTACATGTTCTCACTTCAGAACAGCTTTCTTTTCTTTTTATTGTACAGGATATGTGCTTGGTATGTTCATGTTTGCATAACCCACCAGATGCTAAAATAAATAACAGGATCTTAAACATGCTCACTAGATTTTCTGCATGTGTTTATATACACAAAGGGAATAAAGACACTGGTAGGACTGCACTTTAAGGTGACCTGGGAGATCATATATAAATCCCCACCCTTAATTCACCAGATGCCACTGCCAAGAATCAAAATCACGATTTCATGGACCTATGGGATTGAAATCAAACATCTTAACCAAAAAGGTGGATTAATGTGAAAAAAACAGTTTGTCTGTGCAGTCTGTCTCATGTCTGTGTTTGGGTGTTCGCTAATGGCAGATCTTTCTGATCGGTGAAACTTGGGCCACATATGGAATGGTGGAGGGGGGGGGGGGGTGCTTGTTTTGGGGTTGTTTTTTTTTCATTCCTTGGCTAGAACACTGAGGTTCACACCCATGGTGAGATTTGGCATGTGCAACAGTTCTTGCCTGTCATTAAGGTAGCCGCATTCCGACTTCGGGGATGATGCGTAAACACCACACCAGTGTGCATGCAGTTCTTTACTTCTTAAATAAACATTGTCATCTATTCCGGCCAGCACTCAGTGGCCTACTCTTTTGAAAGGCAGAACTGGTTTTAATGTGTGCGCAAGATGTTCTGCATTTGTTTGCACACGGGACCTGATTTATAGTCTCGTCTGAAGGACTTTTTTGGGGGGGTAGTGGAGTCAGTACTGATGTTAGCTCCAGGGGAAAGATCACCTTGACCGGGTGTATCAGTGGTGGCCAGAACCTGGGCCATCAGATCACGAGTGTGGTGCTCTGACCACTAGGCTAATCCCAGCCCCTTAGAAAGTGTGGTGATATGTTGGTCATCCTTGTTCTTGTTTGTGGGGTGACCTGCAGGTATGAATGTTAGTATAAGTGGCTCTTGGTTGTGATTTATATCTGTGCGTACATGCATATGCATGCTTGTATACACGTACATGTATGCACACACATACATGCACACACATACATGCACACTCACCCACAAACATGCACACACACACACACATGCACGCAAGTACGCATGACACACGCACACACACACACACACACACACACACACATATATATCTACTCCATAGAATGATCGTGTGTGTAGAATGATCTGTTATCAAATGTTTTATTCTATGACTGAGTTGATCAGTATAAGTAACACTCCTGACTGCTTTAACCGAGTGGTGGTTTTTGTTTGAACTCTGCGTCTTTGTTTCTGCTCGTCTTTGTTTCTGCTCGTCTTTGTTTCTGCTTGTCTTTGTTTCTGCTCGTCTTCATTTCTGCTTGTCTTTGTTTCTGCTCGTCTTTGTTTCTGCTCGTCTTTGTTTCTGCTCGTCTTTGTCTCTGTCACTGCCTTCTTTGTCTCTGTCACTGCCTTCTTTGTCTCTGTCATTGCCTGTGTGTCTGTGTCACTGCCTTCTGTGTCTGTGTCACTGCCTTCTGTGTCTTTGTGTCACTGCCTTCTTTGTGTCACTGCCTGTGTGTCTGTGTCACTGCCTTCTTTGTCTCTGTCACTGCCTTCTTTGTCTCTGTCACTGCCTTCTGTGTCTGTGTCACTGCCTTCTGTGTCTCTGTCACTGCCTTCTTTGTCTCTGTCACTGCCTTCTTTGTCTGTGTCACTGCCTTCTGTGTCTCTGTCACTGCCTTCTTTGTCTCTGTCACCTTTGTCTGTGTCACTGCCTTCTTTGTCTCTGTCACTGCCTTCTTTGTCTGTGTCACTGTCTTCTTTGTCTGTGTCACTGTCTTCTTTGTCTGTGTCACTGCCTGTGTATCTGTGTCACTGCCTTCTTTGTCTCTGTCACTGCCTTCTGTGTCTGTGTCACTGCCTGTGTGTCTGTGTCACTGCCTGTGTGTCTGTGTCACTGCCTGTGTGTCTGTGTCACTGCCTTCTTTGTCTGTGTCACTGCCTTCTGTGTCTGTGTCACTGCTTCTGTGTCTGTGTCACTGCCTTCTTCGTCTCTGTCACTGCCTTCTTTGTCTCTGTCACTGCCTTCTTTGTCACTGTCTGTGTCACTGCCTTCTTTGTCTCTGTCACTGCCTTCTTTGTCTGTGTCACTGCCTGTGTGTCTGTGTCACTGCCTGTGTGTCTGTGTCACTGCCTGTGTGTCTGTGTCACTGCCTGTGTGTCTGTGATACTGATGGAAGCATGTCTGTGTCACTGCCTGTGTGTGTGTCTGTGATACTGATGGAAGCATGTCTGTGTCACTGCCTGTGTGTCTGTGATACTGATGGAAGCATGTCTGTGTCACTGCCTGTGTGTGTGTCTGTGATACTGATGGAAGCATGTCTGTGTCACTGCCTGTGTGTCTGTGATACTGATGGAAGCATGTCTGTGTCACTGCCTGTGTGTCTGTGATACTGATGGAAGCATGTCTGTGGTCCACAGCTTCACAACCTGCTGAGGAGGATCTACGCCCTGATCCCCGACTCTGACGACATCAGTAAGTGGCTGTGTGGTGTGTGCCTGTCACCGTGTGCTCTTTGCTTTGTGTTGTCTGGGGGCCATGCTATCAGTACTGCTTGGCGTCATATGGCCTAGTGGTTAGAACATTGCGCTCACAATCTGACAACCCGGGTGTGATTCCCGTTCAAGGGGATATTTTCCCCTGGAGTTAACATCAGTGCAGACTCCACTCTCCCCAAAAGTCCTTCGGATGAGACTATAAACTGAGGCCCCGTGTGCGAACGCACGCAGAACATCTTGCACACACGTTAAGATCCTGTTCCGCTTTTCGTAAGAGTAGGCCATTGTGTGCCGGTGGGAACAGATGACAATTTACAAAACCGCATACACACGGGGACTGGATGTAAAAAAGCAAAAAAGTGCTTATTCCATTATCCTCGATATAAAAGAATAAAATAAATAAATACACCTTTCAGTATAAACAGCATCCCAAACTTCTGGAAATTATATGCTAGGAATTCCCTCTTTTTCATCCCTCTCTTTTGTTTCTGCCTTGTTCCTTTTCTTCCTTTTCTCCTCCTTCTTGTCTATTTCATGCATTCTTGGTCCATTCTCCTGCCTTTTTTGACAGGAAGACTTAAAAGGTAACAATTCTTTCCCTAGCCGAAGTTGGATGCGCTGGGGCCTGACTTTGTCAGGTACTTAACCGTAGCGCAACACATTTTCGCTCATATGACAGACGTGACACTAGTTGCTGTCTGAGCGTTTGACAAGGAAGAGGAAGCTTTCAGTATTGCTTGGTGTCATATATTATTATTATTATTATTATATACCTCAGCCTTGCCTGCCAACCTGGAGGAACCGACCATGTTTGGTCATTTTTTTATGAGTGTTCCGGGAAGCAGATTTTTAGCCTGATGCTGTGTGTAATGTAGGTGTGTTGTTTTCAAAAGTGTAATAATAATGATAAATGGAATTCATATAGCGCTATATCTTGCACACACAAATCAAAGCGCTTGCACTCCACTCATTCTTACGCAGTCATGCAACCAATGTAATGTAGGTGTGTTGTTGTTTTCAAAAGTGTAATGTAGGTGTGTTGTTTGTTTTCATGTGTAATGTAGGTGTGTTGTTTTCAAAAGTGTAATGTAGCTGTGTTGTTGTTTTCATATGTGTAATGTAGGTGTGTTGTTGTTTTCAAAAGTGTAATGTAGCTGTGTTGTTGTTTTCAAAAGTGTAATGTAGCTGTGTTGTTGTTTTCATATGTGTAATGTAGGTGTGTTGTTGTTTTCATAAGTGTAATGTAGGTGTGTTGTTGTTTTCAGATGTGTAGTGTAGGTGTGTTGTTATTTTCAGATGTGTAATGTAGGTGTGTCTTGTTCTTCAGGTGTGTAATGTTGGCATGTCATGTTCTTCAGGTGTGTAATGTAGGTGTGTCATGTTCTTCAGCTGTGTTGTAGGTGTGTATTTTTTTTTCCAGATATGTAATGCAGGTGTGTGATGTTTTCAGGTCAGCGGGTGACTCAGGTGAACAACTTCATTGAAGGCAACAGCAACACTCCTCCCAACTTCACCTCCACCTGGTGACTGCCATGTCTTCTGGCTCTGCCTCTGTCACTTTGTCCAGTTTTTATCTATTGTCACTGTGTCTTCTGGCTCTGCCTCTGTCACTTTGTCCAGTCTTTATCTATTGTCACTGTGTCTTCTGGCTCTGCCTCTGTCACTTTGTCCAGTCTTTATCTATTGTCACTGTGTCTTCTGGCTCTGCCTCTGTCACTTTGTCCAGTCTTTGTCTGTTGTCACTGTGTCTTCTGGCTCTGCCTCTGTCACTTTGTCCAGTCTGTGTCTATTGTCACTGTGTCTTCTGGCTCTGCCTCTGTCACTTTGTCCAGTCTTTGTCTGTTGTCACTGTGTCTTCTGGCTCTGCCTCTGTCACTTTGTCCAGTCTGTGTCTGTTGTCACTGTGTCTTCTGGCTCTGCCTCTGTCACTTTGTCCAGTTCTGTGTCTATTGTCACTTTTGCCTTTGGCTCTGCCTCTGTCACTTTGTCCAGTCTTTATCTTTTGTCACTGTGTCTTCTGGCTCTGCCTCTGTCACTTTGTCCAGTCTGTGTCTATTGTCACTGTGCCTTCTGGCTCTGCCTCTGTCACTTTGTCCAGTCTTTATCTTTTGTCACTGTCTTCTGGCTCTGCCTCTGTCACTTTGTCTAGTGTCTTCTGACTCTGCCTATGTCCCTTTGTCTATTGTTACTTTATCTTCTGACTCTTCCTTTGTCACTTTGTCTTCTGACTCTCCCTATGTCTAGTGTCACTTTGTCTTCTGACTCTCCCTATGTCTAGTGTCACTTTGTCTTCTGACTCTTCCTTTGTTACTTTGTCTTCTGACTCTTCCTTTGTTACTTTGTCTTCTGACTCTTCCTTTGTTACTTTGTCTTCTGACTCTCCCTAAGTCTAGTGTCACTTTGTCTTCTGACTCTTCCTTTGTTACTTTGTCTGTTGTCGCTTTGTCTTCTGACTCTTCCTTTGTTACTTTGTCTTCTGACTCTTCCTTTGTCTGTTGTCGCTTTGTCTTCTGACTCTTCCTTTGTTACTTTGTTGTCGCTTTGTCTTCTGACTCTTCCTTTGTTACTTTGTCTTCTGACTCTTCCTTTGTCTGTTGTCACTTTGTCTTTAGTGTCACTTTGTCTTCTGCCTTTGTCTAGTGTCACTTTGTCTTCTGACTCTGCCTTTGTCTAGTGTCACTTTGTCTTCTGACACTGCCTTTGTCACTTTGTCTAGTGTCACTTTGTCGCTTTTTCTGTTGTCACTTTGGACATCAAGTCTTTGTCATGCCTTTTTGAAGTTTTGTGTTAAGTCTTGTCAAGATTTTGTCAAGTGTTTGTAACATCCCAAAGATATAACAAAGACTTTGAAAATTCTTCTAACTTCCCAAAGATATAACAAAGACTTTGAAAATTCTTCTAACTTCCCAAAGTTATAACAAAGACTTTGAAAATTCTTCTTTCTAACTTCCCAAAGATATAACAAAGACTTTGAAAATTCTTCTTTCTAACTTCCCAAAGATATAACAAGGACTTTGAAAATTCTTCTAACTTCCCAAAGCTATAACAAAGACTTTGAAAATTCTTCTTTCTAACTTCCCAAAGATATAACAAGGACTTTAGGATATCTTTGTCAAGGCTATCTGTCAGAAGTGAGTTTGGTTTTTGTTGTTGTTGTTTTGGGTTTTTTTTTTAGTTTTGTGAAGTCCATGTCATGCCTTTGTCATATCTTTGTGAGGTCCATGACAAATCTTTGTCATAAATTATGTAAGAAGGAAGGTGGCAGGACAGTTAAGGTGTTCACTTGCATGCCAAGCAAGTAAATGGTGAGGTTCTGGGTTTGAATCCAATCCTTGCCCTTTCTTCTGAGTTTGATGAGAAAATCAAACTGAATGTCAAAGTCTTTCAGATGAGGCTATAAACTGAGGTCCTGTGTGCAAGTGCGTGCAAAACATCTTGTACACATGTTAAAAACCTGGTCCACCTTTCGGAAGAGTAGGCTATTTCGTGTCATTAGGAACATGACAGAATTTTAAAAATGCATGCACACAGGTGTTGTGTTTAGACCCATCCCCAAAGTTAGAATGTGGCTACCTCTCACCATTGGTGAACCTCGCACTCTAGCTGAGGGGAAAAATATGTTTATGAAATGTCTGTCATAACTAACTTTGTCATTATTTTGTGATGTCCATGTAAAGTGTTCGTTAAGTCTTCGTCAGGTTGTCATATCTTTGGGTTTTTGGTCATATTTTTAGTGAAGTCTTTGTCAGATCTTTGTCATTTTCTCTAGTCCATGCCAAACCTTTGCCATAATTTTTGTCATGCCTTTGTTAGATTCTGGAACCTTTGTCAAATCTTTGTCATATTTTTGTGAAGTCTGTGTGAAATCTTTGTCGTTTCTTTTTGGATATCTTTGTCAGGTTTTAAAATTCTTTTTAAAGTCAAGGTTTTTTTGTTTTGTTTTTTTTACCTTTTAAACAAATCTTTGTTTAAATATTGTTGTGTCTTTGCCAGAGGGGTTTGGGGTTTTTTTGTTCCTCAGCTAGAGTTTCAAGGTTCACCAATGGTGAGATTTTGTGTATGCAACCATTTTTACCCACCATGAAGGTAACTGCTTTCTGACGCCAGGAATAGAGGTATTTTCAACAACCACTATGCTTTCATTTGATCTTTATCTTCAAAAGTAGAATGTTTCCTTGAAATTCCTTATGGAGCTTGATACCACTTGTACAAAACTAAAGTTGAAAGCAGTTGTTCCATTTTCTTCATAAATCATACAGCTCTCACACAATGCCCGGGTGTCTTTCAGGGTTGCGGGGTGGGGAGTTAGTATCAGTAGTGAGGTGGAAAGGTTTGGGGGGGTTGGAGACATGCTCTTTCGCAGAGCCTCATTGATGTAACTTCTCTTTATTGGAATTTTGAATGCAGACGTTTTTACTTTCTATTTTTTTTCACTTTTCTGCTAGAGCTCGGAGATTAGCCAATGCCAATGGTGAGAATTTGCATATGCGACTGTTTTTGTCTATCATTACTGTAGCTCCATTTCAACTTTGGGGATGATAGCTAAGCATGGCACTAATGTACATGCTTTTGTTTTTTAAATTTGTCATCCATTCCTGCCTGCACACACAGGCCTGCTCTTTCGAAAGGCAGAATGGATTTTAACGAGTGCATAAGGTGTTGTGCATGCATTCATACATCAGAGCTCGGTTATAGTCTGTTCCGAAGGACTTTCAAGGTGTGGAGTTGGCACTGATGTTAACTCCAGGGGGAAAAAATCCCCTTGAACAGGCGTCTTGGTGGTCGCTCAATCCTGGGGTTGATCCTGGGCAGTCAGATCAGGGGTGCAATGCTCTGAACAGTCCACCATCGTCCGTCGCTCTTTCTCTGTTTCTGGTCCATCGATTTGGAATGACCTTCCTATCTCTCTTTGTCAAGGCCATCTTGTGACACTTTTAAATCCGGCCTTAAGACATATTTGTTTCAAACCAAAGATTTTCCTCTCCTGTTTCATTTCATAGCTGTCCCTGCTTTTCAACAGCCAAAAATCCCATCACCCTGCCAAAGTGTATAACCTCTGTGTGTGTGTGTGTGTTTTGTGTGTGTGTGTGTGTTGTGTGTGTACATTTGGACTTGTTAGAAACTATTACTTGCTATTGGTTGTAGGACTGTGTAAGAATGAGTTGGGTGCAAGCGCTTTGATTTGTCTGTGCAAGATACAGTGCTATATAAATTCTATTTATTATTATATTACTAAACGCCTGGCTATCCTGTCCCCCTTAAAAATATATAGAGAGATAAAACAACATATAAGAACATCAAAAGCATGAGATATTTAACATTGAGCGATCCTTTCATTGCTGTAACTTTTGTGTAAACTGAAGTCGCTTTGGGAGTTCTGAAAGTTATGCCCCATTCTGTGTGATAGTGATGAGTCTGTCTGTCTGTGTCTTGTGTCTGTGTCCTGGTCTGTGTATATATGCATGTCTGTATGGGTGTGGGGAAAGCTAGAGTGGGGAACCCTGTCTGCCTCTATCTGTGTCCTGGTCTGTATATATGCATATCTTTATGTGTGTGTGGAAAGCTAGAGTGGTGAACTCTGTCTGCCTCTATCTATGTCCTGGTCTGTGTGTATATGCATCTCTGTATGTGTGTGTGGAAAGCTAGAGTGGTGAGCCCTGTCTGCCTCTATCTGTGTCCTGGTCTGTATGTATATGCATGTCTGTATGTGTGTGTGTATGTGTGTGTGAGCGGTGTCTAACAGCATGTGAAGGTGTGTTTCTGATGACAGCATCATCCTGAAGGAGCTCTACTACCTCTTGGCCGACTACTACTTCAAGAATAAGGAACAAACGTCAGTGGAATGAGTGAATGAAAACTCTCTGTCTGTCTGTTTCCTTGTCTCTCTGTCTGTCTGTTTCCTTACTGGGCAGGGTGCACAGTGCCTGGTCTTCTCCCGTGCTTGTGACTTTGCAAGAGGTCTGCCTTATGGCTTTGGCCAACACATTACGACTTCAGAGCAGTTCATTTCATTGTACAGGTTGCATGCTGGGTATGTTCATGTTTCCATAACCCACCAAACACTGACATGAACGATGGAATTGTTATCATGCATATTTGATCTTGTGCATGTGTATATGTACACGAAGGGAAGTAAGGCACTGGTAGGTCTGCACAAGTTGACCTGGAAAATCGTAAAAATATCCACCCTGAATTCACCGGACACAGACACAGGGATTCAAACCCAGGACTCCATGGATGTGTGGGATTGAAGTCGAACAGTCTTATTCACTGGGCTACAGCATCCGTCAATTGAAAATGAATAGGCAACCATGACTTAGGACAAGGAAAAGATATAAGGAATGAGTGGATTGGTGGTCTAGAGGTAAGACACTTGCCTAGCAAGCTAGAAGTGCGGGTTTGAGCTCAGATTTTACCTGCATCTGTTAGACCTTGATTGGTGGTCTTGGTGCTAGTCTTTTGGATGAGATAAGCTGAGGTTCCATCTATGCAACTTGCATTAAGTGCACATAAAAGAACCCATGGCAGCAATAGAATTGTCCCTTGGTAAAATTCTGGAGACAAAACCACTCTGATAAACAAAAACACATGCAGACAGAATTTTAAAAAAATAATAAAGTGTGGTGCTGCTCTTATGGTGACACGCTCCTCTCCACCCCCCTCCCCCCCACCCCCCCTCCTCCCAGGGAGAGCATCCTGATTTTCACACTCAGAGAAGTCTGCTGTGACTGAAAGTGCTATTCTGCGCAACACAACACCCCATGGGGATGAGGAGGGCCTGTTCGTATAAATAGCATCTGGAAATTCTCTGCTAGAAATTCCCACTTTTCTATCCCTCTCTTTGTTTCTGCCTTGTTCCTTTTCTTCAATCCATCTCTTTCTCGTCTATTTTCTGGTCCATTCTTCTGCCCTTTTTTCCCCCAGAATGACTTAAAAGAGAAAAGTTCTCTCCCACGCTGAAGTCGGATGTGCTGGGCCTGACTTGTCAGGCGCTTAATGGCAGTGCAATGCATTTTTGCTCATATGAGAGACAACAGTAGTTGCTGTCTGAGTGTTTGACAAAGCTTTGGGGGGGGGGGGGGGGGGGGGGGGAGGTAGGTTTTTGATGGATTTCCAACAAATGTTGTTGTTTGTTTATAGTGTTTGTTATTGGTGATGGTGACTGGGCGTGTGCAGGAAAGCCATCAAGCTGTACACGTTTGACGTCTGCTTCAACTCAGCGCGGTTCGACTCCTGGGCGGGACTGGCCCTGGCCAAGATGTATCAGCTGGAGCAGAAACTGAACTCTGTGAGTGCTGCAGAAGTTCACAGCATGAGTGAACGTTTTATAGAGATCATAACAGTCCCCCCATTGTGTGTGTGTGTGTGTGTGTGTGTGTGTGTGTGTGTGTGTGTGTGTGTGTGTGTGTGTGTGTGTGTGTGTGTTGTGTGTGTGCTGTGGTCCTGGGCCTAGCCTCAGGACTTTGGAGAGAAACTGGGTGCAATGAATTTGTCAAATCAGCCACCTCGTGCAAGTTAAGTGTTTCTGTCCTATGCTAACATTCACAATCAGGAAAGGGAGGTTGTGATTTTTTTTTTTGGGGGGGGGGGGAGGTGGGGGGGAATCTTGGTATGATGCTAAAATGATGTTATAAGCTAAGGATAGCAGTATTGGCAAAAACAGATGAAGTCTTTGATGACATTTCTTTTGTCAAATATTTTGGATAAAGGTCAAAGCTTAAAATCAGACCATGACATAGGCAACGTGGGCTTGGTTCAAAATACATTCATGTATTGTTTTTTTTTTAAAGAAAAAAACAACCGTAAAAAGGTAATAATCTTTATAAGTATGAACTGTATTCAAAGAATTTACTTTTTTTTTTGGTGAAGAACTTTCAAGAAAAGACTGTAAAAGATGATATTTCTTGTCAATCAATTTTCCCTTGTTCCCTGAAATCAATTTCTTTTTTTTCTTCTATACTTTCTTCATAAATCAATACATTACGATCCAGTACAATTCAATGCGAAACAAATACAGCGACACAGGAAAAATCAATTCACCTTTCCACTCATGCTTTACCTACTTCAAGGACAATACCCCCAACCCCCTGAAATCATACTTGAAGTACCAAATAATCCCTCCTGCCCTGCGACAGATGGAGCTGAAAATCGACTCGCCCGTGCACAAGAAGTCCATCGCAGCGCTGCGCTGCTTCAGCCGGGCGGTGGAGGTGGACGAGGGGGTGCGCAAGCTGTGGATAGAGTACGGCTCTCTGGCCTACCAGCTGCACTCCCACGCCTCCAGGCAGCTGAGGATGGTCAGTGCATGAACTGCAGTGTTGGTGCTGTGGGGTTGTATCATGTAGTATTGTGTTGTGAGATGTTGGGTTGTGTTGTATTGTGTAGCGTTGTGTAGTGTTGTATTGAGTAGTGTTGTGTTGTCTCGTGTAGGGTAGCTACGCTACATGACAAAAGATCATACAGGAAGACAGGATAATAATAATGTATGGAATTTTATATAGCGCTGAATCTTGTAAAGCAACAAATCAAAGCGCATAAAGAACTGTGGAGAATGTGCCAAGTTGATGATCTGAAGTCTGTAGCTAGTAGTACCAATAGACTGCGCTGGTTTGGGCACGTTCAACGGAAAGCAGACCACCACATCATAAAAAGAGCGATGAACTTTGTAGTGGATGGAAAGAGACCAAAGGGGAAGACCTAGAAAAACCTGGGCTACCTGTATTGCAATTGATCGTAGAGAAAGGGGCATAAATAAGGAGGAAGCTCAAAACAGAGAGAGATGGAGAAGGCTCATCAATGTCAAACCTCCCCTGGGAGAAACATGACAAAAAAGGAAGAAGAAGAAGTGTAGGGTTGTGTTGCATTGAGTTGTATTGTGTAGTGTTGTGTTGGGTAGTGTAGTGTTGTGTTGTATTGTGTAGTGTTGTGTTGTATTGAGTAGTATTGTGTTGCAATGTGTAGCGTTGTGTTGTGTTGTTTTGTACTATGTTGCAGTATGTTGTATTGTGTTGCAGTATGTTGTATTGTGTTGTATTGAGTTGTATTGTGTAGTGTTGTGTTGGGTAGTGTAGTGTTGTGTTGTATTGTGTAGTGTTGTGTTGTATTGAGTAGTATTGTGTTGCAATGTGTAGCGTTGTGTTGTGTTGTTTTGTACTATGTTGCAGTATGTTGTATTGTGTTGCAGTATGTTGTATTGTGTTGTATTGAGTAGTATTGTGTTGCAATGTGTAGCGTTGTGTTGTGTTGTTTTTGTACTGTGTTGCAGTATGTTGTATTGTGTTGCAGTATGTTGTATTGTGTTGTATTGTTATGCAGTGTGTTGTATTGTGTTGCAGTATGTTGTATTGTGTTGTATTGCAGTCTGTGGATAGAGTACTGGTCCTTCCCCATGGGGATGCTGGGGGTCTGACAGTATTAAATTACTTCCCCACCTTCTGGAAATTATGTGCTTGGGATTCCTTCTTTTCTATCCCTCTGTTTGTTTTTACAAAACCGCAAACACACAGGGACTGGATGTAAAAAAGTACATAAGTGCTTATTCCATTATCCTTGATATAAAAGAATGATTAAAAAAAAAATAATAATACCTTTTTCCTTTTCTTCCTATCAAGACTCAAGACTACTTTAATGTCTCAACTAGAGAAATTATGAGTGGCATTTTAAAATTATAATTACACAGCATGCATTATTAAGCAATACAGATTGAGAAATAACACAGTATTTTAAAAGCCAACAACAACACACACACACACCCGCACACACCCACACACACACACACACACACACACACACCCCTCCTCGTTGTCTATTTCCTGCCTTCTTGGTCCATTCTCCTCAGCCTTTTACTTAAAAAAACCAATCAACATATCTCTCTCCCACCCCCCACACCTCCGTGACGCAGAAACTGTGGTTTCCGCTGACGTCGGAATTGCTGGACATCGCCATGGAGACGAGGGTGGAGATGCTGGCCACGGCGCGCAACTGCTACTGGAAGGCCAGCAAGTGCGAGGCTGAGGGCAGCGAGGAGGAGTGGCTGCACCACTACATGATGGGCAAGGTCATGGAGAAGCAGCGCGCCCACCCCCGCCTCTACCTCGAGCACTACAAACAGGTCCGCTCCTGCTGCTCGCTGTCTCTGTCTGTGTGTGTGGGTGTCTGGGTGTATGTGTGTGTGTCTGTGTGTGTGTGGTGGGTGGTGTAGAGTTGTCATTCACCCGAACACAACCACTACTAACACAGCTCGTGTGTTTCAATCGGTTATTATTGTGGCTCTTCAGTCTGGAACTAAAAGATCGTCCGTTGTCTTGTTATTGTCTACCGCGCATGCCCTGTGTATCAATTGCTAGGCAACGTCACGAAATTATTAACAACGAGGCTTTATAAATCTAAAACGTCTTTTCATGGAAATGAACTAGAATGGATAATTGATGTACGACATTACAACCCTCCCCACCTTGAAAGAAAACTTCATGACTAGAATTGTTAAGAACCTGTGACACATGGAATTAATATAGAGATACTTTAACATAAAACCAATAACAGAATTGTGCAACTTTTCCTAACAATCTGTTCAACATTCTTTCTTTGAAAACAGAAATCTAGACTATTTTATAATATAGTCTTTCAGGTATTGTGGGCTGATGCAAGTTCTTCTGGACCGTCGCACTGGCTCTGGGCTGGTACTGGGCAGAAGGGCTTCTTCGTTGACTTCAGGGTTTGGAGTGGATCTGGCTGAAGAATCTTCTTCTCTCCTTTCATCAGACGGTGAAGGTCGTGCAATCTTCTTGAAGAATGAGGAGTTGCGGGTGATCTGCACTGTTCCCTGTCCGGCGGTCAGCATGGATCCTTTCTTTGCTGTGACTTGCAGAGGTACTGGATTATAGTATGGTGTCAGTTTGTTTTCTTTCTTCTGACGGACAAGCACAGTGTCACCAATTTGGATGTTGGATTCAGAAGCATGACGTCTGTTGTCTGCATAGATTTTCATTTTCTCTTTCATTGCAGCATCATGTTGACGGATTTCCCTATCAAGCTTCTGTGATGATTTTCCAGCTTGGTCGTTAATTCCAGGGAGTTGGATCCTTATCTTTCTTCCATAGAGAGCTTCGGCTGGGCTTACACCAGTACTGCTGTGTGGAGTAGCACGGTAGTTGCGAAGGAACTTGTAGAGTTCTTGGCGCCATACCTTTCCTTCTACCTGGGCAGCTTGGATGGTTTTCTTCAGCATGGGCATACATCTTTCTGCACCACCATTGGCTTGTGGCCAGAGAGGCGTGATTTTTGCGGTGGTGAAAACCTAAATACTGAGCAAATTGTCCAAATTCACGGCCATTGAATGGGGGTCCATTGTCTGTTTTCACAATGTCTGGTATGCCATGTCGAGCAAATATAGAGTCAAGTTTGGGAATGGTAGCGTTTGCACTGGTAGAACTGACAATTTCAACTTCAGGAAACCGTGAGTATGTGTCAGTCACTACAAGAAGGTATTCTCCTGATGGAAATGGTCCGGCAAAATCAAGACTGACTTCCGACCATGGGTGATGGGGTAGTGGGGACATGTGAAGAGGTTCACATGAGTGATCTGGAGTCGTAGATAAGCAGGCAAGGCAGGACTTGACATTTGACTCCACTAATCTGTCCATGTGTGGAAACCACACTTTCTCGCGCAGCAGGTTCTTTGTCTTGACAATTCCTTGATGTCCTTCATGAGCAATATCGACTGTACGTTGCTGAAGAGCTTGAGGAATAACCACACGACTGTTGCGGAGAATGATTCCAGTATCTTCGCTGATGGACAGTTCATCCTTGATTGTCTTGAGTATTGGAAAGAAGAAAACTCAACTGGACAATCCTTGGGTACATGCCACTGGTTGAATTGATTGCAGTTTTCACAGCTTGCAATGTCGGATCATTTCTAGTTGCTTCGATGATGTCTTCCAGTGTCATGGCTTTAGGAACGGTGTGATCAATGATGAATTTGATGTATTCGTCAGCAACTTTTGACTCATGAATTGACTGTGTGTCAGCAGTTTGAACAGGATGTCGACTAAGAAAGTCAGCTGGATTGTTCTCTCCAGGCTTGTATCGAAGAACGAAATCGTAGGACTGGAGACGCAGATTCCATCTTTCGATTCGTGCAGACGTCTTCGATGCAGGATTGTTGTATATCCCTTCTAACGGCTTGTGGTCAGAGATAACGGTGAATCGACGACCATACAGGTAAAGGTGAAAATGTTCACAAGACCACACAACTGCTAGAGCTTCACGTTCTGTTTGTGAGTAGCGAGATTCCACATCCGTTAGCGCACGGCTAGCATATGCTACAATGTGAGAGGTGTTGTCCTTGTCACGCTGAGTGAGAATTGCACCTAGACCATATGGACTAGCATCAACGATGACTTCCGTCTCTCGATCAGGGTCATAGTACTTCATGGTGGTCTGGCTTGTGAGTCGTGACTTGAGTTCACAAAACGCGTTTCTCTTCAGTTTCTGTCCATGTCCACTCTGCATCTTTCCGAGTCAGATCTCGAAGTGGTTTTGTGATGGAGGCATACTGTGGAATGAACTTGGAGACATAGTTGGTCAGACCAAGCAAACTGCGGATTTCTTTGCCATTGGTAGGGGTAGCTGCTTTCTGTATAGCCTCTACTTTCTTTGGATCAGGGATACCCCATCTTTGCCAAAAATGAAGCCATAGAATTCAATGTGATCCTTGTTGAATTCACACTTGCTTTTGTTGAGAGTAAGTCCCTTTTCACTGAAGCGAGAAAACACTTTCCTGAGAGCAGTATCATGTTCTTCTTGAGACTTTCCGTAGATGAGAATATCATCACTTGTATTGAGTGTACTTGGAATGTCCACAAGTAATTCAGCAATGTGATTTTGGAAAATTTCTGCTGCTGAGGTAACTCCAAAATTCAACCG
The DNA here is from genome assembly GCA_028751875.1 of Rapana venosa. Taxonomy (NCBI): domain Eukaryota; kingdom Metazoa; phylum Mollusca; class Gastropoda; order Neogastropoda; family Muricidae; genus Rapana; species Rapana venosa. Next base: position 46,116,595 of record CM054148.1, on the reverse strand, counting down.
TTTGTACCGCCTGAGACCAACATGAGTTGAAAATGTTGTGATATTTCGTGAGTCTTCTTCCAATTCTAATTGGTGATATCCTGAATTCAAATCCAGTTTGCTGAATACTTTCGCTTGATTCAGTCTCATGAGGATATCATCAATCGTTGGCATGATATGACGAGTACGTTCAATAGCTCTATTTGGATGTCTCATGTCAACACAAAGACGTATTTCATCCGGTTTCTTTGGTTTGGGTGCAGCGACAATAGGTGATACCCAGGTGTAGGACCATCAACTTTCTCGATGATGTCCAGGCTTTCAAGGCGTTGAATCTCAGCTTCCACTTTTTTCCTCATGTGAAATGGAATCCTTCGATGGGGTTGAGCGACTGGTTGTACTTCTTTATCAATGTACAACTTCACTTTTACATCCTTCAACTTCCCATGCCTTGAAACAATTCTGGATATTCGCTACAAAGAACATCAGCTGTGGTGCGTTGCGATGCTGCAAATGCAAAACTGATAAGCTGAAGGCATTGAGCAGTTTTGGCACTCAAAAGATTTCCACTGCGACCATCAGGGCTTGATTTGACAACAAAGAATGATGCCTGTGTTTCTGCATTCTTGTACTTGACAACAGCATCAAACATACCCAGTACAACAAGAGGGGTGCGTGTTCCATAAGCATAAATTGAAGTGGATGCAGGTTTCATCATGCATTGAGGTGTCAATGTTTGGAAAGTTTGTTCATCAATGATTGTTGACAGAAGCACCAGTATCAATGAGAATGGAACGGACTCACCAGAGAGATCCACGTTGACTTTGGGTGCTGCACCAGACTTCCCAGAAATACCAAACACGTATTCTTCATCAGATGAAAATTGAGTGTCTCTGCTTTGCTGAACACTGTTGACTTTCGCAGTGAAGAGCTGATTCCTTTGCTGAGGCTTGAAAGATTTACCAGAACGACACACACTTTTGCAAAATGTCCAATCTTGGAGCATAGATGACAGGTTCTGTCTTTGGCAGGGCACTGCTCACGTGAATGTTGCTTGGCACCACACCATCCACACAGTCGTTGATGTTGATGTTGATGTGTCTGACTCTGGTTAGGACCATGATTCCAGCTTGTTGATGCATTCTTCGGGCTGAAGGATGATTTCTTCATTCTATCGTATTGACGAACGGCATTGATGGACTGTGCTGATTCTCCTCAATTGTTTTGGCTTGAATATCAGACAGTTCTAAAGCACGAGCAGTTTCGAGAAGTTTTGTTAGAGTCATGTCTGTTTCACGAGAGCACGTCTCCTCAGGCGTGATGAGTTACACCCTTGTAGAATTTGAGCTTTTAATTTCACGGTCAGGATTTTCAAATTCACAGTTAGCTGCTAATAGTCGTAGTCGAGTATTGTAACTATCAGTTGCTTCTCCTTCTTGCTGCTTGCACTGTCTGAATTTGAAGGTTTCAAAGTCAATGTTCCTTTTTGGATTGAAATGACCATTCAAAGATTCCACTAGTGTATCATAACTGTTTGCTTCTCCTTGTTGCTCTGCAGTGAATGATTCGTACACATCAAACACTTCTTCACCAGCATAGTGTAACAAAAGAGCTCTTTTTCTTGTATTGTTCGTCACATTCATTGCTGCAAGTAGATTGGTGAAACGTGCCAACCATTTTTTCCAACGAGTTCCAATTGTTGCTTCATCAGAATGAACTACGAATCTTTCGAAGTTTGGTAAGCCAGCTGTAGCCATACTCCTTGGTTTTAATTAATTAATCCTCCTTAGTTTTGATTAATCCTCGTCGCCAGATGTAGAGTTGTCATTCACCTGAACACAACCACTACTAACACAGCTCGTGTGTTTCAATCGGTTATTATTGTGGCTCTTCAGTCTGGAACTAAAAGATCGTCCGTTGTCTTGTTATTGTCTACCGCGCATGCCCTGTGTATCAATTGCTAGGCAACGTCACGAAATTATTAACAACGAGGCTTTATAAATCTAAAACGTCTTTTCATGGAAATGAACTAGAATGGATAATTGATGTACGACATTACAGGTGGGTGGGTTGTGTGTGTGAGTGTGTGTGTTTGTGATTTGTGGTTAGAACGTTGCGTTCGCAATTTTGACGACCCAGGTTCGGATCCAGTGGATATTTGCTCTTGGAGTTAACTTCAGTGCAGACTCCACTCTCCCCAAAAGTCCTTCGGATGAGACTATAAACCAAGGCCCCGTGTGCATACGCACGCAGAACGTCTTGCGCACATGTTATATCCTGTTCTGCTGTTTGAAAGAGTAGTGTGCCGGTGGGAACAGACAAAATTTACGAAACCGCATACACACAGTGACTGGATGTAAAAAGAGCACATGAGTCCTTATTCCATTATCCTCAATGTAAAAGAATAAATAATTAATTAATTAATATATGAGGGGGCTGGGTAGTGGTTAGAAATACAGGGCTTGCACCGCATCCTTATGCTTGCATAGCGCACACTGTTGCTTTAAAAAAAAAAATTGTACTATTTTTAGGCTGGCTCACAGTGCCAAAGTGGGATGACTTGCAACCACCGTCCCTAAATCAGATATCTCCGCTGGGACTATAACATAGCTTCAACAGCAATGTAGTGGCTAGAACATTCCTTTTGGTAACTGAGGGTGCTGGTTCAGATCTGTGCTGAGGTGTGGGAGTGGATGTTTCTCCCTGGAGTAAAAGCTGGTGATCACTCCGCTCCCTTGCAAGTCTTTCAGATGAGATTGTTAAACCATCTTCACAATAAAAAGAAAGAAAGAAATGTTTTCAAAATAAAATAGAAACTATCTTCACAAGTCGGAATGCGGATACCTTAATGGTGGGCAAATGGTCGCGTACACAAAGTATTGCCATGGGTGTACCTTGCAGCTGTAACTTGGAAACGGAAAGGAATAAAAACAATATAAAAAAAAGATGGCAGACTGAGGCCCTGTCTGCAAGCACGGGCATCCTGTCCTGCACACACATTAAAACCCTGTAGATCTGTCTTGGGTAGAAGAGTAGGCTAGCCATGGTCAGTAGTAGGGTGGATGAGTGAACATACCCAGCCATGGTCAGTAGTAGGCTGGATGAACAAACATACCCAGCATGCAATCTGGATAGAGATGGGCTCTTCCAGGTTCAGACTTGCTGAGAACACACTGCTGTGTCCCAATGACTCCTTAAGAGTTGAGGGAGAAGACAGGTTTAAATCAGATTGGGGAGAGGGAGGGGGGCTGGGTATGAGGAGGGGGGGGGGGGGGGTTGTCAGCTAGAGCTTCATGTCAACCAATAGTGAGATTTGGCATGCACAGTTTTTACCCATCTTAACGTAGCGGCATACTGACATGGGCTGGTGTCTAAACCGAACGGTGAGCTCTCTTTAAGAAACCAGAAAATGTCATCTATTCCTATGGAGCGAAATGGCTTACTCTCCAATGGCATAACAAGTTTTTATGTGTGTGCAAGATATTCTGCATGGTTCACCACACAGGGCCTCAGTTTTATAGTTTTCATCCAAAGGACTTTTTGGAGTAGTGGAGCGGTCTGATGTTAACTCAGGGTAAAATCCTAAACAGGCACCTTTGTGGTGGCTCGATCTGGTGTCAGATAACCAAAAAGCTCTTCCTTGACCGGGGGACTGTTGAAAAACAGCATCACCTTCTGGAAATTGTGCATAGGAATTTCCTCTGTTTCTATTCCCCTCCTTGTGTAACAGCAGCGCAACACAATTTTGGATATGATAGACAAGGTGGTGCTTTTCTGAGAGTTGAGAAATAGAATATGACAAGTGCAACACTAACCATGGGCTAATCCCCCCCCCCCCCCCCTACCCCCCCTTGTGCCCTGTGAGGTGAAGTGTGGCTCCAGGATGATGATGATAATATGATGATGATGATGATTGATGGTGGTGGATTAATGATGTGGTGTGTGTTAGATGAAAACATGATCCCATAATAAAGATAATGTGTGTTCAGACAGCCAATGTTGGTGGTGGTGGTGATGATGATATTAAAGGTAATGATGATGACAACAATAATGGTGATGATGACAATGATGATAATAAAGATAATGATGTGTTCAGGCAGCCAGTGATGATGCTGTTGGTGATGATGATGATGACAATAATGAAGATAATGATGATGATGATGATGATGTGTTTAGGCAGCCATATACCTGCATGAAGAGGAAGCCAAGTACCCACGGAAAATCCTCTACAACTTCACCTCTCCCCATCTCTCCCTGGAGGCCTTGGAGGTATGTGTGTGTGTGTGTGTGTGTGTGTTTGTTTGTGTGTGTATGGATGTATGTATGTGTCTACACATGTGTGCATATATAAATGTGTGTGTGTGTATGGATGTATGTATACATGCTTGTATGTGTCTATGAATGCGTGCATATATAAATTTGTGTGTGTGTATGGGTGTATGCATGCCCACTTACATGCTTGTATGTGTCTATACATACATGCATATATATGAATTTGTGTGTGTGCGAGCTTATATGTGTATGTATGTGTGTGCAAAGTTTGGGCTGTTTGGAAGGGGAATAGGGAGTGGTCGTGACTATGAATTTTTTTCTGTGCAGTTGCAAGCATCTTTGTCGTAAATCATGCTCTTTAGATTTGGTTTATTTTTCATCGTAAGGAGTTTTATGATCCATATACAAGAGTTTAGAATGTGTATCCAACAGTTTGACAACTTTTGAAGTGAAAAACCTGAGCAGCATAACAAAACCACCACAACACAAGACAGCAGCTGTTGATGTACTGGGTGTGTGAATTTGCAGATGTACTACAGGCTGCATGTGGCGGTGATGAAGCATCTGCTGCGCATCTCCAGTCCAGAGACCAAGGACGACATGGTTCTCTTTGACCGCTACCTGACAGAGGCCACAGAGTCCCCCTTCGCCCTGCGCAAAGAGAAACACTACGACACGTGAGTGCAGCGCTGCTCTGTTGTGTGTTTGTGTGTGTGGGCGAGTGTGTGTGTCAAAGTCAAAGTCAAACTTTTATGTGTTTATGTGTGTGTGTGCATTTGTGTTTGTTTATGTTTGTGTGTGCATTCGTTTTCGTCTCTGTGTTTGTGTGTGTGTGTGTTCATGTGCATGCATGTGTGTTTGACTGACAAATAGTTGAAAAATAAGAAGAAGAAAAATGTTTCAAAAAAAAAAAATGTCAGTTACAATAATATACAAACAATAATATGAAATCAAAATAAGAAACAATAGTAAATAAACAAAAGTAAGCTCTAAAAATCACGAAAGAAAAACACCAAAAAGAAAAAGGTTGCTAAAGATTAACCAATCATATTAAAAGATAAAGAAATAGATACGTGAATGTAGATCATGTGATTCCAATGATCGCCTTTGTGTAAGCAAGGGGCTGGAAGAAATCACCCTGTGTTACTTCTGTAATGGGATGCTCCAACAAACTGCAGGGTTTCATCACCTTGGGTGCTAGTCTTTTTGGGGGGAGGGGAGGAAGGGGGAGGATCTTTGGCTTGAGCTCCAAGGTTCACCAAAGGTGAAATTTTGTGTATGCAGCCATGTTTGCCCACCATTAAGGCAGCTGCATTCTGACTTCAGGAATGTCGAAACACAACAGGGATGATGTCTGAACACAAAACTAGTGTGCATGCAGTTTTAAAATTTTATCTATCTTCATGGTGACTGGCAGAATTTGCAGTCTCCTCAGTGAAGAAACCTATACACATGTATGCAGACTGAAAAATATGGGGGTGCTGCTCCTGTAGCGACACGCTCTCTCCCCCCAGAGGAGAGCGGCCTGAGTGTCACATCAAGGAATCTGCTGTGACCGAGAGTAGTATAGAACTACAATTATCACTGTCTGAGTGTTCTCCGTCACTCAGAATCGTTTGTTAGAGACAGAAAATCAAATATTAAGACTCTGTGACATAAACATTTTTTAAACTGTCGTTTTGTTGGATGTATGTCTTTGCTGATTTTTGTGAACCTACTGTTCAGTACCTAGATCTTAGGGTTGGTAATGTATCAGTGTTGTAGGCACATAATTATTTTCAATCTGCATGTCTCCCCATGATGTATCCGTCTTGTAGAGGTAAAGGTGTCCCATAACCTATAAGGTCGTAGGGGAGCGAGGCACCAGAGACCTTACTTCTCTAGGGGCCAGCATATTGAGGGCGGCGCCCATCTCCTCTCCCTCGCTGCTTTACCTTCCCTGACCCTAAAGAGGGCAGGTACCCATTTACAGCTGGGTGGTCTGGGGGAACTGTACTGAAACCAAGGCGCACAAACGGTCACCCATCCAACTGGTAAATACGCTCACTCACTCACTCACTCTTCCCTTGGTCGGGACAACCGTTGGGGTACCCGCACGGACACTGCGAGTGGACCGCCAAATGGTTCTGTCCTGGGCTGCTTTCAGGAGGTTTGGTACAGTGAGGCCGGTCCACTCCTTGATGTTGGATATCCAGCTTTTGCGTGGTCGTCCCTGCCTCCTTGCTCCTTCCACCATTCCCTGCAGGACTGTCTTTGACAGGCTGTTATGCCTTGTTGTGTGGCCAAACCATTTCAGTTTCCTCCGTTTGACTGTATCTAGCAATGGTTCTTGTTTGCCAGCCAGTGCCTCGATCTGCTGCCAGACGTAGTCATTGGTTTTACGGTCTCTGTAGGTGATGTTCAGGATCTGCCTGAGGCACTTCATCTCAAAGGCTTGAATTCGACGTTCTAGATCGGCAGTAAGTGTCCATGCTTCACAGCTGTACAAGGCAATGGATGTGACGAGTGCCTTGTAGAGTCTGACCTTAGTGTGGGTTTGATGTTATGGTTTCTCCACACTTTCGCCAGCTTAGTCATGGAGGAGAGTGCCACAGCAAGTCTGATCTTCACGCTCAACACCGCTTAACTTGTCAGGGGGGAAAAGCGAGTGCTCCAACCACTGAGCTATCCCGTCCCCAGTCTTGTAGGCAGATAATTATTTTCACTCTGCGTGTTTCCCAGCCAAGAGTCGGTGTCCTCAGCGGACGACAGCCAGAGCTCGGTCATCAGCCTGCCCCCCTACAGCACGGCCCACCAGAAGCCGGTGTACCACATGACCCCTCAGGACCACAACTACTCCAAGCAGAAGTCCTCGGGAGGGGAGACCTCCGACGCCTCGTGCGAAGTGAAGGAGACGGGCACGGAGACAGACGGCTCCCAGTCCAGCGAGGAGACCGACAGCGTCCCCAAAGACACCTGCCCTACGTCTTCCGAGGTGGAGACGGACACTGGCGAAAAGAGAAGTAAGGGGGTGGAGGTGGAGTGTGTGTTAATAATAATAATAATACATGGAATTTATATAGCGCTATATCTTGCAAAAAAACCCAAATCAAAGCGCTTTGGGACGGGGGGGGGGGGGGGGGGGGGGGGGGGGTTTGTGAGAGGGTCGTATGTGTATTGTAGGATTTTTTTGTGTCTCTGTAAGAAAATGTGTGTGTGTGTCTGGGGAGAGGGGGGGGGGGGGGGGAGTTTAGTGTGGTATGTATTCAGGTGGGTAGGTGTTTGTGTTTGCATGTTTATGGGGGATGTTGCAAGGTGTTTGTGGTGGGGTGGGATGGGGGGGCATTGTATGTATGTGTGTAAATATACTAAAGGTAAAGGTGTCCCATAACCTATGTGGTCGTAGGGTAGTGAGGCGTCTGAGACCTCACTTCTCTAGGCGCCAGCATAATGAGGGCGGCGCCCATCTCCTCTCCCTCACTGCATTACCTTCCCTGACTCTAAAGAGGCAGGTACCCATTTACAGCTGGGGAACTGTACTGAAGCCAAAGTACGCAAACGGTCTACCATCCAAGTGGTAATGACGCTCGATGCTGCTTAACTTGGCTGGGGGAAAGCGAGTGCTCCGACCACTGAGCTATCCTGTCCCCGTAAATATACGTTATATACTAACAACATAAAAAAAAGTCGTCTTACAAAAATCCTATCTAAACAATCCTTGATGGTAATAATCTAACAGCATTGCTTAGAGAAATAACTGAAGAAATCCCATAACTGCTGGTGTACACAGGAGAGAGCAGCGAGGGAGAGGGGGAGGTACGTGGAAGGCAGCAGCGGCAGCACCAAGAGCAGAAACAACGGCAGCAGCAGGAGCAGAAGGGGGATGAGGACTGGCAGGGGGAGATGATGGAGCTTCATGCAGAAACAGACAGCCAGGTGTCCCAGCAACTCCCTGACACCAAACCCCTCTTCTTTGACAAACAGGTAGCGTGTGTCTCAGTTGGTGTGTGTGGGTGTGTCTCTGTGGGTGTGGGTGTGCGCATTCATGGGGTGGGGGTGTTGAGAATGGGCGCACTTTGTGTATACATGCACTGTACATGGCAGCAGCATTACCATCCCATACCCTCCCTCTGTCCATTTTTGTGAAAGAGAACCTGCCTCGTGTATGTGTGTATGTGTGTGTGTGTGTCTGTATATCTGTCTGCTGGGGAGAAAGAATAAAAATACTGTGTTTCTGTATGTTTTGTGGGTACATTTGGATATTCAAGCACCTCTGTCTCTCTCTCCCTCTATCTCTCTCTCTCTCTGTGTATGCGTGTGAGTATGTGGGTGTATGAAGGAGAGGGAGGGAGAGGAAGACAGAGAGAGTACACATAAGATTGACCTATGCACACAACCTTTAAGTTGTCAAATGAATATGAATTATTTTGCTTTCAAGATGTTCTAAAACCTCATGTCATGGACATATGGCCTGGAATATTAAATATTTTGAGCTCTCTCTCTGTCTCTCTAAGTAAACTGTGAGGTTCTGGGTTCGATTCCCAGCCTCACCCTTTCTTCCCAGTTTGACAAAAAAATCGAACTGAATGTCAAAGTCCTTTGGATGAGACTATAAACCGAGGCCCCGTGTGCGAACGCATGCAGAACATCTTGCGCATGCGTTAAATCCTGTTCAGCTTTTTGAAAGAGTAGGCCATTGTGTTCCGGTGGGAACAGATGACAAAATTTACAAAACTGCATACACACGGGGACTGGATGTAAAAAAACACATGAGTGCTTATTCTATTATCCTCAATATAAAAGAATAAATAAATATCTATCTGTCTGTCTATCTCTCTATCTGTCTTTCCATTCCTTCTTTTCTGAAACGTCCATCATGAATGACGCAGCCTCACCCTAACAGTTGTCTGCGTCTGTCTGTCTGCCAGGTCAGCGGCGGGTTCACTCCACACCTGGACAGATACCCCAGCATTGTCGGTTCTTCACTATCACCCTCCACCTCCACCACCACCTCGCGCTCGTATCCTAAATCAGACGCTACTTCAGGCAGCCAGTCAGACAAGCAGGCGGCAGGGAAGAGGGAGGAGATGCCGGTGCTCCTCACAGAGAAAGGACAGCGCTGGGGAGACATGGAGGTGGAGAAGGAACACAAAGAACAGGCTGAAGCGTGCATCGTGTCAGGAATTAAGTCGGATCTGGGCACGTCTGTTGTGCAGACCAAGGGAGGATCACGGAGAGCTGAACAGGAAGGGGGAGGGACCAGGGAACCCGAGGGTTTGCTGAGCGCCGACTTGGCTAAGGACGCCAGCGCCAGCCAGAGCTCGCAGTCCAGCGTCATCATCGTGTCCTCCGCAGAGGAGCACAGTCAGGATGAAAGCGCTGTCTTCACCTCCTCAGACTCGTCCATTCCACAACTGTCGGTTTGCCAGCCATCTGTTTCCAAACCATTTCTTCTCCAACCCTCCACTCCCCAACCCTCCACTCCCAAACCCTCCACTTCCCATCCCTCCACTTCCAAACCCTCCACTTCCAAACCCTCCACTCCTCAGCCGCCCATTCTTGCAAAGACTCTGCCGGCAGCCAAAGAAGTGTTGTCTGAGTCCTCTCCCCTGAAGCGGCCCTCAGAGGAGCCTGAGCAGCCGAGCAAGCGTGTGAAACTGGAGGTTGGGGAGACAGCGAGGGTCGCCGCTGGAAAGAGCCCTGAAGATGCCGGTTTTCTGCAGACAGGAACCAGAGAAGAAAGAGACCCTGTCCCCGTGGAAACAGAATCCCCAACAGCTGTAAAAACCACGAGTGCCGTGCCAGAAAAGTCATCGGTCACCAACACCGTGTCTGCTATGGAGGTGGATGCAGGGGACTCCACGCCGGTCTATCAAGAGCTGCCTCCTGCAGGGTCTACGCTGTCTGGTCACCCGGTGTCAGACACACAGCAGAGCATGGGCTCCGTACAGCCAAAGAGGGAGGTGTCTGAAATCCCCGACACTCCGCAGCCTGTCACTGCGGCAGTTCACACTTCAGGTTCTACCTCTGTGCAGGGACATGCAGGGAAAGCGATGGAAATCAAGGTCGAAGCTGTGGAGATGGTGGAGGAGCCCTGGTGTTCACCCGGGCAGAAGCCTGAGGATAACCTGGGTCCCCCACAACCTTCAGAACAGAAAGTAGAGGGCGAGGAATGCAAAACATCTATGGGCACATCTCAGGAAGCACAGACCTCCTCACACAAGCCGCCAGCAGCAGCAGCAGCAGCATCAAGGACAGGTCTGCCAGAACAGTCCCTGACCCCTTCAGGTCCACCAGAGGAGAAGGGTGTCAGTGAGCTAAGGGCTGCTGGTTCCCCTGGACAGGGGAAAGACAAAGCTGCTGCACCATCTGCTGGCTCTGACCTGGCAACATCAGAGCAGATGGAGGTTGTGATGGAAGAGTCCCATAACGCCGCCCAGAAAGCTGGTCCAGCCGGTCAGTCGTCTGAGGAGAGTGGGCAGACAGAGGCTGTGCTGTCATCCCCAGCTGGGAAGGGAGGAGATGAAGACAGCTGAACCTGAGCAGAAACCTCACATAACAACAGACCTGCCACAGCAGAAACAAGCAGCAACAGCAGACTTGCCTGAGCAGAAACAACCGTTAGAAGAACACCAGCCCAGCAGAGTTCAAGGGCAGCCACAGGCCAGCCAGAAGAGAAGCCCTCAGTGACCGGTCCTCCTGAAGCAGAAACCTCAGTGACAGCAAGACCACAAGAGCTGAAAACAGAGACATCAGATCCACAAGAACCCTCGTCAACAGCTGCAGCAACACCTGCTCAAACAGCTTCAACACCTGCCCAGACAGCAGCTCCTGCAGAGCAGAGAACGTCAGCAGAGGCTCCCGACCAGGACCGCCAACAGAACGCTCCGAGAAGGCGGCTTCAAAAGAGGGTCCAGAACAAACCACCTCCACCCCAGCAGACCCCAAAGCTCCCAGAGCAGAGTCCTCAGAGCAGCAGTCCTCCACAGGACCTCCAGCGGCAGCAGCAGAACGGAGAGAGGCAGCATCAGGGGGCAGCCAGAGGACACCAGCCGACGCTGTTCCTGCGCCGACTGTTCTGGACGAGGAGGAGTTCAAGGAGTGGAAGCGCCGCCTGCTGGACAAGTGTGTGGAGGGGCTGCACATCTGCCTGTCCCGCTTCCCCACACACTACAAGTCCCTCTACCGCCTGGCCTACCTCTACTACGCCTCCGACACTCACAAGGTCGGTCTCTTTGTGCTGAGGTTGCCCTCTTTTCTGTCCGTCTCTTTGTTTCTGACGTCTCTCCCAGCGTGTATTTATCATGGTATCGCGGTGATTCCCCGGTGGGATGAGTTGAGACAAAGTGCTTGTTGTGGGTGACAGACTGACATACCCAGGGGTTTTCAGTTCAGCTGTGTGTGTGTGTGTGTGTTTGTGTGTGTGTGTGTGTGTGTGTGTGTGTGTGTGTGTGTGTGTGTGTGTTCAGCTCAGGGTAGCAAATAGTTTTCCTACCCATTGGAAACTCTGTGCTTGAAATTGCTTCGTTTCTATGACTGTCTTTGTTTGAGCGTGTTTTGGGTTTGGTTGGTTGGGGTTATTTTGGGTGAGGTGTTTTTTTTTGGGGGGGTTGTTATTTGCTGGGGGGTTTTGTTGGGGTTTTTTTTTTAGGGGGGGGGGGGTGGTAGAGGTATCATCTCTTATTTATTTTCTGCTTTCCTGGGCCAATCCCTTACGGTTTTATAAAGCCAGTTTGGTCTTTTCCCAATTGTTTTTCAAGCTTCTTCTTCATCAAACGCTCAGACAGCAATTATTGTTGTCTGTTATGCGAGTGAAAATGCATTGCACTGCCATTAAGCGCCTGACAACTGTCAAGTCAGGCCCAGTGCATCCAACTTCAACGTGTGAGAGCATTGTTATTAACCTCTTCACTGCCCAGTGCAAGTGCACCCTATATGCTGGGGAATAAAATTCTTCTGTACCACTGCAATGTTCATATCCCTCTTACTCAGAAACTACTACATGAATATTCCTGATAGTCTACCCAATGACAGTATGTATATCTTAGATTACTTCGAGGCAAGCTCAAATTAGTTAGCATGATATTTTACTGCGAAAATATATATAAAATGTAAAAAATTGACCATAAATACGATTTCTTCATCACCACTGTCATTCTGAGTACCCCCGATCTCAATAACGTCAAACATAAGTCTAGGCCAAATCTCATTCTTTTTTTTTTTAATGCACGATCAGCTGAATCATACACGATCCTTTTCATCACTGTTAGGTAAATCTACAGCTTTATTTGCCACTTTTAAAGCTGTGTAAAGTTATTGACGCCTTCAACAAGAAGTGTCCGCAATTTTGAACACGAACTTCCCAAGCAGTCATGCATAAAAACACAAAATACGAGTGAAAAAACGATCGTTTTTGCCACGGTTTTTGCGGCTGGATGTTGCCAAGCAACAGGAGAGTGACCTTCTTTAATTTTGGAGTTGTTTCCCTTTAACTGTAGTCAAGGAAGCAAGCTTGTTTACTTCGGTTCAACACCCCGGAAATTTTACGGGTTGTTGGCGTATAGGGTGATCGTTTAGCCCCGGAAAATTTCCGGGGTAAGGCAGTCTAGTGGTTAATAAGTCTTTCTGGAAAAGGAGGTAAAGGAAATTCCTAGCACAGAATTTCCAGAAGGTGGGGATCTATTTATACTGACAGGCCCCCAGCAACCTCAGGGGTAGTTTTTCCAGCAAATCTTACCATTTTTTCCCCACTGGCTTTGATATACTGTTATAACATAAATTGATGCTGCTAACTTGTGGCAGCTTGGTGGTTACGTGGAGGCTTTGTTGTTTTGCTTTTTGGGGGGTTGGGTGGGGGGGTTTTCTGTTCCATGGTTAGAGCTCCGAGGTTTACCATCAGTGACATTTTGGACATGATTACACAACCATTTTTGCTCATCATAAAGGTAGTCTCATTCTTACTTCGTGGATGGTATGATTTTATGCGGGGATCATACGAAATGCTATTTTGTCACCAATGTTTTTTGTTGTTGGGTTTTGGGGGGTTGTTTTTTTTCCTAAATGGCATTTTTGTAGCTTCAGTTACTTTGAGGGTGTGTATGAGTGTGTGAGAGTATATTCCTTGTGTCTCTCTGTGTCTCTTTGAATATGTGTGTGAGTGGGTGTGTGCATGTGCATGGATATAATTTTTATGTGAGAGATAGAAACACACAGTCATACACACACACACTCACACACACACATGACACGTGCACACACACACACGCACGCACATGCACACACTGCATTTCTGCCACCAAAAGAAACCTCAACATCAAATCCTGTCTATAACCTGACCTCACTGCTGTTGTTTTGGGGGTTGGTGGGGTTTGGTTTTTTTCAGAATCTTGAATTTGCCCGTGACCTGTTGCTGGGGAACACGAACTGGCCCAACTTGCCCCACATGCCCGCCAACGGCTTGTTCTCCGACAGGAAAACCAACAACTTCTTCAACGTGAGTGTCCTGCGTCTGTTCAGCTTCGCAAAGGAGCACAGCACTGTCGTCCTGTTCTCACCAGTTTAGATATAATAATAATAATGATAATAAATGGAATTTAAATAGCGCTATATCTTGCAGAGACAAATCAAAGCGCTTGCACTCAACTCTTTTTTACACAGTCATACAACCAGTAACAATTAATAGTTCCATCAAGTCCAAATGTGCACACACACACACACAGGTCACACACCCTAGCAGGGCGATAGAATCTTGGCTGTTGAAGGCAGGGAAAAGCTATGAGATAAAGCAGGAGAGGAAAATCTTAGGTTTGAAATAAATATGTCTTGAGACTGGATTAAAAAGTGTCATAAGAAGGATATGTACTGTATATGCATGGAAATCGTCTCTGGTTCATGATGATTTTTACCTGTTCTTACCACACATATACACATGCACATACACTCACAAACACACACAAACAACACACAACATACATACATACACACATACGCATGCAAACACATGCACGCACACACGCATGCATGCACGAATCTCTACCACAGTAGTTATATCCATATAGTCCTAACACTGGTTTATCTTTAGGGGAAGAGAAGTGGGGGGGGGCTGTTTGCATGTTTTGTGAAGGAGATTGCTGGTTCGGAGTTTTGTTTTGGGTTTAGTTTGCTTTTGCGTTCAAGGTTTTTTGCTTGTTTGGGAATTTTTTTTTTAGAGATCAGACCCATATGTCATCTTTTTCTTTTCTTTTCTTCTCTGTTTTTCTTTTTTGGCTCCTGGTCTGGAGCTCTGAGGGTTACCAATGGTGAGATTTTGCATATGTGACCATTTTTACCCATTATGAAGGTAGCCACATTTCAACTTCAGGGATATGTGCTGGGTATGTTCATGTTTTCATAACCCATTGAATCCTGACATGAATTAGGGGATCTTTTAACATGCATGTTTGATCTTCTACATGTGTATAAATATACACGAAGGGAATTAAGACACTGGCAATTCTGCACTTGAAATTGACATGGGATATCATAAAAATTCCTACCCTATATTCATCAGACACCGCCAAGATTCAAACCGACAACTTGTTGGGCCCATGGGATTGAAGTCAAACAGTCTTAACCCCTCAGCTGTAGCATCCGTCAGTGTTTGGGGTTTTTTAAGAGATCAGACAGAGCCATGTATGATGTGACTTTGACCACTGCTCCTGTTCTTTCAGGGCATGTGGAAGATGATGTGATTTTGACCACTGCTCCTGTTCTTTCAGGGCATGAGGAAGATGATGTGACTTTGACCACTGCTCCTGTTCTTTCAGGGCATGAGGAAGATGATGTGACTTTGACCACTGCTCCTGTTCTTTCAGGGCATGTGGAAGATGATGTGACTTTGACCACTCCTCCTGTTCGTTCAGGGCATGTGGAAGATGATGTGACTTTGACCTCTCCTCCTGTTCTTTCATGGCATGTGGATTCGACCACTCCTCCTGTTCGTTCAGGGCATGTGGAAGATGATGTGACTTTGACCACTCCTCCTGTTCTTTCAGGGCATGTGGAAGGTGATGTGACTTTGACCACTCCTCCTGTTCTTTCAGGGCATGTGGAAGATGACGTGACTTTGACCACTCCTCCTGTTCTTTCAGGGCATGTGGAAGATGATGTGACTTTGACCACTCCCCCTGTTCTTTCATGGCATGTGGAAGGTGATGTGACTTTGACTACTCCTACTGTTCTTTCAGGGCATGTGGAAGATGATGTGACTTTGACCACTCCTCCTGTTCTTTCAGGGCATGTGGAAGATGATGTGACTTTGACCACTCCTCCTGTTCATTCAGGCCATGTGGAAGATGATGTGACTTTGACCACTCCTCCTGTTCATTCAGGCCATGTGGAAGATGATGTGACTTTGACCACTCCTCCTATTCATTCAGGGCATGTGGAAGATGACGTGACTTTGACCACTGCTCCTGTTCTTTCAGGGCATGTGGAAGGTGATGTGACTTTGACCACTCCTCCTGTTCATTCAGGGCATGTGGAAGATGATGTGACTTTGACCACTCCTCCTGTTCTTTCAGGGCATGTGGAAGATGATGTGACTTTGACCACTCCTCCTGTTCATTCAGGCCATGTGGAAGATGATGTGACTTTGACCACTCTTCCTGTTCTTTCAGGGCATGTGGAAGATTATGTGACTTTGACCACTCCTCCTATTCATTCAGGCCATGTGGAAGATGATGTGACTTTGACCACTCCTCCTGTTCTTTCAGGCCATGTGGAAGATGATGTGACTTTGACCTCTCCTCCTGTTCTTTCATGGCATGTGGATTCGACCACTCCTCCTGTTCGTTCAGGGCATGTGGAAGATGTGACTTTGACCTGTCCTGCTGTTCTTTCATGGCATGTGGATTTGACCACTCCTCCTGTTCGTTCAGGGCATGTGGAAGATGTGACTTTGACCTCTCCTCCTGTTCTTTCATGGCATGTGGATTTGACCACTCCTCCTGTTCGTTCAGGGCATGTGGAAGATGTGACTTTGACCTCTCCTCCTGTTCTTTCATGGCATGTGGATTTGACCACTCCTCCTGTTCGTTCAGGGCATGTGGAAGATGATGTGACTTTGACCACTCCCCCTGTTCTTTCAGGGCATGTGGAAGATGATGTGACTTTGACCACTCCTCCTGTTCTTTCAGGGCATGTGGAAAATGGTGTGACTTTGACCACTCCTCCTGGAGGAGGATGTGACTTTGACCACTCCTCCTGGAGGAGGATGTGACTTTGACCACTCCTCCTGGAGGAGGATGTGACTTTGACCACTCCTCCTGTTCTTTCAGGGCATGTGGAAGATGTGACTTTGACCTGTCCTGCTGTTCTTTCAGGGCATGTGGAAGATTCCCATCGACGAGATTGATCGGTCGGGCAGCTTCGCGTCGCACGTGAACCGGTCTGTGCAGCTGCTGCTGGAGGTGCTGCGCGACCTTGGGGATGTTCAAACCCTGCTGCAGGTGCAGAGTCAGCTGAAGAAGAAACCCCTGGACCAGGGCAGGTGAGTCTGTCTACCCACAGGACCACAGTGCGCGGAACCCTCTGGGTCTGGCTGACTGGTAACTGTGTAATGAGATGATGATGATGATGATGATGATGATACATGGAATTTATATGTCTGGCTGTCTGGTGGTAACTGTGTAATGAGATGATGATAATCCATGGAATTTATATATCTGGTAACTGTGTAATGAGATAATGATGATAGTACATGGAATTCATATGTCTGGTGGTAACTGTTTAAGGAGATGGTGATAATACATGGGATTTATATGTCTGGCTGACTGGTAACTGTGTAATGAGATGATAATACATGGAATTTATATATCTGGCTGTGTGGTGGTAACTGTGTAAGGAGATGATGATGATAATACATGGAATTTATGTAGCACTGTTCCCCTGGGGGATGCCAGGGGCCTGTCAGTATAAATAGCAGTCCCCACCTTCTAAAAATTCTGTGCTAGGAATTCCCTTTTTTTTTTTTATCCCTTTCTTTCTTTCTTCTTTGTTCCTTTTCTTCCTGTCACCTCCTTCTTGTTTATTTTCTGCCTCCTTGGTCCATTCTCCTGCCTTTTTTCCACAAAGACTTAAATGATAGCAGTTCTCTCCCACGCTGAAGTCAGATGCCCAGCTGGGCCTGACTTGTCAGTCGCTTAACAGCATTTCATGAAGTTAAAAAAAAGATTTCTTAAACCAGATAAATTATTGTTTAGCATAAACTGCTGAATGATTTTGATTATCATTATTGTTGTTGTTATTACTGTTATGATGGTGGTGGTGTTACACGTTCCCCATTTTGACAGCCAGGGGGTCACCTGACCCAAAATATGCACTCTGTCTCCCTCCTGTTTCTATAACCAACCCACTGAACACTGAAATGGATTATGGGATCTTTAACATGCATATTTGATCTTCTTCGTGTGTATATTCATGAAGGAAATAAACACACCTGCAGGTCTGCACTTGAAGTTGACCTGGGAGATCATAAAAATCTCTACCCTATTTCACCAGACGCTGCCAAGATTTGAACCCATGACTTCATGGACCCATGGGATTGAAGTCAAACGGTCGTAACCACTCGGCTATAGCGTCCGTCTTTGGCTGAAAGTGTCAGATGTAGGCTTTGGCGAATGGACCAGTCTGTTGTCTGCTGACCACAATGTAGGCTTTGGCGAATGGACCAGTCTGTTGTCTGCTGACCACCTTCCCAGGGTTGTCAATGGCAGTCTTGTTGGTGACACAGTGTCCTTGGGGACATGCCACTGTTGTCTGCTGCCACAATGTAGGTTTGGGAGTGACATTACCTGTCATGCTACACCGAATGTTGGAGTTATGGCGATGGACCTAGTTGGAGTCGTCCTGCTGACACTGAAAGGTTTGGGATGGACATGCTGTTGTACTCTGAACTTGGAGCTGCCATGCCTGTCATGCCTGAGGTGAGCTGCATGCCTTTTCATGCACCTGAATTGACACTCTGTCATGCTACACCTGAAGGATTGGGAGCTGACATCCTGTCATGTCACCTGGCATGTGGTACACAATACTGCATGTATACACCTGAGAGGATTGGTGGAGCTGACATACCTGTAGATACACTGAGTGATTAGGAGCTGACATACCTGCATGTAATGTGGTTGGAGCTGACATGCCTGTCATGTAACTGAGTGATTAGGGAGCTGACATGCCTGTCATGCACACCTGATGGTTTAGCAAGTGAAATGCGACTGTCACACCTGAGAAGAGTTTAGGGAGCTGACATGCCTGTCATGCACACCTGACCCAGTGTGGTTTACCTAAAAAAAAAAGCATAATGTATACACACACTGAGATAGATGTGTGCTTACAGAGCTGACATGCCTGATGACTGAGAGTGTGGTCGCATGTACACACACTGAGATAGATGTGTGCTTACAGAAGCTGACATGCCTGAGATAGATGTGTGCTGACAGGGAGCTGACATGCCTGTCAATGTACACCTGACCCAGTGTGGTGGTTAGCCCCAGCGAAAATCAGACGTGTAATAATAATAATAATAATAATAATGTATGGAATTTATATAGCGCTGAATCTTGTAAAGTAAACAAACCAAAGCGCTTGCATTCAAATCATTCATACGCGCATGCAACCATCCATAAATATCAAGATAAACAAATATCAAATTTATATACACAACACACTGAGGTGGTGGAGGTGAAGGTGTACAGGCCAGGTTGGTTGCTGGGGGTGGTTGCAGGAAGTACCTGCGGGACAGGTGGGGGGTGGTGGGAGGTGACAGCAGTGTTCTGGGGTGCGAAGTACTGCGGGACCAGGCTGGTTGCTGGGGGTGGTGTGAGGTGAAGGTTACAGCAGCTGGCTGGGTGTTGCAGAAGTACCTGCGGGACAGGTGGGAGGTGGTGGAGGTGAAGGTGTACAGGCCAGGGTGGTTGCAGGAAGTACCTGCGGGACGGGGAGCGGCACATCCTGGCGCAGATGGCGCACAGCTACACGCTGGACGCGGTGGTGCGGCTGGTCTGCCGGCCCCCGCCAGAGGTGGACAGCACGCAGCTGCTGCTGGCCGCCTTCAGGGCCTACAACAGCCACCGCTACGGCGGGGAGGCCCCCCGCGCCACCAAGCTGCTGCTGGCCGCCTACCAGAGGCTGGGGCTGCCCAAGGTAATGTCACAGGCCCCGGGAATTGGGGGATGGGGGGGCTAGGTTAAAATTGGAGGCACCGTGGTCGAGTGGTTTAGGCGGTCAACTCGTGATCCAGAGGTCGCGGGTTCGATCCCCGCTCGGCTCGGTGTTGTGTCCTTGGGAAAGACACTTTACTCCTATTTTCCTCACTCCACCCAGGTGTACAAGTGGGTACCAGCTCTGCTGGGGAAGTATCTGGCGACAGACTAGCATCCTGTCACAGGGGTGGTGAAAAACCCATCAGTTCGCTTAACGCTACAGAAACCGGGATAAGCTCCGGCTCTATGGGCCTTCTGGCTCGAAAGAACATACTTACTAGGTTAAAAAAGGTAAAGGTGTCCCTTAACCTTAAAGGTCGTAGCGGAGAGCGAGGCGTCAAGAGACCTCGGCTTCTCTAGGAGCCAGCATATCGAGGGTGGCGCTTATCTCCTCTCCCTCGCTGCTTTACCTTCCCTGACCCTAAAGAGGGCGGGTACCCATTTATTTACAGCTGGGGGAAGTGTACTGAAGCCAAGGCGTGGCGCAAACGGTCACCCATCCAAGTGGTGACCAGGTCAACGCTGCTTAACTTTGGCTGGGGGAAAGCGAGTGCTCCAACCACTGAGCTATCCTGTCCCCCTGTTCTAGGTTGGGGCCTCAAAAAAAAAAAATCAAAAAAAAAGGTTGGGGTTGTTTGGGTTCTTTTCTGGTGTGTCATTCCTTGGCCAGAGCTCTGAGGTTCACCGATGGTGAGGTTTTTTTTTGTATGCTACTGTTTGCCCACAGTCAAGGTATCCACATTCCAACTTCAGAGATAATGTTTAAGCATGACACCAGTTAAAACAAAAAATGTCTAACATAACACCAGTGTGCATGTGTTTATTAAAAATGTTGTCATCTGTTCCTACCAGCACGTAATGTGGCCTACTCTCCAGAAAGGCAGAACGGGGTTTTAACATGTGCGCAAGATGTTCTCTGTGTGCCCCCCACCCTTAGTGTTGGATTGTTTGGGGGTTGTTTTTTGTTCCTCGGCTAGTGTCCTGAGGTTCACCAGTGGTGAGAACTTGTGGCTGCATTCCAACTTTGGGGATGTATGCTGGGTATGGTCATGGTTGCTGTAACCCACCAAACACTGACATGAAAGAGATGACAAAATTTACAAAACCGCTTACACACGGGGACTGGATGTAAAAAAGCACATGAGTGCTTATTCCATTATCCTCGATATAAAAGAATAAAATAAAATTAAAATTAAAATGAAGTATGGGATCCTTAACGTGTATATATCATCTTTTGCATGAGTATATAGGCCTATATGAAGGGAATTAAAGCACTGGCAGGTCTGCCCTTGAAGTTGACTAGGGAAGTCGTTGAAATTTCCCGACCCGTGATTCACCAGACGCCACCTGAGATTGAAACCCACGAGAGTGGGCAGACCTCCTGCAGAGTGACAAGCACAGGAGAAGACCAGGCACAGTGCCTTGAGAAGTAGGAGTACTTGTGTCCCTATCATGTACATGACTGTCGTATGAAGCTAGGTTTGTGTGTGTTGGCAGCACGGGTTCCGTTCTCCTCTGGAGCAGGCCATGCAGTACTGCAACTCTCTGATTGCCTCACAGACCTTGGTATGTGCATGCATGTGGGTGCATGTGTGTATGTGCTTGTGTGTGTGTGCGGGCGTTTGTGTGTACAGTGCACGTGTGTTTGTGTGTATATGTGTATAAGTGCGTGCCTATGTGGAGTGAGAGATTATGTGTATGTGAGACTATGTGTGTGTGATGCATGTATGTCTCATGGAGGGGATATGGTGGTGGTGGCTGTGTCGCATGTGTGTGACTGCTTTGCACATGTGTGAATGAATTGTTGAAATGTGCGTGTGGTGTGTGTGCATATGATTGTGATTGACAGAGAGTATGTGTGTTTATGTGCGAGCATGCGTGCACATGTGTGTGCATGCGAGTGTGTGTGTTCGTGTGCAACTTTTAAAAAAAAACTTAGAGGAAGGGTGTGTGTGTAACACTCACTGTGCTTATTTTTTGACAGCCTCAACCTCAGTGACCTTCCTGTCCTGCTGTTCCCATTCCACTCTGATCATCCCAGGCATACCCAGGCTCGTCATGTCCTATTCTTAAAGCCACAAGTCCCCCGAGAGCTCATTATGTGTAGCCCATCATTGGGCCACCAACCAGAGGGGCCCTGCACTGCTTGCTGGGTCATTTTGGTGGTGTTGAGTGGTGCCTGTCCTGAGCTAACGTATGCAGGACACCACCTAACCTTGCTGTTGTAGTTGCTGAGCCAGACGGAGTTGGATGAGACAATAAGCAAAGGTCACGTGTGCATCACGTCATTCGGTGTTGTAAAAGAAACCATGGCAACAAGTGATGTCCCTGGAGAAGAAAAAAAATCATGTAAAAAAGAACAAAATATCCCAGCCACTCTCATAGCAAAAATAAATATACATGCAGACAGGATGCTGCTGTTGTGGTGATGCAGTCTCCCTGAGGGAGAACAGTCTGAATGTGACTCAGAGAAATCTGGCATGACTGAAAGAAGTATGCAATGCAATACAGTACAAAACAGTACAATACAAGACATTACCATGCAGTGCCTGTCCTGCTGGGTGGTGAACATCACATCATTCCTCCAATGACCGACCTTCTCTCAGGAACCCCCAACCCTGAAGGCACTAACGCTATAGGAGGAAACTGAAACGGAGGTCACCATGAGACCAGAGCAGCTGAGGCCACCGAATCAGACTTTTTTTTTTTATTGCATGATAATTAGTGATGATGCGAAGATGCTGCTGTGGAGGTGCATGAGCTTTGAGACTGCATGACAGGGCTTGTACTCTACACGTCCTGTCATGATATATTCCGGTGTCAACCAGGCCTGAGAGATACAGACACCAGCAGTGTTGGTCAAATCATTTCTTCTTCTTCTTCATCATCGAATGCTCAGACAGCAACTACTGTTGTCTGTCACATAAGCGAAAATGCGTTGCGTTGCCGTTAAGCACCTGACAAATCAGGCCCAGCTCATCCGACTTCAGCATGGGAGATATGTTTTTTAAAGTCTTTCTGGAAAAAAGGCAGGAGAATAGACCAAAGGGCAGAAAATAAGATCAAGAAGGAGATGACAAGAAGAAAAGGAATGAGGCAGAAACAAAGAGAGGGATAGAAAAGAGGAAATTCATAGCACAGAATTTCCAGAAGGTGGAGATGCTGTTTATACTGACAGACCCCTAGCATCCCCACCAGGGGTGGTCAGATCATTTGAGTAACAACTTTTGAAATCACATCCTTAAGAGTGTGTGTAAGCTTGACCCTGTGGTCCCAGTCTTCCCATTGAGCCCTTAGCAAACTCACTCTGGGTAGAAGCCAGCCAGAGACTGGAAAAAAAAAATCTATGAATCTTTTGGGGATTTGAACCTGCAACCTTCCTGCCATAACCTCTGCAATGGGGGGTGGCACCTTCATTGTTCTTCGTCATTTACCCACGTCTTCCTACATCATAGCTCTGTCCAACCCACTGTCTGTTGTTTAAGTCACGCTACAATGTTAGACCAACTGTTTCAACCTAAAATGCAACAGATATGACGTGTCACTCATGTTGGCTCCATTTTCTTGTGCAATAAATTGACAGTGTTAATTCCGAAAATAGAAATGGGTCTGTAGAATCCATGACATAGTAATAAGGGAGGGGGGATCATGAGAATATTAATTCATTCTCCTTACAAGATATTAAAAACTTGGTCTGGAATACCCACCGGGCAAGAATGGAGATGTCTGAAAAGCAACATGTATTCATTCATGAACAAAAATAAATGACATTAAACGGGAACCATTATAATGCTTAGTTTGAGGACTACATAACATTCCAAACCATTCTGGCTGCGACTAAAAACCAGAAAAGAAAAAGAAACCATAGTTTTGCCCGTGAAAAGGGGTTTGCCAGGCCTCCAGAAAGCAGCCAGGATTAAAGAGAAGACAGCTTGGGCAGCCAGTAAACAGGTGAGGTGTGTGACTGTGTTGATGTTGTCGTTGACGTTGATCTGCTGTTGCTGTTGTCAGGCCCAGAAAGCAGAGAGAGCGCGTCTCCACGGTCACTCCTCCCCCTCCATGTTCCCCCTCTCCTCCCCCCACCTTCCCACCCCCCACGTGGCAGACGCCGGCACCACACCCCTCCCTCTTCCTACCCTCCCCGGCCGACCTCTGACCCAGGGTATGGGTTACCACGGCGCTCAGTCCCTGTCAGGCATGCGAGGTCAAAGTGCGGCGCCTGGCCACCTTCACCACCCGGCTCATTCCTCCGCCATGCAGACCACCTCCTCCTCTTCTCCCTCCTCCGCTCGGCCCCCGCACCTCCCCGCGTCCAGACCTCGCACGATGTCCGGGTCACGGGCGGAGATGCACTCCCTGTATGACGCGGGCGCGGCCATGAGTCACCAGCACTCCACGTCGTCGGCGTTAGACCTCAGTCCTCCCAGCCAGAGGATGGGCGCGGCTAGGCCCAGGCTGCACGCCTCCCCGGGCCGCAGGACATCTGCGGGCAGCGGGGATGTGGAGTTCATCGATCTGACCTCGCCAGAGAAGAGCCGAGAGTCGTCCCTGCCGATGGGCTCCCTAGGGCCGCGGAGCAGGGTGGGGGGCACAGGCTGGAATCCGGCCTCTGCCGGCCGGTCGCCCCAGGACCCCCCTGGGCGGGTCAGACTGCCCACAGGGGGCGTGCCTGGTTCTCCCGGCGCGGGTCAGTTCCGGGCAGTGTCCGGTCCTGTGCGCGGGGCAGGGAGTGCGAGGCCCGCCTTCCCCAACCCTGCTCCTTTCGGGCACGGCACCCCTCCCTGCCCCGCTGCCTCCCCGTTCTCCTCCCCCCGCCCTGTCTACCCTTCCTCCTCTGCCCCCTCCACTCCCAACACCCCGCGACCCCACACCTCCACTGCCGACGAGGTCAGCGACCTTGACCTGATCTCTGACCCCGAGGAGCTGGCCTTGACCTCTCCAGACAAACTGACGTCAGAGGTGCGTCATCATTTCCATGGAGACCTTTTGTGAAAAGCTGCTGATGGCAGTTGTTTCTGGTGTTTGTTTGGGTTACTGTGGCAAATGCGAGGCGGAAACAGAGTATGTGTCTTTTATATGGGCGTTGGTTTCTGCCTCCGGCAGGACATCAAAAGCAAGCATTTTTCTTTATTGCCAGACAGTAAATTGGCACTGATCGTGACTGTATTTGGAGATCTAGTTCATACCAAAGGTACTTGACAAGGCTGTACTCTCTCATCACATATCTTTCCTCTATTAAAGTAGAAAAAAATCCCCTGAAGTTTGTGTGTGGCTGCCTGTACTCAAAAACAGCCATACTTGTTAACTACACATCCAGTGTGTACTTATAGTCTCAGAGTGGTTCACAGGTGAGATGAGTGGGTCAAGAGTTTATATTCTGGGTGACCCCAGCTGCAGGGGAATGCTCAACAACAACAACAACATGACATATCTCCTCATCAACCAGACTGGAGATAGACATACCCTGCAATGTGAGACACTGGAGATAGACATACCCTGCAATGTGAGACAAAGAGTGTTAGAGCGAGCTAGCACATTTAATAATAATAATAATAATGTATGGAATTTATATAGCGCTGAATCTTGTAAAGCAACAAATCAAAGCGCTCAGATTTTATTTCATACCACTTTAAGTCACGGCAGATTTCTCCCCGTGAAATTCGGGCTGCTCTCCCCGGGGAGAGCGGGAGAACGCGTCGCCACTTAGCGCTGCGCCACCCTTTCACCCTTTTTTTTTTTTTTTTCTGCAGCTGTATTTGTTTCCCTATCAGAGTGGCTTTTTTCTAAGAATTTTGCCAGGGACAACTCTCTTGTTGCCGTGGGTTTTTTTACGTGCGCTAAATAATTACGTGTAACACACGGGACCTCGGTTTATCGTCTCATCCGAAAGACTAGCGCCCAGACCACCACTCATGGTCTAATGGATGGGGGAAAAATTTCCGGTCCAAACGGGGTACGAACCGCCGCACACTTCAGACCCGGACTTTTCGCTTTCTAGACAGGCGCGTTACCTCTAGACCACCGATCCACCGATCCATTTGTCAAGTCCTAGCTATAAATTTGACAACACACGACAGACGCTATAGCAGTGTGATTTAAGACCGTTCGACTTCAATCCCATGGGTCCATGAAGTCGTGCGTTTGAATCTCTGTGGCAGCGTCTGGTGAATCAAGGGTGGGGATTTTTACACTCTCCCAGGTCACCTCCCAAGTGCAGACCTGCCAGTGCCTTAATTCCCGTTGTGTATATATATATATATATACACATGCTGAAGATCAGATATGCACATTAAAGATCCTGTAATCCATGTCAGCGTTCAATGGGATAAGGAAGCAGAACCATACCCAGCATATATCCCCGAAGTCAGAATGCAGCTACCCTCATGGTGGGCAAAAATGGTTGCATAGCAAAAGCTCATCATCAGTGAACCTGGAAGCCAAGGAACTGGGGAGGGGGGGGGGGGGGGTGCAATACACCCCTCACCTCAAAAAACCACAACAACTCACTTGTAATCCTTTCAGTCTTCCATTGTCAATGGATGGATGGCAGCCTGAGCTCTGGGCCAGAGCCGGCCCTGAAATCCCACAGGGAAGGGTCTCTGGGGTTTGAACGTACCCCTCCTGGCCATCTGTGTCCTGCACTAACTGCTGGGCTTTGGCAGCGGGTGGTAAAGTGTAGATAATTTTTAAAAAACACTTGCGTCAGTGAAAAAAAAATCATGCACAAGTGTTTTGTCAGTTTATATGTTAAGGCAGCAGCTTCAGTGTTCCTAGTCCAGTCTTACGAGATGTGAGTGAGCCAGGTTTCCTTGGCAATTCAGGCTGCTCTTGGAAAGAGAGCATCACTACAAGTGCAGTCCCATCTTTTTTTTTTCTGTCAGCATGTGTATTTTTTACCCGTGAGATGGGCTTGGTTTTTTTTTAGTATTTTGCCACAGAGAAATCTCTTGTTGCCATGGTTTTGTTGTTACGCTAAATGTATGGAGAACATAGGGCTTCAATGTGTTGTCTCATACAAAAGACTAGCAGCTGGACTCTCTCATTGTCTAGTGGTTGGGTGGGGACAGAGTATGATTTCGGACAGATTTGAACCTGAGGCACATGATTCTCTAGAGGGATGCATGCTGCAAGATCAGCAAACCACCAGTTGAAGATGTTTTGGAAACTATTCAGTGTTTGATGTGTATGGCTGTGCTGATTTGTGTGTCAAGATTAAATTAATGAGTTTGATGCAATGTGTCTGGTTAAATGATTTTTGCATTGGTTTTGGAATAAAAAATTGAAAAAAGGTGTGTTCATCTTTCTTACATGTGTTGCAGAAAAAAAGATGAGAGAGAGTGAAGAGTGGGAGAGAGAAAAGAAAAAAAAGCAAAACATTTTCAGAGCAGCTCATTTTTTGTTGTACAGGTTGCATACTGGGGGGAAAAAACATTGCCTAGTGGGTATGCTCTTGTTTCTGTATAAAAATCTGTTGTTGTCACCTTAATTATATCAGTAGTGCATATCTCCTGTTCATAAGGGCCAGATGGCCTGCAAAAGCTGAATAAATCATTATTATTATACACACTCACACACACACACATATATATATATATATATATATATACACACATACATACATGCACACAGCTACCTATTTCTCACCCAAAAAAAGTTGTCATTTAGATCAGCCAGTTTTTTTCCCCGAAGTCGGAATGTGACTACCTAAATGGTGGTGTTTTGGGAGTGGGGGGGGGGGGGGGGAGACAGTCACATAGGCAATAATCACACCTTTGTGGAGCTCAAGCCGAGGAACAAAAATAAAATTTTCATAGTGTTTAAATGATTCCCTAGAGCCGTGTTCTGATTGTACAATGATGATGACAATAGGCTGCTGCCCTGACTGGGAATGTTAATGGAGCTTTTTTTTTTTTTAACCGTCCACAGCATTGTGTTCAGCAGTTTGGAGGTTTCTCAGTTCATGTGTATGATCAAATATCCGAGTGAGGCCACCTGGGCATCATTGAGCATTTACCACCTGAACAGTAAATAAAAACAGAAGAAGACAACAACAAAAAAACTAACGGAGAGTTCCGTGTTTTTAAATCTCATCGCTGACCACAACACGGTTTTAGGCGTGTGCGGCATGCAGCCAAAGATGTCAGAGGTGACAGATGACGTAACCATTCCTATCTGCAATCCAGTGTACCAGACTTCTAGCATTTCCCCAATATGGGATAGGATAAATCAGGCAATAATTATTTGTACCAAGCGTACATATTAAGCAGACAGCTATTGTATTTAATTTTTTATATAGTTCTACAGGTCCTGTATCGTTCTATGTTGATCATAGTCGAAAAGGTGTCTATGGCAGTGGGGATGCTTTCACTTGATCAAAAATGTACTTAAGGGATAGATTTAACCGAGGTCAGATTCTAATGTGGACGCTGAAATAGGAGCCTATAAGTTTCAATGTTTTGGAAGCTGACTACAAAGTTCTGCCACATTACACAGTTTTCAAGTTAGTGTACTATTATTTGTTTACTTCAATATATTATTTCAGGCAAAGCCTTGTCAAAATCTTTAAAAGCTGTTGGGGGAGTGGAGGACTGGCTAACATTCTGTAAACGAGTTTAAGAGAGAGAAAAAGCAGAAAAACCAACCTTGTCAATCTTCCATCATTAAAGACTATCCTTGCAGATGCTATAGTGTAAGGAACTGGCTAAACTTGATCCGGGTTCACGAGTGTATAGACAGGAAAAGCAAGAAAAACCCAAACAACTTGTGCAGGCAAATTAACAACCTATCCTCTCTGCAGATGGCTAAGTGTAAACTGAAACTGCATTGCTGTTAACACACGATGATCCGTGTACACCATCTAAAGAAGTTGTAATCAGACAGCTCTGCCAAAAGCCAGTATCCACCAGAGACCAAAAAACCTAGCTATGTCCCAAGCAAAATACAGCACAGTTTGATGGGAACACCTGTCGAAATGGTTAGTCTATGACTCGTGATAGATGCAGGTTCGATGATCGGCACAGTGGCCAAGCATTTACCACTATTCCTGCTAAGGTGTAAATATGGAAAGCAGTGGGAATATGTATCTGCACAGACATCAGTGTCCCACATGTAAAACCTCAGTTCCTTAACCTCAGGAAACCAGAAAAGCTGCTTATGGCTCCACGAAAGAACATACTTGGCCAGTGGTGGAAGTCAGAAGAAATATGAATATATGGCTTTTTACTGCCAATATTCATGTATTTGTAATCACTGTATGTCCATTATATATTATATATATATATACACACATATGATGGGGATTTGATACTCAGTGGTAGCCTGGGTTAAGCAGCATTGAGTGTGGTTACCAGTTGGATGGGTGACCTCTGTGCGCCTTGGCTTCAGTACAGTCCCCCAGTTCACCCAGCTGTAAATGGGTACCTGCCTCTTTAGGGTCAAGGAAGGTAAAGCAGCGAGGGAGAGGAGATGGGCACCACCCTCAATATGCAGGCCCCTTGAGAAATTGAGGCCTCTGATGCCTCACTCCCCTACACACAGGTTATGGGACATCTTTAGGCATATATATATATGTATATATATATATATATATAAACCTCTCACATTGGTCTTTACATCACTGAGAGCTTGCAATGCATCATTTTGCATGTAAAGAATATCAGCTCCACATCCCAAACTCCACTCCTAAAAAGCAGGATGCAGTCACATGTTTTTTTATGAAATTGATACCCCCTCCACACAACAAAAAAGTTAAATACTCAATTTGAGCTATGCTTCTCCCAGTCAAGAATTTCACTCCATGCTTGTTTCTCGCAACAACAACCACAAAAACAAACAAGCAAATAGAAACTGCTGCTTTGTGGGAAAGAAACCAGGCATGCTCTGCTCATGTTTTCAGTATCTTGGCAACTATACTGGCAGCCATCTTGGAATTGTTAAAATGTATGTCTCAAAATAACTTATAGGCCTACAGGCTATTTTCTGGGTATTCTGTCACAAAAATCGTGTGCATTTTCTTTAAATGGTGTTTCTACACTTTTTACATATTAGGCCATCATATTGAATTTTTCAAAATGCTCAACAGTACAAGGGTGGTGTCAGTTGAATTATTGTTATCTGAACATTTTCTGGGTCTTGTGTCAAAAACAAACTGCATTCATTGTTTTATTAGTGGGTTTATACCACTTTTTTGTTTTTTTAACAGATTTAGGTGGGCAGTTTGACCACCATATTGAATATCTCAAAATGCTCAATTGTACCAGAGTGATATCAGTTGAAATATGTTGTCTGCGTAATATTTCTGGATAATTTGTCATAAAAAGTCACTTCATTGTCATGTATAGTGCCATATAGGCCCACTATCTCTAACATATTTAGACCCATTTTGGCGCAATGTTTAATTTCTGAAAATGCTCCTATGGAGGTTGCTATGTCTGTCTGTCAGAGTGGGTGTGATCTTGATTTGAACTTTGTGTCTGTCAGAGTGGGTGTAGGATCGGGATTGGTTGTTTCCTCTATTTGGGTTCCTTTGCTTTCACTGCCCTTCTGTAAGTACAAAGAGTGTTTTAGGTTGGCGGCTAATCTGCCTTTAGCACTGGGAGAGAGTTAGATTTTCATATAGCTGAGACCTGGAGCTCCCAACACAGTAGAGAAAACATTGTGATGATCAATGAATGGGATGTCATAACCAAGACACTTTGCCTGCAGGTTAGGCCTACAATTAACAGAGTTCCCGGGCCCTTTTTAAGGTAAAGATAAATGGATTTGGGTGAAAAGGCCTTTTTAAATTCTTTGATTCAGCGACTTCATCCTTTTAAAATACCACCAGCTCCTTTCGATTTCTTAAAGGCCTACAGGTCCTGCTGAATCAAGCAAAAAGGCAAGAAGCAACTTTTTCTGGGTTGCTAAGTAGTCCCCAGACAAAATTTAGATTAGATTCTGTCTTAAGCTTCTCCCAGGTCAACACATTACAGATAGGCCTGGGCCTAGCAAGTTCCAAAGTCTGTAGCTGATGTCATAGTGTGGCCCTGGTGGAATTGTATTGACACTGGTTTAGGTGCAGTGGCTGGCTGGTTTAGGTGCGGTAGGAACCATCGTGTGAAGTAGATTCAAAGCGTGGAGGAATAGCCTAGCTGTGGATTGGGATCACCGCTTTGGCCAGCTGTGGAGGGGAAGTTGCTAACCATTGTGGTGTGTATGATTCAGATTCAGAATATTTTATTGCCATTTAAGTCATGTAGACTTATTTGACACAACAAAAACATCAACTATAATTATTATCTATTTTGGCTAAAAGTGATGTACACTAAAAACATGTTGTATTCTACTTCTCTCTTTCTCTTTTTTCAAAACATCATACACATATCTGATTATATCTGCTTGATATATATCAACTGTGATTATGTCACTTAATTTATGTACACAGTTTTTGCGTTCTTTGTCTTTTGTTTTGATTTTTAATAACAAATTATTTCTGAGTTCATCATATAAAATGCATTCATCAAGTAAATGAAATTAATCTTCAATTTTGTTACAGTGTCTACATTTTCTGTCCTCTCTGGACATATTTTGGTGTCTCCCTTTCTCTATCATTAAATTGTGACAGCTTGTGCAAAATTTACAATATGTCTTATGAGTTTTGTTTTCATAGTTTACTAAGTATGGTTCCAATCTGTATTCTTTGGTAGCAAAATCATAAAATTTTAGTTTTGCACTCTTTCTTTTGGTAGATCCAAAATGTTTTATACATGTCCTCAAGTTTTCTTCTAAGGGGTGTTTCATGTTTATCATAGTCGTTGATGACTAGGCCTACATGGCTAGAGCTGTCACTGATGGCCTGGTAATGATAGGCCTACATCAAACTGTTAGGCCACAGGTTAGGTTCATTGGTGCTAGCCTACAGCTAAATCGTTTTTGAATTAGTATAATTATATCTAGTGTAGGCTTTGATTTGCTAATTTGATGTTATTCTTTGCCATTACAAATCGGTTGAATGAAATAAACATAATTTCACATAGTCATGTAACATCTTCGTGCAACCAGATCGGGTTCATGTAGGCCTATTATCCAAATCCCATCAGGCCTATGCCAGACTAGTTCAAGTTTTGAACAGAGAAAATCGTAAAAGAAATCATCATACTGGGAAGTTGGTTAAATATAATGTCCTTGGAAGGTGGGGGGGGGGGGGGTCAAATTTTCTGAAGTAGTTCACAACATGACGTAATTATTCTAAAGACGCCATAAATATGGGCTCTGACATGAATACAACATTCACCCACGTTCCACCAGCCTGGGGGAGGGAGAGAAGAGGGTGACTGACCTGACCAGAACATAAATGTCAAAAGATATACTGAAGAAGGAAAAAAACTCTCGGTGTTGGGCCTAAAAGGGTTGGATAGGTAAAGTAAAAGCTATTGGAGTTGACGGTAGGGTAGGTAGCACGGCCATAGGAGTCGCCGCGATTCGTTGATACACCATGGGTAAATAATATTGATGGAAATTTTTAATTAAAAAAACAAACAAAATAAAGAAAAAACCCAGAACCCCACATCACAACAACAAGCCAGTTTCACTTGTTGAAAAACGAAATCCTTGACACTAACTGATGCAGAATACGGTTCGTGGGTGAAACTTAATACCTTGAAACAAAATTATAGGCACAGAGCTAGAAACTTGTATGTGGGTTACAAACAAACGCATAATTTAAAGAGGGACAGGGAGAGAATGAATGAACGAATGATCTGTATTTTTCAAGGGTTACAGATAAGCATTCACATACTTTTGTTGTCATCCGGCCCTTGCTCTGATTAGGGACTATCAAAACAAACACACACACACACACACTAAAAGACAGATACACAGAAGAAATTTTTGTAAAAAGGGGGGTACACCAAGGCAACACTCTAAGTCTTACATTATCTAATGTTAACATCAATGATATTGTTCAGTTCACTGAGGAAAAAGATTCACCATATATTACTGCAGAAGATAAAATTCCATGTTTATTATATGCTGATGATCTGGCACTGCTATCAACTACAAAGTTAAGACTTCAAACTAAACTAGAAATATTAAATGAATACTGTTCCAAATGGGGACTAAAAATAAACAAAGCAAATACAAAAGTAATAATTTTCACCAAATCACCCCCCAAAATTGTTATTCATTTCCAATGTGGAGACCATATAATTGAAACAATTAAAACTTATAAATATCTGGGTGTAGTATTTCATCAAAAAAGAAAGTTTCAAGCAGCTCAGGAACATATTTCAAAACAAAGCAACAAAGCAGCTTTTCTTTTAAGCAACAAAGCAGGTTATGCTTTGAAAAGAGCAATTCATAGGCAAGGTATAAAAGCTAATATCATAATGCATTAATGCATTTACCCCTGTCTTAACTTATGGAGCAGAAGTGTGGTTCCCCTTTTGTTTTAATGGTCAAACAGACTTTCATATTCACGATCTATTTAAATTTAACACATCAAGTAAGTATCTTTACGAAAATATTCATGTACACTTTTGTAAACAAACTTTGGAAATACATAAAACAGCAATGACATTACCCACTTTAGGAGAACTTGGAAGGTTTCCTCTTACTGTTAGAATTATAAGTCAGTTAGTATCTTTATGGGTACATGAAATAATAATAATAATATATGGAATTTATATAGCGCTGAATCTTGTAAAAAAAACAAAAAAACAAATCGAAGCATGTAACAGAGAAAGACACAAACTCTTATGTTAGAATATATGATTTTATGTATAAGAATAATAAATATGTTCGTTGGATTAGCACAGTTAGAAATGTTCTGTATAAAATTGGCTTTAAAACATGTATGGGAAAACCAAAGTCCACTTGATGTGCATCGATTGTGCCATGCAGTGCAAACGAAGCTTGAGGGTTTAGATAAAAACGTTTTGGATTAACCAGAAACGAAATTCTACAAAACTGAACTTTTATAATTCTGTGACCAAGGAATATAGATTAGAGCCATCTCTAATTGACTGTGAAAACAAATACCATAGGAAAATAATTTGTAAGTTTACAAGTAGCCACAATTTAATGAAAAGAGACAGGAAGATAAAAGAATATACCAAGAGAGAATAGAACTTGTCAATACTGTAACAAAACAGAAGACAAGATCCATTGACTGGATAAATGCATTTTATACACCGAGCAAAGAGAACACTTATTGATAACTCTTTATGCTAATGTCAAAGCAAGTATGAACATTATAGACAAGTTAAGCAAGATTATTGTAACCGATAATCATCAAGCCGAAATAATTAATGATATTTGTACCTGTTTGGAAAGAAAAGAAAAATATTTGAATAAGGTAGAATGCAACATGATGTTTTCTTGCACACCATTTCAGACATGCCGACCCATGAATAATACGCTGTATTGAATTATGAACAGTTTATTTCCTTGTGTCAAATAAGTTCATGTGACTTTTCGCACGCGCCCACACACAACACACACACACACACACACACACACACAGCCCAGCAGCAACAACAAAAGTTCAATCTATGATTTAAAGAAAAGAAATAGATGTGTATTCAACAAATACAATCCCCAACTGACCTGAACATAAATGTCAAAAGATACACTGATTATATTTATAAATATAAGAAAGGATATTAATATGCATTCGATAAATACATTTTTTAAAAATACATGATTATATTTTATTTTAAGAAAATATATAGAGATGCATTCAATAAAATACATAACCCTCAACTTACTATGATATTTTGTCAAAACAGACACACATTATAATCAAGGGAGAGAGAGAAAAAAAAAGGTGGTGGTGGCTGGGGTGGGGGGAGTAGTATTAGTAGTAACATGTGGGGACTGGATCAAGCTTAAGCTTCACGGCTCATTAGCCTATTCAATGTGCCATCCATGATAATTGTTGTCAAACAAGAGAGAGGGGGGGGGGGGGGGGGGGACTAAACTCTGAAAGATTTATTCATATATAGGTCGTTGGCTGATACATGAAGAGGGTTGCTGATCAACTCGTAGAATAATGATACACGGTAACGTACAGCTCTAACAAACACATGCAAACAAATCCAGAGGGGGGGGGGGGGGGGACCCTTACGACATCATAATACCTCGCATTCAAAAGACTTTACATTGATACAAAGCTAAATTGCAGATGATCATTATTAGGATTGCGACATGCTAGGAGCAAAACGTCTAAATGCATTAGGCTGGTTGGCATATTTTGCTGGGATATATTTTTTGCCTATGGCGGGACACTAGGGCCTATAAGACATAGGCCTAATTTATTGTACTTAGTCTGAGAGAGAGAGATCATTCAAAATATACCAACTTCGGCTGGTATTGACTCCCGCTCGCACACACACACATACACACCAAAAAGCTTGAAATAGTGAATGCCGTGCCTTGTTCAAACGTTTGTTTTTTGGTTTTGTTCAAACGTTGTTAAATAGCAAGCAAATGACTTGTTTACGCTTTCAAGTTCATAACAATGGCCCTAGTTTTGATAACATATGATTGCCGAACTTCGGAAACTGGTTTTTATCACGTGATCGGCCACGTGCATTAGAGACGTGCACATTATTTTGGAAAAGGAGGCTATTGAAGAGTTTTTGGTATTGTTTTTTTTCCAAACCGTTTCAAAATAAAAGTAATTCTGTCTAGATAAAAGAAAATACGAGCCTGCCAGGATTCGAACCTGGAATCTTCTGATCCGTAGTCAGACGCGTTATCCATTGCGCCACAGGCCCTCCCTGTCGAGAGCGTTTCCTGTACACTATCTATAACGAAAAGCGCAGCACATGCTGGTCTTGTCTGCGGATGTTTACTCTATTTTTCAGGTGCTATTAGTGTTTTGGGGGCACGACCAAGGGATACAGCCATCGTAGCTTAATACTGTATGTAAGTTTCAAAAATATGTTATTGTCTGTAGAGTGAATGAGAGCATTTTCAGTTTTTCGTCTCCTATCCGTGTTGTGCTCTTTCCAAGATGGCGGCGCAGACTCGTAGCATGTGTAGCAGCAATGGATAATGAAACTGCAAACAACTAAGGTACTTTAGTGTAATCTTGTGATACAGGAGCATTATTTTGGATATGAAGACAGTATCAAACTTTTGCTGGTTTTTTTTATAATAAATTGTGAAAAATCAGGTTATTTTTGTGCTTTAACATTGCTGGTAGACTAGTGGGTGTTGATGTGGCAAAGGAAAATGTTCAACCAACGTGATGAAATCGAAGGAAACTTCGAAAATGTCAAATGAAATAACAAAAACTGATTGTGAAAGTGCATGCTGTCAAAAACTGTGAGAGTGAGAGCAGGCCTGCCTCTACACTGTGTACCTATTAGTATTGCATTTATAATATCCTTATTACTTAGGGTGGAATAGCCACGTGGATCGAGACTATCCCAGCTGTAGCCAACCTGGTGTTCGAGCTTATTTTATTATTAATATTAATTAAAATATCACTTTTATCAGGGCCAAGACTGGGTAAGTATTAATGAACCCTTTTTTTCCTAATAAAGGAAAAGTTTGAGCATTGACGAAATATAATGTTCCCATCTGATGAGGAAAGGAGGAGGAGCAGGAATGAGAAACCCTCTGTTGAGATTTTTCATAACTAGACAGGATTAGCCATTATTAGGCCTACAAATTATGCATTGTGTTAATTTCAGTTGCTGTTTAAAAATCTAGATAGACTGGATTTATATAGAAATCTATTTTTAAAAGAAAAAAGTAGTGGTTGTGTCATGTGTGACTTGGTTACAAAATGTGCATGAAAAATCTATTCATCCTGAATTTCATTGAATTTTCATCAAATTCATGTCATCTTTATAATTTAAATTCACCATTTTAATCTTTGAGCAAAGTATGCTATAGTATAACTAGTACTAAGGAAATAATGAATTCATGCAAACAGTATTAAGCTTGAAAATTCTTCCTGGTCAAACTGTCAGAGGGTAAAGTTTTATAGTATAGTATTGTTGTCTGCCAAATGAGCAAAAATTAATGCATTTTGCACCAGACAAGTCAGACCTAGCGCATGCAGCTTGGGGTGGGAGAGAACTGTTATCTTTTAAGTCATTCTGGAAAGAAGGCTGGAGAATCAGGGATCGACATTAACTTTTTTCCACTTGCCCAGTCGGGCAAGTCACAGGAAAAAATCACTTGCCCGAATGGGTTTTGCACTTGCCCACATAACCTCACTAAAATCATGTGTATCAAAACTGAACTTTTGAAATGACATTTACGATCTTTGAGCCATGATAGTCGTAATTGAAAGTGTTGGTCTTCTTCTTTCTTTTTTCTTTCATCTGCCGCTGGTGCCTTTCGGCGTCGCGGGGAGACACAGACGTCTGTCTGCAGCAAGGCGGGAGGCTTGATGTAGTGACAGGTCATGGGCTCGCAGGGTGTCAGCCACGGAGTCGCTCCATCGTCTCCTTGGTCTACCTCTGGCTTTCCAGCCATTATGTTTGGTGGTGTATGCCCGTAGGGCTGGTTGGTTGGACGGCATTCTAGTGAGGTGACCAAACCACCTGATCCTTTGTTGTTCGATATGGTGGAGAATTGAAAGTGTTGGTAAGAATATAATACTGCGTGGCCGACTGAACTGAAAAGATGTTCGCGGAAAACTTAAAATAGCACAAGCACTCAGCACAGGCAGCAATGCTGTGTAACAGAAACTATGCCAAGCCAGTGGGCTATAAGTTTCACAGAAAAGGGAATGGTACCATTCCTTTTCTGTGATAAGCTTAGGCCTACACAGGAAACGATTGTCTGCACTGGCACTGCGCACTGCGCTGTGCCTGTGCTAACTGAGAATAGGTCTGCGCGCAAACTTTGCTGAGTCGAGAAAAGAAAAGATTGAACGGTCGTCTGCTCTAAACTTGAACGGTCAGCGTCGAGCATAAGATAATCATCAGGCAAGAAAAAAGCAAGGGTTGCTTGTCAAAATTTTAACTTGCCTGGTCGGGCAAGCTTACCGTGAACTTCACTTGCCCGAATCGGCGATTCAGTTGCCCCGGGCAGTGCTTAATGTCGATCCCTGAGAATGGACTAAGAAGGCAGAAAATAGACAAGCAAGAGGTGACAGGAGGACAAGGAACACGACAGAAAGTTAGAAACAAAGAGACTATAGAGGGATATAAAATAAAGATGGAATTCCTAGCACAGAATTCCTTGAAGGTGGGGATGCTTATTTAAACTGGCAGGCCCCTGGCATTCCCATGGGGGTAAAGTTGAAAACAACATGAAGCTGTATGTTTTTAAAAACACATTTTTTGTCTCCATGTCTTTAAATCTTTCCTGGCTACATAGATCAGCTGAACATATTGTTTTCTTTTATACCCCGAGCTGCAGCAGCGCACTTCTTCCTGCTGACATAGCAATTTCTGAGTCCCATTCACGATAATTTCTTTTTATATTCATTTATCTCTTAAGTTAATTATTATAACCATCTTGAGTACATTTTTCAATTGACAAAGCAAAATTAAAGGAAGCCGGTATTTGCAGCTCTGCCATTTTCCACCACATGTGTGGGGATGTTAAGTGATTTTAACTAAGGTTGCTAACTCAGTAACTGGAGAAAGATGGTCAGAGTAAAATTGAATGTTATCAGTATATCAATTGACCCTGTCCAGTTATGGACAACAGCCTTTTAATGACACACCATCATGTGACCATGGATGCATGGCATGCTAGTGAGCCACACTGGAAAAATCTGAAGTAGAGGGTTCTTTTTTGTTCACACATCACTAATGTCGTAATGACCTTGAACATCTGGTAGTTCAAACTGAGTATACACATGCCAGACCATGAGAATGCAAAAACAAACTGTTATCTTAAAAGCACCAGAAATTTGTGTGGGTAACTGGGTTACAATAAAACAAGAAAGCATAGCTAAAAACAGTCAACAAGTAAACATAGCACTTAAGTCTTGTAGATCAATATCACAGAAAGTTACCATTTTCCACTTTTTGTTTTTCATTTGTAAAATTTTTCTTTGTTTTGTTCATGGTGTATTCTTCTAACTGACTGACTGACCAATTGACTGACTGGGCATCATTTCAGTGACTTAGTAATTGTGAACAGATCTGGTTGATTGAGTCCAGAACTGACATAAGATGAGCATACACATATTATTACAGTGATGAAATGTACAATGTATATATATAATATGTGCAGATCTGGTTGAAGTACCCAGAGTTTAATTCCTGATCAAGAAAAAAAAAGTCCAATTCCAAAGCAAAACCATGCGGCGAATGCGACCTCAGTTCAAACCAAAGGTGGGTGCCCGCCCAGGGGCTCGACCCAGCGATCCTGCTGCAAAATCAGCATCACCAGCCACGCCACGGTCAGCTCAGGCATCTGCTGCAGGTTCCACCACCACAGCCGACTTTGTTGCCCCGGACATCGCCAACAGCCCTGTGCAGGACAGAGCTGCCGGCTCCAGGTCTCCCAGGAAGGCTGTCGTCCATGATGGACCACAGTCACCCCCTCCCTTTCCCAGGTCACCTCTGCAGCCTAAGTCGCCTCTACAGCCCAAGTCGCCCATACAGCCCAAGTCACCCTTACAGCCCAAGTCGCCCCTTCAGCTTAAGGCGTCCCTTCAGCTCAAGTCCCCCCTGAAGGCCTCTGCACTTCCCAAATCTCCTCCACCTCCCAAATCCCCTGCAGGTCCCAAATCCCCAGCATTCTGCAAATCCCCTTCCGCACACCCTAAGTCGCCTGTGCGAGCCAAGTCGCCGGGTGTGGGGCCCCAGTCTCCTGCCAAACGGCCCAGATCACCAACAAAGCAGCCCAAGTCACCGGGTGTGCTTTCTGTGGGTCACCCTAACGTGACCATCACCTCAGACGTTCCTGATTATGCTGCTGGAGATGCCAGCCCCTGCTGTCCTGAGAAACTCCCGACCACAAAACTGGCAGCTGCGGCATTGAGCAATCCAGACAGCTCTGCATCAGCAAGTCGAGGGGAAGGGCAGGATGCAGAGAAAAATCCTGTGACAGAAGTTCAGGGGGTTGGTGGCCCAGCTAAAGTTTCTGCCCCCGTGACGAAGCCTGCTGTAGTGTTGCGGAGAGCACCAAGAAGCAGGTTTAAGCCCAAAGTGGTGGATTCCAAGAGGAAACGAGAGAAGTGAGTATACTGTGTGTGTGTGTATAGTATAAGAAGTCATAAAAAAAAAATTTTTAAAGTATGTTCTTTCGAGCCAGAAGGCCCATAGAGCCGGAGCTTATCCCGATTTCTGTAGCATTAAGCGAACTGATGGTTTTTCACCACCCCTGTGACAGGACGCTAGTCTGTTGCCAGATACTTCCCCAGCAGAGCTGGTACCCACTTGTACACCTGGGTGGAGTGAGGAAAATAGGAGTAAAGTGTCTTTCCCAAGGACACAACACCGAGCCGAGCGGGGATCGAACCCGCGACCTCTGGATCACGAGTTGACCGCCTAAACCACTCGACCACGGTGCCTCCGATATAAGAAGTCATAGCTGTGGTCAATTGACCAGTATACACAAAAAATGTGATGTTGTATTATAAATTATTTGAGTTTGTCTTGAGTGAAGACTAAAGTTTGCATGTATGTAGGAGTGTGTGTATACATGTTTGTACTCATGTTTAGCTTGTGTTTGTGTAGAACAGTGTTTTCAACTTTTCATGCATACATGTATAGTGTACATATATAATATAATATGTGTGTGTATATATCATATGTGTGTGTGTTTAAATCATATGTTTACACATTGCTCTATGTTCTAACTTCTACATCTTAAAAGTTAAATTTGATTTGACACAACAAAATCAAAATGTCTTTTCATAGTGGACTTTTTGTTTCAATTTGACTGGGATTGATGTATTCTTGGTAATGCATACAAAACAAATGACTAGGGTTATTCCTCGTTAATGCACACTAAAAACAAACTAGGATTGAGACATTGTATATTCCTATTAATCATATAATGCACACTAAACACATTTTTCTTCACAGTTCTCTGATCAATACTTTTTATCATAAGATCACTGTGCTGGCCTGAGCCTACAGTGAATAAATAGTTGTAAAAGATCATCTTCTTGTAAACAAAGCCTTATGTTATAATATCCCTGAAGTTGGGAAGTGGCTACCTTATATTCATGAAAATGTCACTATTGGTGAACTTCAGAGGTCTAGTCGAGGAATAACAACCAAACCCCCCACCTCCCAAAAAAACCCAGCTGCTTACAGTAAGACTGAAAGTGAAACATGTCTAATGAACTAGGCAGGATGAGTTTTTGAAAAATAAATTATCAGTGTTAAAGTTGATTTTTTGGTGTTTTTAGAGCTGCAAACTTGTATTTATTATTAATAATTATCATAGCTCTATGGCTGCCTGATTTTGAGTTCAAACCCCATCGCCCCCAGTAACTGTGTGTTATGATTTCAATCATAGGATTCAGAGTGTGAAGTCCTAAGCTCTTTCTTTTCCTGCCTCCTGTTCTCTGAACCCTGCTTGTTCCTTCCTCAGTGCATCATCCACAGCGTCAATAACTTTACACAGCTGTAAAAGTGGCAAATAAAACTGTAGATTTACCTAACACTAACAGTGATGAAAACGATCATGTATGATTCAGGAGATAGTGCATTTAAAACAACAATGAATGAGATTTGGCCTGGACTTATGTTTGACGTTATTGAGACGGGGGGTACTCAGATGACAGTTGTGAAGAAAGCGTATTTTTTTGTCAATTTTTTACATTTTAAATATATTTTCGAAGTAAAATATCATGCTAACTAATTTGAGCTTGCCTCGAAGTAATCTACAATATATATACTGTCATTGGGTAGACTATCAGGAATATTCATGTAGTAGTTTCTGAGTAAGAAGGATATGAACATAGCAAGTGGTACATTAGAATTTTATTCCCCGGCATGATATAGGGTGCACTTGCACTGGGCAGTTAAGAGGTTAAGGGAGGGAGAAGTCGAGTCATGAATTTTAATTGTGATCATTTGGTCTTCAGACCCCCAGCTGTAGAGGAGGAAGCAGCTTCCATGGAGGCAGAAGACACGGTCAGTCAGAATGAGTCTCAGACGCTGCAGAGTGTGGATGAAAGTTCAAAGTCAGAGGTCAGCACACTGGACATGGGTATGGTCAGTGCCACAGAGCCATGTGAGACCAGACGTGTCAGGTGGGTGAATTATTTTCTTTATTTAGGATTTTTGGGGGTTGGTCATTTGTTGTACTGTATAAATGTATTACATTTCATGTAACTTAGTTAGACTTATTCTCAGTCGCTGTGTCAATGTTACTGTCTGCCTTGGACTTTTGGTCTACAGGTAATGTGATTTTAGGGATAAATGAGATTTTGCCCATTCAACACACACACACACACACACACACACACACACACACACACACACACACACACACACACACACACACACACACACACACACACACACACACACACGTCTGATGTTGTGCCAGAAAGTGTGAAAATGGTCTTGGTCTGTTGTGAAAACACCATGATTTACATTTGGGGAGGGGAGTGCAATTTATGTATATTTTATTTATTTATTTATTTATATTGGTGTCTCATTTTCTGTGATGTTACTGTAATTCTGTTTCTATGCCACTCATCATGATCTCTCCACCCCAGCCATACCCAGACTTGTCACATCGCATCCCCGGGGTCATAAGTCCACAAGGAACTTGTTACTAGTTGTTTGTCCAGAAGGGCCCTGCATTGCTATTAGATCCCCTGTGGGGATGCCGGGGGCCTGTCGGTATAAATAGTATCCCTACCTTCTGGACATTCAGTGCTAGGAATTCCCTCTTTTCTATTCCTCTCTTTGTTTCTGTCTTGTTCTTTTCCTGTTACCTTTTTCTTGACTGTTTTCTGCCTTCTTGGTCCATTCTCCTGCCGTTTTTACAGAAAACCTGAAAGATAACAATTATTTTCCATGCTGAAGTTGGACTTGCTGGGCCTGACATGTCAAGCGTTTAACGGCAGTGCAACACATTTTCGCTCATATAACAGACAACGGTCATTGCTCTCTAAGCATCCAACGTGCCCATCAGAGCTAACATACTCTGCACACCACCTATTAAGCCCCCTTATGATGATGATAATAGCTTAGTCGTGGAGCCAGACTGAGTGAGATATCTACTCGGGGTGGTGACCACCACAACGTCCCAACAACACTGTCCTGTGAATCCCAAATGAGTTATACTTGTACTGTAAATGTAAGGGTGACAGTTTTTAATTGCTTGCCCAGAGCTGTAGCATCTGCCTGGTGCACTGTGTGTATAATTTGTGTACCCTGCAATGTATAGATGTGTCTGTTACGCTTGTCTGTGTTTGGATTTATAAAGAGGACAGACTGAATTTAAAATAAACTTCTTTGTGCTTGTTCCTGGGATGTTGAGATTTATTCCTCCAACTCTGAGCGTTCATGCTGATGTTTTCCTGTTGATTTTAGGGGTAAGAGGGATTCAAACATTCT
This sequence comes from Rapana venosa, assembly GCA_028751875.1. NCBI lineage: Eukaryota > Metazoa > Mollusca > Gastropoda > Neogastropoda > Muricidae > Rapana > Rapana venosa. Next base: position 46,073,640 of record CM054148.1, on the reverse strand, counting down.
CTGTCACACAAACACACGCACTCACTCTATCCATGTATGCAAAGTTCTAAACAAGCGTACATGAAATATCTTCAGTAGATAACTCAAGAGTTTGACCAACATATGAAGTCAAAAACCTGTTGTTCAAATGCAGTGTTGTGTTGATGTTGATTCATATTGAGGTAAATTCTGTTTCTCAAGTATGGCATATTATAACTAATATAAGCCATGGATGTTGTATTCACAATTAGCATGGTGCTGTAAATGTAATGTACAGTATGATTGTCTTGGTTAATTAAATTCTGTTTGATCAGATGTACTGCAAGATTGTCTTGGTTAATTAAATTCTGTGTATTCAGGTGTACTGTATGATTGTCTTGGTTAATTAAATTCTGTCTAGTCAGATGGTAATGATGATTTTGAAATCTTCAGCAGAAACTTGTGGCCGTTTCAGTGTACTGTTTGCCTGTGGGATAGGACATCCATCATCTTTCCAAGTCAGGAGGGATGTTCTAAACAGCTGTGGGTGAAGGGTGGAGATCGCTGTGATCTCCCAGGTCGACATCAGTAGACCTGCCAGTGCCTTCACCCAGGCCTTGGTTTGGCTTGTGTTGTGTTAGCATGTTGATGTGCATGAGAACAGGTAGGAAACTAAGTTTTGCACTTGTACCGATTTAAATTATAGAAAGATGGAGGCTATAGCCGAGTGGTTAAGACCATTCAGCTCGAGTCCCACTTGAAGTTGATCTTGGAAATGGTAAAAAAAATTCCCCCCCCCTCAATTCAGCAGATGTCACCAAGCGACCTGTGACTTTCTTGAAACCAAGGAATTGAAGTTAAGACAGTCTAACTCTTAAGCAGCGTCAAGTGTGGTTACCAGTTGGATGGGTGACCGTTTTTGTGCCTTTGGCTTCAGTACAGTCCCCCAGTTCACCTGGCTGTAAATGGGTACCTGCCTCTTTAGGGACAGGGAAGGTAAAGCAGCGAGGGAGAGGAGATGGGCGCCGCCCTCAATATGCTGGCCTCTAAAGAAGTGAGGTATCTGAGACCTTTTCCCCCTATGACCTTATAGGTTATGGGACACCTTTACCTTTACCTTACTCTTAACCACTTGGCTATAGCATCTGTTGAAAAGTATTTAAATCTTTTTTATGCAGCGATGTTGTCTCAGGTGATTTGAAGTACAATATTTATTCTAAAGGAACATATGAAAAAAGATGCGGGAGACAGAGCATGTAGAAAGAAAGCATTCTGGCATCATGTACTGTTCCACACAATTACATAGCTGTAATCACACAGCCTGTGTATTCAGGCATGTTCCACATAGTCACATAGCTGTAATCACACAGCCTGTGTATTCAGGCATGTTCCACATAGTCACATAGCTGTAATCACACAGCCTGTGGATTACTCTGACGTTGTCAAATAAATTAAAGCAGAAGCTTTCAACAGTAAACTGTCTGCATGCCAGGAGCGAAGATTGAAGTAAATCATGTACACACATGTCTGAGTATTAGCGTCTGCTGAGGGCTCATGATTAATCACTTTTCATTTGGACCATCTGGTGTGGGGACGTGGCTGTCCTCTGTGGCTTGAACTGCTCTGTCACATCTGTCTGACCCACAACAGCAGCAACAATTGTAATGTAGTGTAGTATAATGTATACTACTGTTGGTCACAGCAGATTTCTCTGCATGAAATTCAGACTGCTGGAGAGATCCCGTCGCCACATCAGCAACGCCACCCTTTCTTGTCTGTATATACTAGGTATATGTGTGTGTGTGTGTCTGTTTGCCTATGGGAGTGACCTTTTCTTTAGTTTTCCCAAGGACAAGTCTCTTGTTTCTTTTACATGTGCTAAATATATGTTGCACATGTGGCCTTGGTTTATCTTGGTTTATAGTCTCATCTGAAAGACTTGACACCCAGACAACCACTTGGGGTCAAGTGGATGGGGGAAAAGATGTGACTCAAACAGGGATCGAACCAAAGCTTCTTGCTTTTCTAGGCAGACTCGTTACCTGTAGACCAGGGACACAGCTGTTGGTCCAGCCAAACAAAAGCAGTGAACTATTGCCATTGCTAACAGTGAACCTTTGTATGATACAGCCATGAAGACAAGAGGGAGGAGGAGGAGGTGGTCCCACCAGACATCACCACGGACACAACAGCACCCCCTATGGACCTTGTGGAGGAGGGGGGTGGGGGGCAGGAAGAGATGGCAAGAGAGGTGGGGGGCAGCGATGGAACCGATGGGCCACTGGACAGGAAGATCAGTCTTCTGAACTGGACAGCTCTTCTGTCTGTGGAGACCCTCCTGTTATGAAGGAAAAGGTTTGCGCTTGTGAATAGTGTGTGTGTGTGTGTGTGCACTTATTCCTATGTGTATGTGTTTTAACTTGGAACACTATGATTTAGTGAAAAACTATTTCCCCTGTTGAAACCAAATTTAGCAGGATGCTAGATTTGAATATTACCTGTCCCATTGACCCTGTTACAATTTTCATGATCATTTGCAGCCTTTCACTGACATTTTTCTTTCAGTGTAGCTTGGGCGAATAAAGAGCAGTTGAGCACATCCATTTTCAAGATGCACCTTGCATACTGGGTGTGTTTTTGTCATCTATGCCTCCCCATGCCTCAAGACACATTTATTTCAAAGCTTAGATTCTTCCTTCTTGTTCAATTTCATTTTTGTCCCTGCCCTCAACAGCCAAAACCCCATCACCCTGCCGGAGAGTAAACCTATGTGTGGGTGTGCATGTGTGTTTGTGCGAGCGTGTGTGTATACATTTGAACTTGTAAAAAAAAAATCCTATTAATTGTAACTGGCTGCATGCGATTGAGTATAATGAATGAAAGTGCTTTGATTTGTTTTGTTGCAAGATGTAGCGCTATATAAATTCCATGTATTATTATTATTATTATACTTGGTTTTTACTTCCTTACAGAATATGAATGGAGGGATTTTTAACCGGTGCAAAAGATGTTTTATGTGCATGTGCACACACCACGCCATGGTATAGTCTCCTTTTTTCCCCTCATTCCTCGGCTAGAGCTCTGAGGTTCTACCAGTGGTGAGATTTTGCTTATGCAGCCGTTTGCTAACCCTGGTAGCCACATTCTGACTTCAGGGATGATGTCTAAACATGACACCTGTGTACATATGTTTTTAAAATGTTGCCATCCATTCCTGTCAGTATGCAATAGCCTACTCTTCTGAAAGTTGGAACGTGTTGAAATGTGTGCAAGATGTTCTGCATGCTCTTGTACAGGTCTGGGACCTCAGTCTATAATCCCATCTGAATGACTTTTGTCACAGTGGAGTTGATGCTGATTTTTTTTTCTGTTGCGAGGTTTACCAATAGTGAGATTTTTGCATATGCCACTGTTTTTTCCCCCACCATTTACCTAGCTGCATTTGACTTGATATACTGATATTGATTCCAGTGAAAAAAATCCCCTTGAAAAGGCATCTTGGTAGTGGATGGTCTTATCTGAAGGATTTGCAAAAGAATGGAGTTGGAATCAATATTCACTCAGGAGGGGGGGGGGGGTCGGTTTTTTTTTGTTTTTCTTCTTCTAAGAAACCCATCCCTCTTTTATAGAAAAGGAGGCGGCCAGGTGTGGCTGGCTGGTGTGTGGATGACTGACACCAACATACCTTGCATGCAATTTGTGCCCTGAGAGGGATGGGTTCCGCCAGGCTTAACTTACCCATGACATACTCCTGAGAATATTCAGTGCTGTTTCTTTACAACTCCACAAGAAGTCCAAGGAGTGAGATGAAAAGAAATGTGTGTGACAGAGGAATGACCACTGAATCATATTTTTGTGTATACATGTCTCTATGTCTGTATGTATGTATGTATGTATACACTGTCTGCAGAAAGTACGACGCTCAAAGCCAGTGCTGCCATCCACAGAGGAGCCTTTGGACCGAAACAAGATGACCATGAGCAATTTGATCTACTGGAACCCAACCCAGAACCCTATGACGTAAGTGTGTGTCTGTGTCTGTTTTTTCCCCTTCATTTCTTACTCAGAGGTAAGATTTTGTGTATGCCACTATTTGCCCACCATTAAGGATCTCACATTCTGACATTGACAATTATTTTTAAACATGACACCATTGTGCATGTTCTGGTTTTTAATTTTTTTTTTTTTTTGGCTGTTCCTACCAGCACAAACAGCCTACTCTTTCAGAATAATGGGTTTTTGATGTGTGCGCAAGATCTTCTGAGTGTGTTCGTTCATGGGACCTCAGTTTATAGTCTCATCCGAAGGACCATTGGAGAAATCGGCATTGATGTTAACTGTAGAGGAAAATCCCTTCAAACTGGAGTCTCGGTGGTGGTTTGAACCCACGCCATTTATTTATTTATTCTTTTATATCGAGGATAGTGGAATAAGCACTCATGTGCTTTTTTACATCCAATCCCCGTGTGTATGCGGTTTTGTAAATTCTGTCATCTGTTCCCACCAGCACACAATGGCCTACTCTTACGAAAAGCGGAACAGGATTTAACGTGTGCACAAGATGTTCTGTGTGCGTTCGCACATGGAGCCTCGGTTTATAGTCTCATCCGAAGGACGTTTGGGGAGAGTGGAGTCTGCACTGATGTTAACTCCAGGGGAAAATATCCCCTTGAACAGGAATCGAACCCAGCGAGCGCAATGTTCTAACCACTAAGCTATCCCGTCCCCCCAATAACAAAGGAAGACTTTAGTGTTTATAGTTTTGCTTCCTCGTGGAGCAGGAATAACGTAGGAAGACTTTAGTGTTTAGTTTTGCTTCCTCATGGAGCAGGAATAACCGTAGGAAGACTTGTGCTTGCTGCTGTTACAGGAAAAAGGAGAAGAGCAAGAGGGTGACCATCATTCCACCGGCAGAAGGGGAGTCAGCCGAGGGGGAGAACGGGGGTGAAGGTGAAGAGATGCCCATCATTCAGCTGGAACTGGCGGGTGATGAAGTCGTCCTTAACGAAGCCAGGTGAGGAGGAAGAGAGGTGGGGGGGGGGGGGGGGGAGACAACACAGCAGACAGACAGGAAATGTGTTTTTGTTAAAGGGGAAGTGGGATGGTGGGGTGTGTGTGAATGAACATGCGTACACATTGCGGTTCATCCATCATACTTATTTGTAAACGATATTTATAATGAAATCTGTGTGTGCGCACGTGTGTGTGTGTGTGAATGAACATGCATACATATTGTGGTACATCTGTCATGCTTATTTGTAATCAATATTAATAATAAAATGTGTGGGTGGGCGGGTGTGTGTGTGGGCGTGCGTGTGTTGATCAATAAATTTGTGAATGATATTGATAATGAATATGTGATGTGTGTGTGTGTGTACATGTGTATGTGTCTGCTTACATGTGTGCACACATGCGTACTTTGTGCATGCATGTGTGTGTGTGCATACATGTGCGCATGTGTGTGCATCCGTGTGTTGATCAATAAATTTGTGAATGATATTAATTATGAATATGTGGTGTGTGTGTATGTACATGTGTGTGTGTCTGCTTATGTGTGTGCACACGTGTACTTGTGTGTGTGCATGCATGTGCACATGTGTGTGTTGTGTGTGTGTGTGCACAGCTGTACAATGGTGAACAAGGCAGCCAACTCGCAGCCGACAGAAATTGTGGAGGAGGAGAACGACCGTTACGTCACCAGCCACAGTTACAGCAACCACCACCGCTCCCGACCCTGGACCAAGAGAGGTCAGGAACACCCCCTCCCCCCCCCCCAATCACTCTTGTATGATCATGTTGTGTTGTATCGTGTTGTGTTGTGTTACATCATATTGCATTGTGCTACATCATGCTGCGTTGTGTTGCGGTGTGTTGTATTGTGTTGCGTTGTGTGATGTCATGTTGCAGGCACTTTGCACCCCAACAGGTAAGGGAATGCAGAGAAGAGATAGTCAGGAGCAGTGATAGCATTCTGTAATGTCTCCTCTCTCTCTCTCTCTCGCTCCCTCTTCTCTCTCTCTCTCTCTCCCTCCCTCCCTCTCTTTCTCCCTCCCTTCTCTCTCTCTCTCTCTCTCTCCCCTCTCTCTCTCTCTCTCTCTCTCTCTCTCTCCCTCCCTCCCTCCCTCTCTCTCTCTCTCCCTCCCTCCCTCCCTCTCTCTCTCCCTCCCTCCCTCCCTCCCTCTCTCTCCATTTCTTCTCTTCTCTGCATTCCCTCACCAGGCAGGGCTACACAGTGTCAGGTCTTCTCCTGTGCTTGTCACTCTGCAGGAGGTCTGCACGCTGGCCTCAGCCGACACACTCCGACTTTAGAGCAGCTCATTTGTTTTATACAGGATGCATGTTGGGTATGTTCGTGTGTCTGTACCCAACAAAACGCTGACATGAATAATGACATGCATATTTGATCTTCTGCATGTGTGTATACATATATATATATATATATATATATATATGTAAAGGGAGTTGAGATATGGGCTGGTCTAGTCTTAAAAGTTTACTTGAAAGGATAAAAAAAATGGCCACCTTTCATTCACCAGACACCACTTATGAGATTCAAACCCACGACTTCACTTGTACATGGGATTGAAGTCGGACGTTCTTAACCACTCGGCTCTAGTGTCTGTCACTCCTGATGTAATGTAACGTAATGTGTCCAGAAGACAGAGGCAGGGGAACAAGGAATGGTGTTTTGTTTCAGAAACGGAGCGGTTCTTCCACGCGTTGAGCTGTGTGGGAACAGACTTCTCCCTCATGCTAGAAATGTTTCCCACCCGCAGCCGCAAAGACCTCAAGGTCAGTTTTCTGTTTTTTTGTCTTTTCTTTTTTTTCTTTCTTTCAATCCCGTTGATTTAAATCTTTGTTTTGTGTGGTGACATTATGTGACTGAGATGCTGCAGTATCTAATGTTCAGCAAGTTTTGTGTCCTTAATAATAATAATATATGGAATTTATATAGCGCTGAATCTTGTAAAGCAACAAATCAAAGTGCTCAGATGACTTTTTTTTTTTTTAATTTAATTTTTAAATGTTAATTTAAGCGTGTGTATGCAGTTTTTTAAATGTTGTCATCTGTTCCCACCGGCACACAATGGCCTACTCTTTCGAACAGCGGAACAGGATTTAACATATGCGCAAGATGTTCTGCATGCATTCGCACACGGGGCCTCGGTTTATAGTCTCATCCGAAGGACTTTGACATTCAGTTCAATTTTTTGGTCAAACTGGGAAGAAAGGGCGAGGCTGGGAATTGAACCCAGAACCTCACGGTTTACTTGTTGGCAGGCAAACGTCTTAACTATCCTGCCACCTTTCTTGTGTGTGTGCTGTCATTTGATCATGAGTTGTTGTTATGAAGAGCAAAATGTTGAACTTGAAGTTCTTTCCTCTGAGCTGATGTGTTTCACTCCAGCAGTTTAAATTATCCAGTGACATGTGGACAATATGGAATTACACACACACACACACACAAAACTTTTCCAAAACACACAAATGCATGTAGACATTAATGTCACACACACATGCATGCATGCACTTACGTACACACAACAACACTCACACGTGCACGCACACACACACACACAACACACATATACACACACACAAACAACACACACACATACACACATGAAGCATTTCTCTCTGTCAAAGATACTTCCACATATATCTCCCAGAAATAATGTAAGAGAAATCTGTCCAATAAAAAAAAAACACCCTGGAAAAAAATCTTTTTTTTTTTGGGGGGGGGGGGGGGGGGGGGGGTCATTCAGTAAATACTGTGTACCCATATTACCTAAATAAAATGTGCTGGTTTCCAAAAGTGATGATGACGAATGGACGATTTGCTTTCAGAACAAGTACATGAAGGAAGACAGGCAGGATAAAAATCGTGTGGACCAAGCATTGAGTAAGTCATGCTTTGTTATCTGTGTGTGTGGGGGGGGGGGGATGTTCCTCGGCTAGAGCTCTGAGGTTCACCAATGGTGAGATTTTGCATATGTGAACATTTTTGCCCGCCATGAAGGTAGCCACATTCCAGTTTCAGGGATGTATGCTGGCTATCTTCGTGTTTCCATAATGATAATACATGGAATTTATATAGCACTATATCTTGCAAGAAAACAAATCGAAGCGCTTTCATTCATCCTACTCATTCACATGCAGCCAGTTACAATTAATAGGGATGGTTGTTTTTTTACAAGTTCCCATGTATACACACATGCTCGCACGCACTCACACCCACACACATGTAAAGGTTTACACTCCAGCAGGGTGATGGGGTTTTGGCTGTTGAGGGCAGGGACAAAAAGGAAATGGAACAAGAGGGGAGAATCTTAGGTTTGAAATAAATGTGTCTTGAGGCCAGATTTGAAAGCGTCATAAGCAGGCTTTTGGCGAAGGGAGAGGAGGGAGGTCATTCCAGATCAATGGACCAGAAACGGAGAAAGAGTGACGGCCAACGGTAGACTGGTTGAATCTAGGTATTCTTAAGCACAAGGTATCTGCAGCAGAGCGGAGGGAATGAGAAAGAGTGTACAGATGAAGACATTCACAGAGGTAGGAGGGTGCTGTTTTGTGGAGGCATTTGTAACAGAGGGTACTGATCTTATAGTTAACTCTCTGTGGCACAGGCAACCAGTGGAGCGATCGCAAGAGAAGAGTAATGTGCTCAGATTTTTTTCTTTCTGAGGACTAGGTGAGCTGCAGAGTTTTGTATACATTGAAGGGAATGGATAGATGATGCTGGCAGACCAGCCAGAAGAGAATTGCAATAACAATAACACACCAAACACTTGACATAAATTAACATGCATATTTGATCTTCTGAATCTGTATATAATATACAAAGAGAATTAAGGCACTGGCAGGTCTGCACTTGAAGTTGACCTAGGAGGTTATAAAAATCCTTACCCTTAATTCACCAGATACCATCAAGATTCGAACCCACAATTTCAGGACCCATGGGGTTGAAGTAGAATGGTCTTAACCATTAGGCTGTAGTGTCCATCTGGTGGTGTTTGGAACAGTGTATAGACCTGTGACCGTGCTGTTCAAAAAGTTAATGTACTAGCTTTATTTCCTGGAAAATTAACTGTAAAATTCATTGTTTTCAGAAAGGGAGGGAGGGGGAGGGAGACGTTGGAGATAACCTAGTAGTTAGAGTGTTACATTTGTTTATTTGCCAGCTTTCTCCTGGGGATGCTGGGGGCCTGTCAGTACAAATAGCATCCCCACCTTCTGGAAATTCTGTGCTAGGAATTCCCTCTTTCCTATCCCTCTCGTTGCTTCTGCCTCGTTTCATTTCTTCCTGTCACCTCCTTCTTGGTTATATTCTGCCTTCTTGGTCCATTCTTCTGCCTTTTTTTCCCAGGAAGTCTTAAAAGATAACACTTCTTTCCCACGCTGAAATTGGATGCACTGGGCCTGACTTGTCAGGCGCTTAATTAACAGCAGCATTACCCATTTTCTCTCAGAAGACAGACAACAGTAGTTGCTGTCAGAGCGTTCGACAAAGAAGAAAAGGAAACCTACTTTTCGCTGTATGTTTTGCAGAAAAACGCCGATGCTTTAACCAGGCAGAGTTTGCCAAAGCAGCGGCAGAAGATACAGCAGATTTTCGTCAGTTGAACGCCATGAAGGAGGAGAAGAAGAGGAAGCAGATGGAGAGGGGGAATAAGGAAGCCAGGGGGAAAAAGAGGAAGGCTGTGAAAGTGGCTGAGGAGGAGGAGGAAGTGGGAGAGGAGGCGCTGGTGGTGAAGGAGTTGGCAGGGGAGGACCAGGAGGAGAGGAAGGAGAATCGCTCTCGAAGACCTACTGCCAACAAGAAACTCCTTAAAGGTGAGTTAGGCTGGTTTTCTGGTGTTAAAGGGGGGTGTGCGTGCGCACACACAGATTCTTGCATGTGTGCTCGTGCGTATGCAGGATTTTGTGTGTTTGTTTGTTTTGTTTTGTTTAATGTCTATTCACTACATGGTGATTTAGACACACCCACATTCATACCAAAGTACCTATTAATACACATTACATCTCTCTCTCTCTCTTTCTCTCCCCTATATATATATATATATATATATATATATATATATATATATATATATATATATATAATGTAATTACAATAAAGGTTTTACAGGTGAAGAATATATGACTTCAGCAACTGACACTATGAACTGCTGAGAGTCATATAAAACTTCTTGACTAGTGGCATATTTCTTATGAATATCTAAACCTCTCCTTTTATACATGTCAAGAAGAATTGGGCAATCAAATAACAAATGGAGGACTGAAAGTGGAATAGAACAACAACATGTTACATTTTTTGAATATTTAGTATTCCATGCATTTAATCTCAGTTTATGTATTAGAATTTCTCATTTCCGTGAGCAAGGCAACTGCTGATAATGTTTTTCTATAATCTTTGAATGTATGCATTTCATTAACTTAGAACGAATTTCATAAGACGACAAGGCAAGATTAGAATCAAACACTTCAGTACTGTATTCAGAGACACCTTGTTTTGCCAAAGAAGAATCAACCAGCTCATTCGAATAAATTCCACAATGAGAGGGGATCCAGCAAAAAGTTATGCTGATGCCTTGTCTTGCAATAGAATGTATCAGGAATTTTATCTCAAAATCAGGATTTTGTGTGTATGTGTACGTGCATGCTGATTCTTGCGTGTGTGCTTGTGCATATGTATGCTTTTGTATGTGTGTTGTGTGCACAGATTCTTGAACATACACACACACACAGGAATGCCTGCTTACACAACTAACTATATCATACCGTACATGTATACGTGCATACACATCAAACACACACATAGCCGCTATGGCGCAGTGGTTAGCACCTCTGATTAGGGACTAGATGGTGACATGTTAGAATCTCCTGAAAGTCAGAGATTTTTGAGACTCCAGTCAGTTCTTACCCAAAGTGAGTGTGCTGTGGGCTGGTCGGAAAGACTAGGACTACATGGTCAAGCTTCATCTACTTTTCAGATAAAATTTTGAGACTGTTGCTCACATTACCTGACCAACACTGCAGGTGTCTCTGTATCTCTTGGGCCCATTGATCTGGGATAGGTTATGTTAACATGCATAGAGTACAGCCCTGTCATGTAGTCTCATTGCACATGCACTTCCATAACAGCATCTTTACATCATCCTCATTAATCATCATACAATCAAAGAAAATGGTCTCTGATTCGGTGTCCCCCGGGTGACCTCAGATTTGGTTTCCCCATACACTTCTGTGCCTGTGGCAAGTTTGTGGGAGGTTCGCAGGAGAACGTCATTGGAGGGAAGTTATGGTGGGTGGTTGCAATCATGGGTAGACATTGCACTCAGTCTGGCCCTGTGACTGAGCTATTACTGTTGTCAGTAAGGGACTTTGTAGGTTGTGTCCTGCATACATTTGCTCAGCACAGGCACTACTAAACACCATCAAAATAACCCAGTAGCTGTGTGGGACCCCTCTGGCTGGTGATCCTACAGCAGCCCGATATTGATAGGTTCCCTGTGGACTTGTGACCCTGAGGATGCGACATGAGGAATCAGAGTCTGACTGGGGCGGAGAGACTGATGTGAGCGGCGTGAGAACAGCAGGGTAGGACCGTCACAGAGGATGAGCCAGTGAAAAAAAAGAGAGAGAGATCTCTAAGACTATGACTAATGGTTCGCGCTCATCAAACACAAATGACAGCTGTTTGATGGGTTTCGGCTTTGGGTCAACAAGATTGTAAGTCCATGGACAGAGAGATGCAGCTCTGCCTTCATGAAACCAGCCCCTGGTGTCTGTTTTGTTAGTCAGTTTGAATCCTGTCTTAGTGGTCAGAGTAAAGGGGCAGTGTTTCTATACACAGAAATTCTAAAAGGGGGTAGGTTGGGGTATTGGTGTGTGTGAGTGAGTGTGTGTTTGTGTGAGATTTCAGAAAATGGTAACAGGCGACATGTGTGTGATGAGCTGACTGACTAAGGATGTTTGGATGAAATGTGTGATTTCAGATGATAACAACTTCCCTGGCTACAAGAAACGACGGACTGAAACACCTCACTCTGGGTAATCTCTTACTGTTTGGGTTTTGTGTGTTCATGTATGTATGTATGTATATGTATATATGTGTATATATTTTTTTTTCAAACTTTCTTATTCAGTTTTTTTTTAACATTGCACAGTTATAAAGATACAAAACATATTAACAATTTCTGGAGAAAGAGAGAGAGAGAGAGCCTGTCAGGTATACAGCCAGATCAACTGAGACAGACAGAAAGAGGGACAGACAGCCTGATAGGCAGACCGACCGACCGAAAGGTCCCAAGTAGGCTCTGCACTCTATACAGGCATGACATGTATGGGTTGCTATACAATCTGTGCACTAAAGAACAAAACCAGGTTTGTCTGTGTTTTTACACATTTCCTACCAGTGTCAATTTTATTTTTTAATGGAAAGCCTACCCTGGAAGGACCATAGACAGCAATCATTTTCACAAATGCTGACTGTTTTGACTACTGTTATCAAACAGAGGTTGATATGGAATCCATCTAATAATGAACTTATTATCTAAATTTTTACGAGAAATATATTCCTCAGTAAGATATCTGTATCTTAATCTGTTAATGAATACATGAAGTACAGGTATATTACTATTCAATTTACAATGATAGATGTATTGTTTGGCCAGTAGTAGAATGAAATAAAAATTGTCATCAGTACTTGTTTTTGTCACATTTGAGTATAGCCAGACTGTTATATTCACATTGAACACATTCTGACATGTTTCATTCATTACCTCAGTAAGTGCCTGCCAAAAACCGAACAACTGTGCACTGCCAAAACATGTCTAATACTGTCTACTGCTGTATTGCAAAAAGTGCAGAAGTCACTGTCAGTCATGCCCATCTCTTTCAGTACAACGTTGGTCCCAAGACACCTGTGAATTATCCTAAGTTGGAGCCATTTCATTTTAACATCAGAAATTTTATGAACATACAAAAAACAATTTTTCCAGTCATTTTCATCCCACTTGATACAACTTTTTGGGTGATTAATGTTGCTAATAAACTCCTCATAAAAGGGTTTGGACCCTTTCAGTACACTGTTTAGCTTCTTAAGACAGGCTGACTTATCTGAGCAAATGTTGTAAACCTTTGTTTTTCTGATATATTCTGATATTGCTGATCTATAACCAGTAAAAGTAACAAAATCAATGTTCACATCATATCTAAGTCTAAACTGTTCATATGACATAAGATTGCCATTTTCAAGTATAAAGTTTCCTATGCAATGAATGCCTTTATCAATCCATATTCTAGTAGCAATACACTTGTTTCCTGCCTGTATTCTTTTATTGAAAAAAAACTGGTTCTGCTAACAGTTTTCAAGAATCACTAGAATTAACTTTGTAAAAGAATTCTTTGTAAGCACAGAATATGTCTGTCCAAAATGTATTAGATTTACAAAATGATCTCTGGTCCATATTTTGAAATATTGTTGATCATTGGAAAGTTGTAACTTGTAGTAGCCTGCCACCTATGATTTGTTGTCTGGAGTTTTTTCAGCCATGTCAGTTTCAAAGATTGTGCTAACATTTTCAATTCTGGTAATCGAAGACCTCCATTTTTTTATCCTTTTGTTTGATACTTTTCTACTTATTTTATCTCTTTTATTGTTCCAAACAAATTTGTAGCAGTAGCTTTGCAAGGTATGTAAAAAATCGTCTGGTGGATTAGGTAGCAGCATCCATAAGTAAATTAGTTTTGAAAAAATTAAATTTAGTACTGCTATCCTGCCTATTGGTGTTAGTTGTCTTTTAACCCAGATTTTGAACAAATGCTTCACTTCTTCTAGTTTTTCTGAGTAATTCTAATGTGAACAGTTTTATAGATCATTTGTATTCCAGATTCCCAGGATTTTAAATTTCGGTGGATTCCATTCCTAAATGGCCCATATAACGAACTGCAGAGGGTTTTTTTGCTCCCCAACCAAATTACACGTTCTTCCCATGATTCATATTTAACCCTGACTTAGAACTGAATAAATTTATCATTTCAGTGCAAGTTTCGAACGATTTCTTATCACCTGCTTAAAGAATTTCACTATCATTTGCGTACTGAGAAACCTTGTGTTCAATATTATCAATAGTTATTCCACGTATGTCTTCATTTTCACGAATCATTATTGCCAGTATTTCTGCACATAGGACAAATATATGGAGACAGTGGGTCACCTTGTCTGCATCCTCTTTCTATATCAAACCACTCAGAAACTTGACCATTGACTATAACACAAGATTTGATATTACTATGAAATATTTCTATCCATTTACAAACTCCATGTTGAAAACCAAATGCCTTAAGTACTTTAAACATGAAATCCCAACTAACTGAGTCAAATTGTTTTTCAAAATCAATGTTCAACAAAAGTCCAGGTAAATGATGTTTTCCTAAGTAAGCTATTGAATCGCAAATAAGTGAAATATTGTCACCGATATATCTATTCCTTATGAAACCAGTTTGATCTTCATTAATAAGTTTAGATAATACATTTTTCAATTGGTTAGCTATGCATGATGATCCAATTTTATACACAACGTTTAACAAAGATATCGGTCTCCAGTTCTTTACCAAGTTTCTTGGTTTGTCTCCCTTAGGTATGCAAGTGATTATGCCTTGCCTTTGAACACAAGTTCTCCCTTTTTATATCCAGCATTTAATGCTCTTACTACAAAACTACCAATTTTACCCCAAAAGCACTTTAAGAACTCAGCAGTGAACCCATCTATACCCGGACTTTTATTGTTTTTCACATTTTTTATGCCAAAGTTGCTTCTCGTAACTTATTTTCCCCTTCCAAATCGTTTGCTTCTTCAACATGTAGTTGTGTAATACGTGTTACAAGGTAATTTATCTGACAATGCTCCTCGTTAGAGTGTTTATATAACCGTTCATAAAAATTCTTAACTTCATGCGAAATGTCTTTCTGAGTGTTTAGCGTATTACCATGCCTATCAGTTAGTGTAGCCATGTTTTTATTCACAAAGTGTCTTTTTTTCTAAATTACAGAAATAACTCATCACTTTTTCTTCCTCATTTTTACTTTCCATGTTTTCAAGTTGTTGTATGTCTTTCATTATTTTAGATTCTTCATTCGTTTTTCTTTTTTTCATAGTAGCATATGAAATAGTGTGATCTAATTTTCATTAATAGAAAGTCGAGGAACAAGTCATCAGGGATTGTGAGTTGCAGTTCAGATAAAGGGATAGTGTCTAATGTTTCTCTTGCATATGGACTTGCTACGTAATCTTCTATAACAGTTTTGATCTCTTCGTTAATTTTGTCTAGATATGATTTGTCTTTCAACAGAGATGAATTGAATTTTCAGAAGGTATCATGTTTAGAATTATCGCTAAACTTTGGCTGTAACATAATCATGGAATGGACTGTCCTGTTTCCAAACTCAATGTCTGCACCTCTAACAAAAGAGACAACTTCATCTGAAATGAGAAAAAAATCAAGTCTAGCCTGCTGCAATGGGTTATTTCTTCTCCATGTGTATCTAGGACAATCCTGGTTTAGATCTCTCCAGATATCATTTAAGTCTAATTCATTTATCATATTTTCTACTACATTCTTAGCTCTAGGATTATTGCAGAAGGTCATGATCGTCTTTTAGAATGAAGCATGACAGGGGTGGCTGATCTCATTGTCTCCCTGTTCTTAATCCTAGTAGCGCTAAATAAACAGCAACAAGCCTCACTTCTATTGGCTGAATTAACATTGGCTAGCATTGTTTTGGAGCATGGTGGGCTCAAACAACCCTTGATATTGATATATAAAACTGAATTAAATGTGTTAAGCTATAGATCACTGGAAAGAAGAGATAATATGCTTTTAAATGAGTATAATTTTATAATAGTGTGTAGTGTTTATGATTATGTAAAAAAAAAAAAAAAAAAAAATTCATGTTCGCACTACCGATCACTGTTCCACTGTCAGGGCCCCGGATCGATTTTAACACGATAAGCAAAGTTCTTGCGGTGCATAAATGTCATGATTAGGTAAACACTATTTCTTGACATTAGTTTTCAAAAAATAAGGAGTTTGTATCGCTTTATCGGTCACCAAATACTCGGAAAAGTTCAGCGACAGGATCGACGCCATCGCGACCGTCATGGCAGAATGTGCGAAGTGGTGGCTTTCTATGACAAAAATACAAAGATCGCTTGATTTCATGTGATGCAAAGTACTCAGCAGCATAGCGATTTGACTCAACAACAGTTATTTCGAAGCCTCGTTGCGTCAAAATAAAGTAAAACAATCTGTGACGTCGAAATCGCCGAGTAGCGAAAAAGTCCATCCAGCAAAACTAGCACCGCTCGATTCAGTCCGATCGCGATCGATTTTTACCAAGTTTTTCAAAAATATTCCACAATCCTTACCTCATCGTCTCTCTCATTGTTTATTTCAACCAAATCCAGCCTCTAAAACTCCTCCTCGCTGTCAATTTTGTAAAAAAGCTCGAAAAACGCTTGAAGAAATTCTAGTGCAAACGCTGGCCGCCATTTTTGTTGAAGACGATCTCGGCTGGTCCGAAAAAAAATTAAAATACACTCTTAACCAATCAGATTCTTCGTTGCTTGTGTGTGTCAAACGACCTTCACCCCTTTCTGCGGGCCTACAACGGCCTTAACATTCATTGGCTGACCTTTGAAAGCGAAAGTAAGCTTTCAACTATGACCACCCACGTCATCCCGGAATATTCCGGGATCCGCCACACAGCCTAGACCAGCCTTTCCCGGAATATTCCGGGAACCGCGCCACTAGGGTTAAACACTGTTGTTAGGGCTTGAAGTGCCATCCACTCTGAACAGACCTCCAAACTTAACATTTAATGACTTTTCCTACCCCGGTCCCCCAAGACCAGTCTATATAGCATCCCCATCATTGCTCATAGGGTAGACAACAATAGTTACGGTTTGAGCGTTTGACAAAGAAGACGACGACGACTGCCCCTCAATGGCTTTGTCTCTGTATACATGTGCACATGTACAGTCCTATCTGAGCCTTTGCTTGGGGGTGGTGTAAGGGGTGGAGTGGTGTGGTTGACTGACCAGTGCTGTGTTGTGCTGCAGGCTGACACGAGAGGTGGTGGACATCCTGGTCAACATGAGCTGCGGTCAGGTGAACGGCGACAACGACAAGAAAACCGCCTCCCACGACGACGACAACATCAGCGAGACATCCAGCGTGGCCTCGGACCTCGATTCTGCGGCCAAGGCCTCGCCCTTCATCCCTCGTGTGGCTCGACCCGTCACTGCCCCGCAGCCTTCGTCTTCCAGCCGGGTGGTGATTGACCCGGAGGTGAGCGTGCCTGCCTGGATCGTCCCTGTCGATGACCCCGCACCCATGGAGACCTCGGATCAGACCAGTGTTACGCCGCAAGCCGACTCGCAGCCATCACCCTGCCAGCAGGGCGTGAAGAACGCTGAGGTGGATGTCGAGAAGAACACCGAGGCGGGTGTCGCGGAACCAGCGGGAGACTTGCCAGGTGTGGCTGTCCCAGGTGGGGCTCTCCCGGGTGTTGGCTCTCCCAGGTGGCCCCCAGTGGAGACACCTGCGTGGACAGCGCGGCCTTGGTGCTTGTGGTGGAGAGGGCAGCCAGAGCGGGTCCTGAGGTGTGTGGAAGCTGACAGCAGCTGCAGGCCCAGGCCATGCAGACTGGATGTGGTGCTGGTCACCCAGGAGCAGTCCAGCCTGGACTCTGGCCCGCGCATGGTGCATGTCTACCTCATGCCCCGCCACCCCCACACGCCGGCCGACGGTGAACAGAGCGGCAGCGGCAGTGGCACTCAGCAGAGTGGCAGCGGCGGTCAGCAAGACGGCCTGTTTGTTCCTCAGAGTGACCATCAGCGGGCTCAGAATGACCATCAGCAAGACGGCCTGTTTGTTCCTCAGAATGACCATCAACGGGCTCAGAATGACCATCAGCAGGACAGCCTTCTTAGTCAACAAAACGGTGGTCAACAAGTCGGTCAACAGAACGGCCTATTTAGTCAAAGCAGTCCACAGGGCAGCCTTTGTAGTGAACAGAACAGAGATCAACTAGACAGTCAACAGAACCACCTATTTAGTCAACAGAGCGGTCAGCAAAATGGCCTGTTTTGTCAACAGAGCGGTCAACAAAACAGCCTGTTTTGTCAACAGAGTGGTCAGCAGAACAGCCTCTTTAGTCAACAGACCAGAGATCAACTAGACAGTCAACAGAACAGCCTGTTTCAACAGAACAGCCTATTTGGTCAACAGAACAGTAGTCAACAGATCAGAGATCAACTAGACACTCAACAGAACAGCCTGTTTCAACAGAACAGCCTGTTTGGTCAACAGAACAGTAGTCAACAGACCAGAGATCAACTAGACAGTCAACAGAA
Source organism: Rapana venosa (assembly GCA_028751875.1). Classification (NCBI taxonomy): domain Eukaryota; kingdom Metazoa; phylum Mollusca; class Gastropoda; order Neogastropoda; family Muricidae; genus Rapana; species Rapana venosa. The sequence continues at coordinate 46,055,260 of CM054148.1, read as the reverse complement.
CAGCCTCTTTAGTCAACAGAACAGCCTATTTGGTCAACAGACCAGAGATCAACTAGACAGTCAACAGAACAGCCTGCTTCAACAGAACAGCCTCTTTGGTCAACAGACCAGAGATCAACTAGACAGTCAACAGAACAGCCTGTTTCAACAGAACAGCCTATTTGGTCAACAGAACATTAGTCAACAGACCAGAGATCAACTAGACAGTCAACAGAACAGTCAACAAATCAACCCGCAGAATGATCAGCAGGACAGCCTACAGGGTGGTCAACAGATTGGTCAGCAATACTGTCAGCAGTTCGGTCAACAGAACAGCCTCCAGACTGAGGTAGGCCAGAGCATTGACCTTCAGGTTATTTTGGATGCCACCAACGCTGGGCTGGACGGCAGCAACGCTGGGCTGGGGGTGGGGGCGTCGCAGGTACCTGGCATTGTGGTGGACGCCCTGGCTGATGGGGGGAGATCATAGCGGAGCTGTACAGAGGCAGAGATGATTGGGGGGCTTGTGTAGAGGTAGAGGAGGCATCGTGGTTGAGTGGTTTAGGCGGTCAACTCGTGATCCAGAGGTCGCGGGTTCGATCCCCGCTCGGCTCGGTGTTGTATCCTTGGGAAAGACACTTTACTCCTATTTTCCTCACTCCACCCAGGTGTACAAGTGGGTACCAGCTCTGCTGGGGAAGTATCTGGCGACAGACTAGCGTCCTGTCACAGGGGTGGTGAAAAACCATCAGTTCGCTTAACGCTACAGAAACCGGGATAAGCTCCAGCTCTATGGGCCTTCTGGCTCGAAAGAACATACTTTTGTGTAGAGGTATACCCATGTCTGTCTGTGCTGACCACCAAAATGACCCTTCACCTCGAGACATTAGTCTGCAGTGACCACCAAAAGGACCCTTCACCTCAAGACAGAAGTCTGCAGTGACCACCAAAATGACCCTTCACCTCGAGACATTAGTCTGCAGTGACCACCAAAAGGACCCTTCACCTCAAGACAGAAGTCTGCAATGACCACCAAAATGGACCCTCTATTTAATTTGTAAACCCTTCAAAAGATTCAGATTCAGTGTCTTTAATCTCTCTTGATGGTGTGATGGGCACGTGTTCATTACACATATCAAGTATTGTGTGCTTAGAAAGCATGAGTATGTCAGGTTTACACACACACACACACACACACACACACACACACACACACACACACACTCACTCACTCACTCACTCACTCATCTCTCTCTCTCTCTCTCTCTCTCTCTCTCTTCTCTCTTCACACACACACAACACACACACACACACACACATGAATGCTATATTTTGTATATGAGAGAGAATCTACCTCAGGCTGTTCCTTCATTGCTAGATTGTTGTTTGATTTTTCAGGTTTCCAGTGTTCAATTTATGATTAATTTTTTGTTTTGTTTTAACAGTTGGCGTAAAGTTATATAACCTGCCTAATCCCCTCTCCCCAACACTCCTTGTTTGTTTGCATTTTTAGGGTCTTTTTTTCTTTTTCTCCTTACTTTTGTCTAATATCATTTAATGTGAACAGACTTTCAACTGGAAAGAACACACACACATAATGTATGTGTGCACACGCTGGCTCTTGCTCACATATCGTGTGTTTTATTTATTTGTTTTATGTATTTATTCATTCTTTTATTTCTAGGATAATGGAATAAGCACTTGTGGAAAAAAAGGGCAACAAAAAAAGCACTTGTGTGTTTTTTTACATCCAGTCCCCATGTGTTTGCAGTTTTGTAGATTTTGTCATCTCATTCCCACTGGCACACAATGGCCTGCTCTTCCAAAAAGTGAACGGGTTTTAACTTGTGCACAAGATGTTCTGTGTGCGTTCGCACATGGGACCTTGCTTTAAAGTCTCATCCGAAGGACTTTTGGGGAGAGTGGAGTCGGCTCTAATATTAACTCCAGAGAAAAAAATCCCTTGAACGAGATTCAAACCCAGATCAGCAGATCATGAGTGCACCACTTTAACCACCAGGCTATCCCATCTCATGTGTGTGTGTATGCACAGGACTGCAGATACATAGACAGACACACAAACACATGCACGCACTAGCCAGGTATATGGAAAGAGCTTTAAAGAGTTCATGATTTCAGTCCCTCAGTTGATGATTCTCTTCACCTTATCTTACTTAAATGAACTTGATTTCACTCTGTTTTCATTGTAACAGTAGATGTTAGTTGACCAGTTAATGCTAAGTTTACAGTCCCCCCCCTTCCCCTCTTGATTAGTATTATGCTACTGCTTCTGTGAAGACGAGTCTGGTCATAGAATCAACTTTTTCCCTGTGATAGAAAATGGTTTCTGCCATACGACAGACAGCATTGCAGTAAGAAGGTCATCACATCTGGGCATAGCAATCTTTGACACTGCAGATAAAACATTGCTATGTGTTCATTTGTCTATCCTTGAGTGCAGAATTGTGTGTGATTGTTGGCAGAGCTCTGAGTAGCGAGTGTTACCTACTGTTGCTTCATTCGGTGTTGAGGACCCGGTTGGTGCAGTGGCTGAGATATTGAACAGGACACTGGTGGACTGTGTGTTCAGTGAGGGTGTGGAATTCCTCTCCCTGCATCCATGTCAGAAGAGACTTTGCCAGTGGAGTCAGCAGACTGATCTTCTTCAGCGAGACTTTGAAGCAAAGTACCATGGATGCACGAAGGCATGCAGCAGTCCTCCCTCCATGCATGCTTGATTTAATCCTACTCCAGTCTTTCAGAAGAGTAGGCTAAAGCATGCTGAGAGGAATAGATGACATAAAATGAAAAGACATGCACACAGGTTTCATATTAGTTGTTTTCTCGGAGGGCAGAGTGTGGCTGCCTTAATAGTAAGGTTTATGGTTTAGTGTGAAGGTATTTCACAAATAGGTGAGCCTGGGAATGGCTGTCCAAAGCTACAAGGGTGGTTCTGTGTTTTAGTGTCATAGGGATGATCTACAGTGAAGCAGAAGACTTGTCAGAATAGATAAAGGATCACACCCATTCAGAAATAATCATGGATTATATTCATTCAGAAATAATCATGGGTTATATTCATTCACAAAATCATGATCATGTTCAGAAATAATCATGGATCGTATTCAATCAGAAATAATCATGAATCGTATTCATTGAGAAATTAATCATGGATCATATTCAGTCAGAAATAATCATGGGTTATATTCATTCAGAAATAATCATGGATCGTATTCAGTCAGAAATAATCATGGGGATCATATTCATTCAGAAATAATCATGGATCATATTCAGTCAGAAATTATTCATGGATCGTATTCAGTCAGAAATAATCATGGATCGTATTCATTCAGAAATAATCATAGGGATCATATTCAGTCAGAAATAATCATGGATCATATTCAGTCAGAAATTTATCTTGCATCATATTCAGTCAGAAATAATCATGCATTATATTCATTCAGAAATTAATCATGGGTCACACTCGTTCAGAAATTAATCATCTATGCAGTTAAGGTGAGCAGGCTTCATTCCCCGATTCAGAGTGGAGAGGAAACAAGTGTTGAAGGTAACAGCAAAAAAGAATTGTCATTGTAGACACTGCTGGAGCTTGTGTGTGATGTGTTACAAGGTAATACTGTATTGGTTTGTTTATGGAGGGAGGACAAAGGAACGGCAGGAGGAAGCAAGTGTGTCATCTGTTTATGGAGGGAGGTTAAAGGAACAGCAGGAGGAAGCAGTGTGTCATCTGTTTATGGAGGGAGGTTAAAGGAACAGCAGGAGGAAGCAGTGTGATGTTTTAACTGATCTGTTAATGGAGGGAGGACAAAGGAACAGCAGAAGGAAACACTGTGTCATGCCAGGGCTGCCTGCCGCTACTATTTTTTCATAGTTTATACGGAAAATGAGATCAAGCTGTAGAACTAGCGAGCGACTGTTGAAAACTACAATTTTTGCCACTTAAAAAAAAAAAATTCTGTTTGCTATGCTACCATCATTCTCTTTGAGATTTTTCCATTTTAACACAGGTGCTCTGTGAATGGCCAATCTTCTGTGCACATGCAGGTCTGTACACAGTGTTTAGAAAATGGCGGTCAGTGAAGCATTTGCACTCGAAAACACAAAAACAGTGAGGCCAGCAAGCAAATCTGTTCTTTATTCAAGGAGATGACTCTACCGATGTCCTGCAGAATGCATACATGTGTACAGAAACATACCAGGTAAAATAAAAGGAGGAGAAGAAGAAACGTAGCAGCTGCTGATGGCAGGTCAGAACTGTCAGCACTTTGCAGTTGCACTTGACGTGGTCAGTTCAGCTGACTTCACTCTAAAGTAGCAGACAGTGCCAGAATCAGAACTCCAGAAAAATGTGATCTCCATACTGTATTCAGTCAATAGGATGTCCTTCAGTGTAGCCCCTTCTGTGTCTTTGCCTCTGGCATTTATTTATTCCTCTCAATTGAGAGTTATTTGCATTACTGTTTGTCTGTCGTACACAAGGTGTACATGGGAAGCTCTGGCCATGGTAACTTATATCTCTGCTTTCTCTGTATCGAACTTTATTCATTTATGTATTCATGTATTTATTTTTTCATTCAAACGTGGCCAAGATTGCAGATGACATGTCTGCTGATGTTGCAGGCTCTATGCATGCTCGATTCCGATCAAAAACTTTGGTGCTTTTCAGTTGTAGCAATAGCTGAGGAGACGGGAGACTTGGGTATGGGCTCGTGTATTAATGCTCAGTATGTATTTCGATACATGTGTATATATACGGTTTCCTCTGATGGACTGTATGATCTCAGTGCAGTTTGTTAGTTGAGATGACATGTATTCATGAGTGAGCACTTCTAAGGGTGGTGTGTCACTGTGTGAGCGTGCTTCTAAGGGTGGTGTGTGTCACTGTGTGTGTGTGTGCTTCTAAGGGTGGTGTGTGTGCGCGCGCGTGTGCTTCTAAGGGTGGTGTGTATCACTGTGTGTGTGTGCTTCTAAGGATGATGTGTGTTGTGTGTGTGCTCTAAGGGTGGTGTGTGTCACTGTGTGTGCTTCTAAGGGTGGTGTGTGTCACTGTGTGTGTGCTTCTAAGGGTGGTGTGTGTCACTGTGTGTGTGTGTGCGCTTCTAAGGGTGGTGTGTGTCACTGTTGTGTGTGTGTGCTTCTAAGGGTGGTGTGTGTCACTGTGTGCTTCTAAGGGTGTGTGTGTACTTGCTTCAAGGGTGGTGTGTGTCACTGTGTGGTGTGCTTCTAAGGGTGGTGTGTGTCACTGGTGTGTGCTTCTAAGGTGGTGTGTCACTGTGTGTTGCTTCAAGGGTGGTGTGTGTCACTGTGTGTGCTTCTAAGGGTGGTGTGTGTCAAGTGTGTGTGTGTGTGTGCTTCTAAGGGTGGTGTGTGTCCACTGTGTGTGCTTCTAAGGGTGGTGTGTGTCACTGTGTGGTGTGCTTCAAAGGGTGGTGTGTGTCACTGTGTGTGTGTGTGTGCTTCTAAGGGTGGTGTGTGTCACTGTGTGTGTGCTTCTAAGGGTGGTGTGTGTCCAACTGTGTGTGTGCTTCTAAGGGTGGTGTGTGTCACACTGTGTGTGTGCTTCAAAGGGTGGTGTGTGTCACTTTTTGTGTGTGTGCTTCTAAGGGTGGTGTGTGTCAACATGTGTGGTGCTTCTAAGGGTGGTGTGTGTCACAGCTGTGTGTGTGCTTCATAAGGGTGGTGTGTGCTCACTGTGTGTGCTCAAGGTGCATAGTGTGTCAGGTTTGATGTCAGCTAAGTTGCAGTGTTTCATCACAATGTTGTGATGTTCTAAGGTGATGTGTGGTGACACCTTCAGTGTGCTAAGGGGTCGTAGTCACACACTGTGTGTGTGCTTCTAAGGGTGGTGATGTACACACTGGTGGTGTTATAGGGTGGTGTGGTGTCACACATGTGGTTACTTAAAGTGTGTGTGTACACGCAACTTGTTGGCCAAGCCAACGTGTCAGTTATTGCATGTCAGCTAATTCCAAGGCTACATTAAAATGTGTTATGTTTAATAGTTGGTGTTGAGATTGCCTTCAGCCATGACAAGCTCTTAACATAACAACCTGCACTCTCCTTTATAGGAGAAAAAATCCTCTGAAGTCGGAGTATGGCTGCCTATGTGGTGAGGTACTTGAAAATAGTCGTACACGCAAACTTCTCACCCGGTGTACTTCCTATCTCACAGAGATTCCCAGGTGGGATGAGTGAGTCAGAGTGCATGTGCTGGGTGACCCCCAGGGCGTAAAGCTGGGGAACGCATAAACAACAACTCACTGTGTGTGTGCTTCTAAGGGTGGTGTGTGTCACACACTGTGTGTGTGCTTCTAAGGGTGGTGTGTGTCACAGTGTGTGTGTGCTTCTAAGGGTGGTGTGTGTCACTGTGTGTGTGCTTCTAAGGGTGGTGTGTGTCACTCACTGTGTGTGTGCTTCTAAGGGTGAGGTGTGACACTGTGTACCTAAGAATGGTGAGTGTGTTGCAAAGTGTGTAGTTAAGGATGGTGTGTATCACTGTATGTGTACCTCAGGTTACCTCTGTGTGTATGTGTTTTATTTCTTTTATTTATTTATTTATTCTTTTAAAATAATAATGATAATAATGTATGGAACTTGTATAGCGCTGAATCTTGTAAAGCAACAAATCAAAGCGCTTTATATCAAGGATAATGGAATAAGCACTTGTGTGCTTTTTTACATCCAGTTCCATGTGTATGATGTGACTTTGTGAATTTTGTCATCTGTTCCCACCAGCACACAATGACCTACTCTTTCGCAAAGCGGAACAGGATTTAACATGTGCACAAGATGTTCTGCGTGTGTCCTGTTCCGCTTTTCGAAATAGTAGGCCATTGTGTGCCGGTGGGAACAGATGACAAAATTTACAAAAACCACATACACATGGGGACTGGATGTAAAAAAAATTTTTTTAAAAGCACATGAGTGCTTATTCCATTATCCGCGATATTAAAAAAAAAAAAAAAAAAGTCATCTGAGTGCTTTGATTTGTTGCTTTACAAGATTCAGCGCTATATAAATTCCATACATTATTATTACTTACTATTTGCACGCGGGGCCTCTGTTTATAGTCTCATCCAAAGGACTTTTGGGGAGAGTGGAGTCCGCACTGATGTTAACTCCAGGGATAAAATCCTCTTGAATAGAATTTGAACCCAGGTCGTCAGATTGCAAGCGTAATGTTCTAACCACTAGGCTATCCCACGCACGCGTGTGTGTGTGACTGAAATGAGATGTTTGGGTCACTTCAGGTTCTGACTCGTCATAAAGTGAAAAGCATTTTCCAGAGAGAAGAGAGACGGTGACTGAAGGAAAGGTTGAAGTGAAGTTCCCACCACCCAACTTTTGTCATGCTTGGTTACAATAGTGTTTGTTCTCCATGCAGTTTTTTCTTCTTCTTTTTTCCTTTGACTCAAGGTCCCATGTTCACCGTTTTTGCCCACCATTAAGGTAGCCGCATTACGACTTCAAGGATGATGGCTAAGCACAACACCAGTGTGCATGTCTTGTAGTTTGTTGGCTTGGGGGGGGGGGGTTGTATATATTTTTGTCATCCATTCTTACCGGCACAAATGGCCTGGCCTACTCTTCTGAGAGGCAGAACAGGTTTTAATGTGTGTGCAAGATGTTCTGCGTGCATTTGGACATGGGACCTCTGTTCATAATCTCATGTGAAGGACTGAACACGATTGATTTGTTCTGAATATGTAAATAAGCTTGTTTGGAATCTCCTTCTCTCGTTCGCTTTACACCGTCAGATGTGTCTGGGGAAAATAATGGCAAGTCCTTTCCAGCTCCTCTCGTGGGCCGTACAGCTTGGTTTGCAGGGTTATCTCCATCAGTCGCATAATCTTCTTCAAGTCACTGTATAGCGTGCGTCTTTGAAGGATGTGCTGGCCAGTCTGGTTTTCTTTATGTCTTTGAATGAGATACATGTTTTCGGACTGTGATAACTGTCTGGTTTTCTGTATGTGTTTTGAATGAGATACATGTTTTCGGACTGTGATAACTGTGTTTTGAATAGGAGTAGTGCATGATGAATGCAAAAAGTGTGTCCTGGATGCCGGAAGTATACATACAGGGTTCGCACGCTCCTTAAAACTCCTTGAATTTTGAGACCCCCTTTTTCAAGGCCTCGAATGCCATTGAAAATGACCACATTGTCAACCTGTGACATAAAAAACATCCTGGGTGACTTTTGAAACTCAAGGCGTGTCTGTTGAAAAATATTCTCTCTAAGAGTGATAAGCGTATGATACATTTTTCAGCAAAAGATTCCCTTGGTGTAAGTACACACCAGCAGATCAAATATGCATGTTAAAGATCATGTTAGCGTTGGGTGGGTTACTGGTTACGGAAGCATGAACACACCCAGCATGCAACCTGCACAAAGAAATGAGCTGCTCTGAAGTGGAAATGTGTCAGCTGAGGCCAGCAGGGCAGACCTCCTGAAACACAAGCAGAGGAGAAAACCTGGCATTATGCACCCTGCCCGGTAAGAGAATGCAGAGAGAGAGAGGATTAGGCTGGCAATCGGTGGTAGAGGTTAGTGTGTGTACATTGTTAATGTAATGCTGCATGAATTGCTCCCTCAACTTTTTTGAAAATCTCCTGGAAAAGTCCTTGAATTTCATACTTAAAAAGTGTGTATGAATCCTGATTTTTCAATGCAAAAGTTGTCTTCTGAATGCGAGAAGTGTTTATGTATGCACGAAGTGTGTTTGGAATGTGATAAGTGGGTCCAGAATGTCAGGTACGTCCGGAATGTGAGGTGGGTGTGGAATGTGTTTTAAAAGTGTGTTCTGAACACAAGTGGTGGATTCAGAATGGGAGAAATTATATGTTCTGAATGTGAGAGGTGTGTTCTGAATGCAATAAGTGCGTTCTAAATATAATAAATGTGTTGTGAATGTAATAAATGTGTTGTGAACATGATAAATGCGTTTTAGATCTGATGCATTTTAAATGTGCTATGTTTTGAATGTGGTAGGTGACTGGTGTGGTTTCTGAGGTGTTTTTAATGTTGTGGATATGTGGTGACTTGCGTGGGATATGATGATGATGATGATGATGATGATTGTGCAGAGTGTCGTGTCTCATGGATCCTATCTGAAAATTGTCTGCGAGAGCTGGAGCTGATGACTGCATTGTAGTGCTTTGTGCTTATTGTGGTCAAATATTGTGATAGTTGTGTACTGAATGATGGCCTGAATTCCAAATATCAAGACTGATGAATAAACATTAAAATATTGAATGTTCTGTGTGTGTTGGGATGTTTTTGTTGTTGTTTTGTTGTATTCTTGTTTTTTTTTGGGAGGGGGGATGTTTTTTGTTTTGTTTTTTGTTCCTCAGCTAGAGCCCCAAGGTTTACCAGTGGTGAGATTTTACTGTGCAACCGTTTGTTCCCCCCATTAAGGTAGCCTCCCCTGTTAGGATGCAAGGGGGCCTGTCAGTATAAATAGTATCCTCACCCTCTGGAAATTTTGTGCTATGAATTCCCTCATTTCTGTCCCTTTCTTTGTTTCTGCCTTGTTCCTCTTCTTCCTGTCTCCTCCTCCTTGTCTATTTTTTGCTTTCTTGGTCCATTCTTCTGCCTTTTTTCCATAAAGACTTGAAAGATAACACTTCCTCTCCCATGCTGAAGTCAGATGTGCTGGGCCTGACTTGTCAGGCGCTCAACTGCAGTGCAACACATTTTCGCTCACATGACAGACAGCAGCCATTGCCGGCAGGCTTGTACCCAGAGTGAGGTTGCCATGGGCTCACTGGAAAGACTGAGACCACACAGTCGAGCTTCACCCACCTGCTTTGTTTGTTTTGTTTTGTTTAATGTCTAGTCACTACATGCTGATTTAGACACACCCGCATTCATACCAAAGTACCTATTATTGCACACCCCATCTCTCTCTCTATCTAACTCTATCTTTCTTTCCCTTACACACACACACACACACACACACACACCACACAATATATATATATATATATATATATATATATATATATAAACTAATTACAGTAATGGTCTTACAGGTGAAGAATATATGACTTCAGCGACTGACATTATGAATTGCTGAGAGTCATATAAAACTTTTTGACTAGTTGAATATTTCTTATGAATATATCTAAACCTCTTCTTTTATACATGTCAAAAAGAATTGGGCAATCAATAAATGGTGGATTGAAAGGGGAATAGAACAACAACATGTTACATTTTTTGAATATTTAGTATTCCATGCATTTAATCTCAGTTTATGTATTAGAATTTCTAATTTCCGTGGGCAAGGAAACTGCTGATAATTTTTTTTAAAAATAATCTTTGAATGCATGCATTTCATTAACTTAGAATGAATTTCATAAGATGACAAAGTGAGACTAGAAGCAAACAATTCAGTACTGTATTCATTGGCACTTTGTTTTGCCAAAGAATCAACCAG
>CM054148.1:45982324-46039824 GCA_028751875.1 Rapana venosa | reverse complement strand
TAGGCCAGGGTGGTAATGAGTGAGTTTACTCAGTTCCTTGTGCCTGTTTTCCGCCATTTCTGTGCTGTTCTGTCATACACGTAGATAATATGACTGAAGTTTGACGATTTTTTTTTTCTTAAGGGGACGGGTTTTGTTGGGGGTTTTCAGTAGGATAGGGGGGGGGGGGGGGGGGGGGGGGGGTAAGATTGGGTTTGTTTTTGTCTGTATTATCATCCATCTACCTTTGGGTTTTTTTGGTTTTTAAAATTTTTCATCTGCTTCCCATTACGCAGATCGCATCAGCATCACCCAAGGTTAATTCTGTCACTGGTGTTAGAACTGAACGCAGAGTCTTAGCACGCACGCACACACACACACACACACACACACACACACACACACACACACACACATACACACACACCAAGATGGCAAGCTCAAAAGAATAAAAGATATGAGGTGCCTTTCTTTTTTCCTTTTTTTTTTTTCGTTCTTTCTTTCTGTCTTTCCTTTTCTCTCTTTCTTTTTCTTTCTTTCCTTTTGTCTTTCGTTCCCTCCTTTCTTTTTTCTTTCTTTCTTTCCTTTCTTTTTTTCCCCTGTAGACCTTTCTTTTCCTTTAGCCAAACAGCTTTGGTAAGACCCAGTGAAGCTATCAGTAGGCTGGCTACTCACTCATGGGCAGACAGTTACAATCTATCTCTGTGACCACGTCACCAATCAGGGGTAGACAGTGACTGTCTTCATGTGGTGTCATGCCCTTCAAGCCATGGCTTAGCGGTATGCAACCTGCCTAACCTTAGCGAAAGGTCCCAGGTTCAATTCCCCGGACTCTTCTCCCTTCCACCTGATCGTAAGTGAGGGTCTGTTGAGCTTTAGTGGGTAGGAACAGATGACATTAAAAAAACCAACACGCCTAAGTACAGGCTTGTGTTTAGACAACATCCCCAAAGTCAGAATGAAGTTACCTTAATGGTAGGGAGGGAAAGGTTGCATAGGCCTACCCAAAATCTCATCATTGGTGAATCTTGTAGATCTAGCTGAAGAGGGTAGGAAGAAAATTCAAACAAATTTGAAAGTGACACTGCACCCCTAATGGCAACACAGGCTACTCTCCCCCAGGTACAACAGCCCAAATTTTAAACAGAGAAATCTATGACTGTACAGGTAGGCCTACACAGTATATAACAATACAATACACTAAAAACAACAACAATACAACCCAACACACTTGCAACCAGGAAATTAAAAACAAAACAAAAAAACACCCAACCAGCACTGCTTTTGAGGGGATAGGCCTCTCCCCCTGAGAGCAGTCCAAATTTCAGGCAGAGAAATCTGCTGTGACTAACAGTGGCATTTAATTTAATTCAGTTATACCATGCCAACCATTGCATACCTTGCAGTGCGAACGGCAACACAAATCGCACAATAATACAATAGATACGTGACAAAAAGCTAATACAAGTGACAAGACAATTCAAGACAATGGCAAGGATAATACAATAAATGATTATAATGATGTGACAGTCCCATACCCTGAGAAGAGAGTTCTGTTTTCCTGTTTTCTGATCCCATGGACAGGGTAGACAGTGACTGTCTTCATGTTAGTGTCACACACCCTGGTGACTGTCTTTATGTTACAGTGTCACACACCCTGGGTAGACAAACAGTGACTGTCTTCATGTTACAGTGTCACACACCCTGGGTAGACAAACAGTGACTGTCTTCATGTTACAGTGTCACACACCCTGGGTAGACAAACAGTGACTGTCTTCATGTTACAGTGTCACACACCCTGGGTAGACAAACAGTGACTGTCTTCATGTTAATGTCACACACCCAGGTGACTGTCTTTATGTTACAGTGTCACACACCCCGGGTAGGCAAACAGTGACTGTCTTCATGTTACAGTGTTACACACCCCGGGCAGAAAGTGACTGTCTTCATGTTACAGTGTCACACACCCCAGCAGACGGTGACTCATCATTTTATAATGTTGCACACCCCCGGTAGACATACAGTGACTGTCTTCATGTTACAATGTCATGTTCGATTCCATGGGTCCATGAAGTCCTGGTTTGAATCTCAGCAGTGTCTGTTGAATTAAGGGTGAGGAATTTTTACGATCACCCTTGTCATCTTCAAGTGCAGACCTGCCAGTGCCTTAATTCCCTTCATGTATATACGCATGTAGAAGTTTCAAATATGCACGTTAAAATCCCATAAATCATGTCGGTGTTTGGTGGGTTTTGGAAACACAAACGTACTAGGCATACATCCCTGAAGTCGGATTGCGGCTACCTTCATGGTGGGCAAAAACAGTTGCATAAGTAAAATATCACCATTTGTGACCCCCAAAGTTCTAGCCAAGGAATAAACCCCCACACACCCCACCCCCGAACCTTACCCCCAAACCCCGAACAAGAATATATATATATATATTATATATATATATATATATATATATATATATATATATATATATATATAGAGAGAGAGAGAGAGAGAGAGAGAGAGAGAGAGAGAGAGAGAGAGAGAGATAGTTGTCTTGATAGAGCCTATATATACATATGCCCTAATCAACGGCTGATGGGGATTTTCCTGTTCCAATTTGTTTTGCTGATGGGGAAATTTATATGCTCAGCACTGGTATTCTCATTCTACAGTGTCACAATTGTGGGTAGACAGTTCTTGTTTTCCTGTGTTATACACCGGTCACATACCATGGGTAAACAGTGACTGTCTTCTACCATGACAAGAATAGAGACTGCCTTCCTGACCTGTTATAATGACTGTGTCACACTCCCCAGGTAGACGTCCATGCTGTAACTGACTGCATGCTCCAATGATTTTTACTGATACCCCAGGTAGACATGTAGTGACTGTCTGCATGTTACAATGCTACGTACCCTGGGTAGACATGCCGTGACTGTCTGCATGTTACAATGTCACATACCCTGGGTAGACATGCCGTGACTGTCTGCATGTTACAATGTCATGTTCGACTTCAATTCCATGGGTCCATGAAGTCCTGGTTTGAATCTCAGCAGTGTCTGTTGAATTAAGGGTGGGGAATTTTTACGATCACCCTTGTCATCTTCAAGTGCAGACCTGCCAGTGCCTTAATTCCCTTCATGTATATACGCATGCAGAAGTTCAAATATGCACGTTAAAGATCCCATGATTCATGTCAGTGTTTGGTGGGTTTTGGAAACACAAACATACTAGGCATACATCCCTGAAGTCGGATTGCGGCTACCTTCATGGTGGGCAAAAACAGTTGTATAAGTAAAATATCACCATTTGTGACCCCCAAAGTTCTAGCCAAGGAATACCCCCGTCCCCACCCCCAACCCCCCCCCAAGAATATATAGATATAGAGATAGATAGATAGATAGATAGATAGATAGATAGATAGATAGATAGATAGATAGATAGATAGATAGATAAAGTTGTCTTGATAGAGCATATATATACATATGCCCTAATCAACGGCTGATGGGGATTTTCTTTTTCCAATTTGTTTTGCTGATGGGGAAAATTTATATGCTCAGCACTGGTATTCTCATTCTACAGTGTCACAATTGTGGGTAGACAGTTCTTGTTTTCCTGTGTTATACACCGGTCACATACCATGGGTAAACAGTGACTGTCTTCTACCATGACAAGAATAGAGACTGCCTTCCTGACCTGTTATAACGACTGTGTCACACTCCCCAGGTAGACGTCCATGCTGTAACTGACTGCATGTTCCAATGATTTTTACTGATACCCCAGGTAGACATGTAGTGACTGTCTGCATGTTACAATGCTACGTACCCTGGGTAGACATGCAGTGACTGTCTGCATGCTACAATGTCACATACCCTGGGTAGACATGCAGTGACTGTCTGCAGGTTACAATGTCACATACCCTGGGTAGACATGCAGTGACTGTCTGCATGTTACAATGTCACATACCCTGGGTAGACATGCAGTGACTGCATGTTACAATGTCACATACCCTGGGTAGACGTGCAGTGACTGTCTGCATGTTGCAATGTCACATACCCTGGGTAGACATGCAGTGACTGCATGTTACAATGTCACATACCCTGGGTAGACATGTAGTGACTGCATGTTACAATGTCACATACCCTGGGTAGACATGCAGTGACTGTCTGCATGTTACAATGTCACGTACCCTGGGTAGACATGCAGTGACTGTCTGCATGTTACAATGTCACATACCCTGGGTAGACATGCAGTGACTGTCTGCATGTTACAATGTCACATACCCTGGGTAGACATGCAGTGACTGTCTGCATGTTACAATGTCACATACCCTGGGTAGACATGCAGTGACTGTCTGCATGTTACAATGTCACATACCCTGGGTAGACATGCAGTGACTGTCTGCATGTTACAATGTCACATACCCTGGGTAGACATGCAGTGACTGTCTGCATGTTACAATGTCACATACCCTGGGTAGACATGCAGTGACTGCATGTTACAATGTCACATACCCTGGGTAGACATGCAGTGACTGTCTGCATGTTACAATGTCACATACCCTGGGTAGACATGCAGTGACTGTCTGCATGTTACAATGTCACATACGCCAGGTAGACATGCAGTGACTGTCTGCATGTTACAATGTCACATACCCTGGGTAGACATGCAGTGACTGTCTGCATGTTACAATGTCACATACCCTGGGTAGACATGCAGTGACTGTCTGCATGTTACAATGCCACGTACCCTGGGTAGACATGCAGTGACTGTCTGCAGGTTACAATGCCACGTACCAAGGGTAGACATGCAGTGACTGTCTGCATGTTACCCCAGGTAGATGTAACGATTGTGCATGATGTGCGATCATTTGCCCTCCATTTATTTATTTATACCACTTAGTCAGGTAGTCTGCGTGAATTCTGCTTCCCCGGGAGACACTGCCAGAGCAGCCACATTCTGCTTTCAGGATTTAAAAAAAAGTTCTCAATCTGATTGTTTACCCACCATTAAGGTAGCTGCATTCCGACTTGGGTTTGTTGTTCTTGGCAGGCAGTTAAGCTATGAGCCAATTCAAAGGAAAATGAACTGAAGCTGACAACTAGGACTGGATTCCATGACCCAGTCACTGCTTTGTGCTTTTAGGGTTACAGTGAATCTTTCATCATCTGCATTCTCTTCAGTACACCTTTTGTAGTTGTTTTTAATACAGTTGGCCATGTGAAAAATCACTTATACAGCTCAGGCAATATAACTGAACCCACACACAAATTAAAGAGTGATTTTGTTGATGTTCTGAAGTGTACCAGATTGGGGGAGGGGAGGGAGGGGGTGTTGGTCTTGTTTTGGTTTTGTTGTTGTTGTTGGGTGTTGTTGTTTTCACAAAAAATCACTTGGCTGCAAATTGAAATTGTAGACAAATGGATATGTATGTTTAAGATTAGTAAACAAAGAATTTGGTCATCTGCTTATTTTGCAAACCAATTCATTCTGAAAACTATTGCTGGGTACCTTACAACCTGAAAACCATTACAGGGTTCCTTACAACCTGAAAACTATTACAGGGTTCCTTACAACCTGAAAACCATTACAGGGTTCCTTACAACCCAAAAACCATTATAGGGTTCATTACAACCTGAAAACCATTACAGGGTTCCATTACAACCTGAAAACCATTACAGGGTTCCTTACAACCTGAAAACCATTACAGGGTTCCTTACAACCTGAAAACCATTACAGGGTTCCTTACAACCTGAAAACCATTACAGGGTTCCTTACAACCTGAAAACCATTACAGGGTCCTTACAACCTGAAAACCATTACAGGGGTCCTTACAACCTGAAAACCATTACAGGGTTCCTTACAACCTGAAAACCATTACAGGGTTCCTGCTGGAAGAACTGTTTCTTGACCTCCTTAAGACGAACTTTACCTTTAAAACTGATTTTTTTTAAAAATCAGCCTGGATTGACCAGTAAATCCATACTCTGTGACTCAAAGGACAATGTCTACCTCTCAGGACCCTCTCAGCATAAACAGTGCTGCATACGGAGTTGTCTCTCTTTCTGTCACCAACGGCAGCCGTGGTGTTGCTGTGTCTGTCCCTGAGGGATGTGTGCTGAAACAGGTCTCTGACTCTGTGCCCTGGGACAACCAGGACAACCTCATCTCCAAACAGGTGGACGTCATCGTCAACACCGTCCTCAACGGAATTTTGCTGCCCCTGCTGTTTGTGGTGTCCTTCTCCACCAACTTGGTCAACATGGTGGTCTTCTTCAGGCAGGGCATGAAGGAGAGAATCAACATGTGTCTCTTCACCCTGTCCCTGGTGGACATGCTGTTCGTGGTGGGAGCCTACGGTTATTACAGCGACACCCTGTACATGTTTATCACAGGGCAGGGGGACCAGCTCGGACCATCCGCGGCTTTTTTTGTGCGGCATTATCTGATTGGTTTGTCTGGGCTGGTGTCAGCCTCCCAGGTAGTGTCCAGTTTTGTAGCTTTTGAGAGGTGCTTGCTCATCACTCACCCCCTCCTGGCCAAACATCTGATGTCCACCACCAGGACAGCGGCGGCGCTGTGGTTTGTGGTGGTGGTCATCATCGTTGGTATTTTTATCTGTGCCGGGATGCGGTACACCGTCATATGTGTGTTTGATGAGCGTGACAACAGCATGGTGTTCCAGCTTTATCCTAGCCAGTTTTATTTCCAGAACCAGGAGATTATACACGTTTTCGACGGCATTGTCTACGGGTCTGTGCTGCCCATGGTCTGCGCTGTCTGTGTGATTGTCTGCACTGTTATCACCGTCATTAAAATGAGGAAACTGCAGCAGTGGAGGGAGGGAGTGTCATCTGCCTCTGATACCCTCTCTGCACGAGATTTGGCCATAGCTCGCATGATTGTGGGCACGTCAGTTCTGTTCACTGTGTGCATGGTGCCCTCTATTGCAGTGCGTGCTGCTGTCATTCTGGTCCCCGAACTGAAGGTGGGGGGACGCTACGACAACCTGTCCTCCGTCATCATCAGGGTGTATGTCTTGACTTCAGTGACCAATTCTACTTTTAACTTCTTCATCTACTACCGTTACGGCACTAAGTTCCGACAGACAGTACACCAGCTGTTTTCACTTCCATGTTTGAAAACAACAGTCAAAGGACGTAAATGATAAATGGGAGTAGGACACTACAGAGCCTGAAAAAAAAATCCCCACCTCAAGAGAAGGGATTCAAAAACAGAAAAAGAAAATGGAGGTACTCCATATTCAATAACAGCAAAAAAAACCCAAACAACTTTGGAGCTCTAGCTTAGGAATGAAAAGAAAAGTGGTTTTATCCAGTAAATTACTGTAACACAGTTTTGATGATTTTTGTAAACTGACCCTTACAAACTGGGGGAATACTATGAAAAGCAAAGCTGAAAATTTGACAGAATGAGTGAATACCAGAATATCCCATTGAGCAGACTAGGACAAATGCACAGAGCTGTCAGTGTGATTCAACATTTCAAACAATTCTACTTGATAATAGGAACAACAATAATAATTATGATGGTATAATGATGAAGACAATAATGATGATGATGGCAGTGATGATGAAGACGAAGATGTTTTTCTGTGCAATGTATACCACCTAATGTATATTAGGGTGCGGAGGGAACCAACAACACAAGAAATGCATTTCTAGATTGTGACTGTGTTTTATTTTATCTTTTTTTTTTAAAAACAGAGACAACCAAATCAATTGTGCATAGTGAACAAAGCAAAACAAATAACACACATAATCCACAAAAATATGCAACCCATATGGCAAAAAGCAAACCCCCACCCCCCTAAAAAAAAAAGCACCCCCTACCCCCCAAAATTTCCCCCAGCCCAATAACAACAACAAAACCCCAAACACACACACACAACAACAAAAACCAAAAGCAACACTCCCTTCCAAAATCAAACAAAAACACATAATATGAAAATGACCTCCACCCCATAAGTAAAAATTGTTTCTAATCCAAATTCATGGTTAAAACATGTCATACCGCATATAATATATATATATATAGAGAGATAACCAATACCTTTATAAAAAAAAAAACACACACATACACACAAAATAAAAATGTTCAAATAAAAAAATTTCCAAACAAATATACCCAAATAACACAAATGATCACTCACACGTCTGCAGATCACATAATCTTTAAGAGCACAAACTGTTTACAAGTTGGTGAACATAGCTGCAAATTGCATAACCATCTGATGACAGCTACCTTGAAATGCAGAATGCCATCCTGATAGGCCAAATCAGAACATCAACCAAAATTATCCAAAAACTTTAAGCTTGGAGCATCCATCAGCAGCTTGTTGCAAGCTTTATGCGAAGTCTTTAATGATGGTACATCTGCTCTGATCATTGATGAGCATTGTCTCCTAATAATCTTCAGGCATGGGTTATCTGCTTCTATCCACAAATAGCTGGCAATGCTTATTACTAATAAACAACAACAACCAAAAAAACCCCAACAAACCCATCCTAACTCCCCTATGGGAATGCCGGGGGCTTGACAGTATAAAAAGCATCCCCACCTTCTGGAAATTCTGTGCTAGGAATTCCTGCTTTTCTATCTCTCTCTTTGTTTCTGCCTGGCTCCTTTTCTTCCTGTCACCACTCCTTCTTGTATATTTCCTGCCTTCTTGGTCCATTCTCCTGCTGTTTTTCCGGAAAGACTTAAAAGATAATAATTCTCTCCCTTGCCAAAGTTGGATGCACTGGGCCTGACTTGTCAGGCACTTAATGGCAGCACAATGCATTTTCGTTCATATGTCAATAGTTGAGAAGACAAGAAAATATTGTTAGAAAATATGAATGTGCCTGATCAAAAGTTCAGTCTGTCATCCTAACATATTCTAAAACCAGCCAAGTTTATTGCTGACAGACAAAACAAACGACATCCTAACTATTTAACAAAATATCAATGTGCCCTATAAACTGCTCAGTCAGCCACTGTAACATATTCTTAAACAGCAAACAATAATACAACAGCATGTTGCCTCTCTTATCAATTAATGTAGGAACAAATAATGTGTATGAGAGGCACATACGATGCTCAGTCATACTCAGGATATCCCCAAACAAAGCTGGAATGCAGCTACCTTAACGGTGGGTTAAAACGGTCGCATACGCAACATCTCACCTTTGAGTCACCTGGGAGCTCTAGCTGAGGAACAAAAAACCCAAACAAACAAACAAGAACATGTCAGTTTGGTACTGTTTATGATGGATGCTATTGCGGAGTGGTCAAGACTGCCTGACTTCAATCCCATTGGTCCATGAAGTCGTTGGTTTGAATCTCGGCGGTGTCTGGTGAATTAAGGGTGAGGATTTTTATGATCTCCCAGGCCACCTTCAAGCGCAGACTTGCCAGTGCCTTAATTTCCCTTCCGAGTTTGTGTGTATGCAGAAGAAAATACTGTTTATAACAGCTTCTTACACATGTATGCTGTTCTTGTTCTGTGCTGCCCTTCAGAACAACTCCTAGTGTCATGTATTTTCCAACAGAGGCCATGAGATTGGTGTCTGCTATTTACATGATCGTAGTTGTCAGTTTACATCAGTAGCAAACTGGTGTTTGTTTTCTCAGCTTGCACTGCTACAGAATGGTTAATGTGCAAACAACAACTACCCCCCCCACCCCTCCAAAAAAGTAAAAGGTTAATAAAAAAATATCAACAAAATATTGAAAAAAAAATTCCAGTGAAGGGTAGCCTAAGTGTGCCAACATGAAGGTATTTCTGATATTAAATAAACACACACACAAAAATAACCAGCAGAAAACAAAACAAACGCCTCATCATTCTCATAACACACCAGATCAGCAAATAAATCATCTCCTAGCATGAATGAAATGGATTCTGAATCAAAATATAAATTCTGAATCAGAATAACAAGGATCATTGGCATAAACATTAAAAGCTGCTTTCGATGGTTTAAGTGATCGACCGCTCACTAAAACTAAGCACGTCAACTTCAGCCAAGTGTGGACAAGAGGACAAGAGAACTGTAGCCAGCTGAACAAAACAAAACATGAGGCTGTTCATTCCATGACAGCAGACGACTGACTACCCCTGGGTGTAGCGGTGGCAGGTATAGCAACAGTTGGTGGCCACAGCCTGGTTCAGTGTGCACTGTTCATAGCCGTAGTAACGCATGAAGGACGTGCAGTTCAGGTTTCGGTGCATGCCAGTGTTGAAGGTCACCGGCCGGTCACCGTACTCGCAGCCTGCAGAGTGGTCAGTTAACCAGTCAGTCAATCCACCATCAATCAATCAATCCATCCATCCATCCATTCACCATCAATTAATCAATCAGTTAAGGGTCTATTGTTCAGTTTGTCAGAGTCTATTGGTATAAATAATCACAGAGTCTATTGGTATAAATAATCAGAGTCAGAGTCTGTTGGTATAAATAATCACAGTCTATTGGTATAAATACTCATAGTCAGAGTCTGTTGGTATAAATAATCACAGTCTATTGGTATAAATACTCATAGTCAGAGTCTGTTGGTATAAATACTCACAGTCTATTGGTATAAATAATCATAGTCAGAGTCTATTGGTATAAATAATCACAGTCTATTGGTATGAATAATCATAGTCAGTCTATTGGTATAAATAAATCAACCAATCAATTAGTCACAGGCTATGTGTTTTTCATTCCATCAACTGCTTAAGCTACTGACCTGTTAGTTTTACAATGTCTTTTTTGCTGGCCCTAAGTTAGTTTTACAATGTCCTTATTGATGACCCTAAGTTTTACAGTTTCCTTTGTGATGGATCTCAGAGAGTGAACTTTGGTGAACTTTAAGAGAAAGATTTCAAATTTCTACAGAGGAGAAACCAGTTTATCTATAAAACAGACAATATATAAATATATATATATATATATATATATATATATATATATATATATATATATATAGGAGGCACCGTGGTCGAGTGGTTTAGGCGGTTAACTCGTGATCCAGAGGTCGCGGGTTCGATCCCCGCTCGGCTCGGTGTTGTGTCCTTGGGAAAGACACTTTACTCCTATTTTCCTCACTCCACCCAGGTGTACAAGTGGGTACCAGCTCTGCTGGGGAAGTATCTGGCGACAGACTAGCGTCCTGTCACAGGGGTGGTGAAAAACCATCAGTTCGCTTAACGCTACAGAAACCGGGATAAGCTCTGGCTCTATGGGCCTTCTGACTCGAAAGAACATACTATATATATATATATTTTTTTTTTCCTTTTCATTCCTCAGCTAGAGCTCTGAGGTTCAGCAATAGTGAGATTTTGAACATGTGACCATTAGCCACATTCCACTTTTGGAGATGATATCTAAATATCCTACCAAAGTGTGTGCATGGGCTAGTCTTCTGAAAGGCAGAACAGGTTTTAACAAGTGCATGTGCACAAAATGTTCTGAATATGTTTGTACATGGAACCTTGGTCTAGCCTTACCCTTTTGCTCTGCACCCTGAGGCAAAGTCTCATCCAAAGGACTTTAGGGGTGTGAAGTCAGTATTGATGTTAACTCCAGGAGGAAAAAATCCCCTTGAATGGGTGTGTCATTTGTCATTCTAACTTGCACTGTCAGACCATGAGCCCTATGCCCTATCCTCAAGGCTATCCAACCTCCTAGTATACTTATGTTTTCATCAGATGTTTGACAAAGAAAACAATATTCAGACCTGAAATATGACTTGTTCTGAAAAGAAATGCTTTATGTAAGTTGGCATTTGTCTGCTATGGGCAATATAGAAGCAGTGGTGAACTATATCAACAGGGTTTGAAATAAGCTGATGAGCAGGCTGAGTGAATGAAGTCCCTTGCCCGTATCTTCCATGCTTTTCTTCATTGTACATCATCATCATCATCATCATCATTAGCCATTACACCCAGTGGTGTGTAGGGCAGCAACAAAGCGCTTCCACTCCTGCCTATCCTGGGCCAACCTAGCCACTGATCCCCAAGAGTGCTGCATGGCCTTCATCTCACTTTCTACAGTTCTCCTCCACGTTGCTTTTGGTCTTCCTTTCTTTCTCCTTCCTTCTGGGGTCCAGTGCAATGCTGTTCTTGTGACTGACTGTGGGTCTCTTCGGAGGATGTGCCCAATCCACTTCCACCATCGCCTGGTGATGATGGTTCCCATGTCTTCTTGCCTGCATCTCCGTAGTAGGTCTTCATCGGAGATCTTCTCTGGCCAAAGATCTGGAGAATTCTTCGGAGGCATATGGTGTGAAAGTATCGAAGTTTGGTAAGATCCACTTCTGTCATCCTCCAGCACTCAGAACCATACAGGAGCGTAGATACAACACATCTCTGGTATAGCTTCAGCTTGGTGTTGGTGCTGTACTGAGTTGATCTCCAGATATTGTTCATCTCCCTAAACACACTACTAGCCTTGCCCAGTCTGTTGTGGATGTCTTCTTTTGTGCCGCCCTCTGGTTTGATGCTGCTGCCAAGGTATGTGAACTTGTCTGTCTGGCGCAGAGTCAGTTCCATTCACTTTCACAGGGGCTGGTGTGTTCACACTGAGCGACATTGTCTCTGTTTTCCTGGTGCTAATACGAAGCCCCACTTGCTGTCCGAATGTTTGGAGTCTGCTGGTTTTCTCCTGGATATGTTGGTGTGTGTGTGGGGCAGCAGCGCCAGGTCATCCGCAAAGTCAAGGTCATCTAGTGTTGAGAACAGGCTCCAGCGAATCCCTCTTGGGGTGTCTTCTGTCGTCTTCCTCATCACCCAATCAATGGCCAGATTGAAGAGAACTGCTGACATTACACATCCTTGTCTTACTCATTGTACATCAGTGACTTCCTATCTAAACTGTCATGTGGTTCAGGTTTTACAAAACTAATAAAATTCTCTTACTTACTTTTTCCTTCCGCTTGTACTCTGTGGCGTTGCGGAAGATATAAATGTCTTTCTGCTGCAAGGCGGGTAGCTTGGAGGAGGGACAATCCATGGACTTTCAGTGTTTCTGCCACGGAATCACTCCAGCGTCACCTGGGTCTACCTCTGGCCCTCGTGCCAGAGAACCTCAAGTTGCAAGCACGCAAGGCTGACTGGTTTGGCGGCATCCGTGTGAGGTGCCCGAACCACTTGGTTCGTTGTTGTTCAGTATGGTGTAGGACGGATGTGGCTCCTACCATGTCTCTGATCACCTCGTTTCTTATCTTGTCTCTCCTGGTCTTGTTGACGGCTTTCCTCAAGCACTTCATCTCACACGTTACCAGTTTCTGCTCCAGGGCTTTTGTCAGGGGCCATGTCTGGCATTGGTAAGTGAGAGTTGGCAGGAAGATGGTGTTGATCAGCTTTGCCTTGGTGCTCATAGGGATGTTAGGATGTCGCAGAAGTGGGGCAAGTTGATAGCTGACTGCGTTTGCTTTTTGACAGCGTGTTTCTATTTCTCTGTCCAGTTTTCCATCTTCTGTGAACATACTGCCTAAGTACTTGAATTCATTCGTCCACTTTAGTTGGGCTTCGTTGATGTTGATTTTGAGCTTTTCTGGAGTTCTCAAAATTGAAAAATCTCACAATTGGTGAACCTCACAGTTTTAGCCAAGAACACCCCCCCACCCCCACAAAAAAAACAACACCCCACAACAACAACAAAAAACCAAACAATGTGCCTTTCAGAATAGGCCATTGCACGCCAGTAGAAATGGATGCTAAAATTATATATCACACATCCACACTAGCTAGTGTCATATTTAGACATCATCCTAGAGACAGAGTGCAGCTATTTTAATGGTGGGCAAAAATGGTTGCACAAACAAACT
Organism: Rapana venosa; assembly: GCA_028751875.1. NCBI lineage: Eukaryota > Metazoa > Mollusca > Gastropoda > Neogastropoda > Muricidae > Rapana > Rapana venosa. The sequence goes on along the minus strand of CM054148.1, from coordinate 46,026,033 downwards.
CTCACCATTGTAAACCTTGGAGCTCCAACAAAAACAACATATCACCCACAGAAATGCCCCACCTGGCTGATTGATAGGGATCCATTCCTCCAGCCTGCGGCAGGCCTGGCAGCAAATCCTCTTGATAGGCGGAGCGTAGCAGTTGATGCGGATGTTGCCGGAACGATCGAACGGTTGACACAAGTCTGCATTCTGGTCCCCCCAAGGGCACTCTGAAAAACAAAGGGACGCTATAGCAGAGTGGTTAGGACTGTTTGACTTCAATCCCATGAATCAATGAAGTTGTGGGTTCAGATCTTGGCAGCAAGGCTTTGGTGAATTAAGGGTGGAGATTTTTATGACTTCAAAGGCCAACTTAAAGTGCAGACCAGCCAGTGCCTTCATTCTCTTCATGCATATATATTTATATACACATGAAGAAGATCAAATATGCATGTATTTAACAAAGAAAAGAATATTAAAAAAAAAAATTGATATAATCAATCTAAAAACTTGATGTCATCAATCTCACCCTCCCTTTCCCAATTTAAATGGAGAAAAGAAAACAATATCATTCTGTGAACACACTGTGATACAAGCTATCATCTCACCAGGAACTGGTTTTGTCATGAAAGCTTTCAGTCAGCTGAAATTATGAGTGAAATTTGAAGACTTGATGATAGAAAAGGAGCATTTTCTTTTCAAAGATGAATGTATTGCAGCCTGGGTTTTCATCAGTTTCTCTCTGTGTCTCTCTCTCCAATTTATAGGTTCACACAATGTCAAACCTTATCTAAAGCTTGATATGGACATACATTTGAAAAGAATAATGTCTAAGTTTAGACTTGGTTTATCAGACATAAATGTTCATAAATTTAGATATATAGAACATGATGATGATGATGATGACCTCAGGTTGCTATGCCCATTATGTAAGCAAACAGTGGAAGATGAAGTTCATTTTGTGCTGTGCTGTCCAGTATTAGATGTTAGACAGAATTACATTCTGGTAAAGTATAGTAGACAGCCTAATTTATTTAGATTCTGTCTACTCATGGCGTCTAGTCACCCTGAGATTGTGCACAGCCTTGCTTTATATTTGTGTAAAGCCTTTAGAATAAGAGATATCTTGGTTTCTTAAGTCATATCCTTTGTAACTGATTTTTGTGCAGTGGTTGTGGTTATACAATAGCATTTTGTTTTTTGTGTGCTTTTCCTTATTTTTCTCACTAAAATACTTAACAGTTTGGCAACCCCCTTCATGTATGGGCCAAAGGCCTTTTTGTGAATAAATCTTTCGAGTTTTAGTTCTGTCTCTCTCTATGTCTCTCTTTCTGTCTCTCTTCCCCCTTCACTCTCTCTCTCTGTCTTTCTCTCTCTCTTATTTGAAATTATAAATGGTGATTAATAATGATAGTCCCTACTCAGGGCAAGGATCAGGTGAAAAAGTATGTCAATACTTATCTGTAACCCTTGGGAGTAAAACTATCAATCAATTAGTCTCTCTCCATCTTTGTCTGTCTGTGTGTTTCTCTGTCTGTCTGTGTGTCTGTCTCTCTGTGTCTCTCTCTTGCCTCATTTTCTTAACTCACTAAAGCACTGAATAGTTCAACAACCACCTTTATGTAAATCATTTGAGTCCAAGTTTCAGTTATCTATCTCTCTCTTATCTTACCCCCCCCCCCTCCACCCCCATGAAAAAAACCCTGACAAAACACAGTGACAACAACAAAAGCAACAACAGCAGGTGAAACGACCACGACAAAAAAACAAAAACAACAGCATTAAAACAACAACAACAACGACAAAATCAACAACCATCATTATTTTGCAATCATAACAACACCAAAATTCAACAACCACCATTATTTTGCAATCATAACCACCACAACAAAAATGAGGACTAATGGTCCACACACAACTACACACCTGGATCATCGGTGACACGGATGGTGCTGCAGGTCTGACAGCACAGGTAACGATTCTCAGGTATGTAGCACAGGCCTGGGGTCTGCCGTACTCGCTCACAGTTGGGAATCATGTCTCCATACTCACAACCTGAGCGAGCACCTGCATGACGCACAACACACTTTTCACAGTTAACTCCCTTCCGCATAACACAGAAACTGGGGGCAGCGGGACAGGGAAGAATAACAATGCAATATCGATGCAAGACTCCCATCGGTTACAATTATATCATTTTACTTCATTGTGGTAAGAAGACGTTTTGGTCAGCCATCTTTGTTGCTGAGACAATGAAGCAAAGCTGGAGTCTCCACCACCACATACTGACTGGACCAGGAGTCGTGGATCTGCCACTTGGCTTTGCTGCCTGACTAAAAGAGGGAGGTGGAACTCACTACTTTAAAAAAAATTAATTCCACAATCCTTAAATTGGGGACGGGATAGTTCAGTGGTCAGAGCAGTCGGTTTCCCCCAGCTAAGATAAAGCAGCATCGAGCGTGGTTATCAGTTGGATGGGTGACCGTTTGCGCACCTTGGCTTCAGTACAGTTCCCCAGTTCACCTAGCTGTAAATGAGTACCTGCCCTCTTTAGAGTCAGGGAAAGTAAAGCAGCGAGGGAGAAGAGATGGGTGCCACCCTCAATATGCTGGCCCCTAGAGAAGTGAGGTCTCTGACGCCTCACTCCCCTACGACCTTATAGGTTATGGGACACCTTTTCCTTTACTTTTACCTTAAATTGGATACCTCTGCTGGGACTAAAATACAATCTACAATAACAACAACAGCCCTACAAGTCTCTGTCCCTAATGTTGAATGAAAATTCTCCTGACATTAGAACATCTTCAGAGAAGAATTCTATTTATAGTAAGTGTTTTCTTTCTGATGGACAGAAGTCATTTTTTTCCAAACTCTTTCTGTTTGGAATAACTTCCCGCAGTAAAGCACTCTGTATCATAAGTAACTTCTAAATTCATTCTGCTCACTACGGCATCGTGATCTCTGATGTTAACTCCAGAGGAAAATGTCCTTGAACGGGTGCCTCAGTGGTCGCTGGAACTCGGGCCATCAAATCCCAAGTACAGTGCTCTAACCACTAGGCCCCTGAATGCGATAATTAAGGTGCTCTGTCATGCAGTGTGATTTTTTTCCCCCCTTTAAGTTGAATGATGGTGCTGGATATTTGAAGGATTGAAGTGTTGGTTTTGAACTTGTTCAAGGTGAATGATCATTACTGAAGCTGAGTGAGGTGACTGACAGCCCTCACATGGCTTTTGAGGTCAGCAGGGCTATAGACAGCATGAAATGAAGTGAAACGAATCAGCATAGTGACTTTTTTGGTCTTGCTGATGATGCTTGGTTATATGCATTGATATGCATCTCTCTCTCTTTCTTGATATATGTAGTGAGATAAGATAAATAGATATGTGTGTGCGTGCTTTTTTTAAATATCCAAACGTAGGCATTGTGAAAAGTATTCTTTGCAAACAGGCATACATATTCATTGGTTGTCTTTGATAAATTTACAAATGTGTGTGTGTGTGTGTGTGCATGTGCCCACATGCATGCATATGTGAAAGTGTATGCATGCACATACATGAATATATAGTCATACATGTGTCCATGTGTAACTGTATGTGTATGTGCATGCATGAGAATACACTGTCTATCCGCCGAAAACACATGAACACAATAAAACAATCCCCCATAAAAACAAACAACAACAAACCAAAAAACACAATTACCTCCTATCACCAGAGAGAGCAGTTGTGTGCTAACTCCACATGGTACAATATTTAATAAAAAAACAAACAAACAAAAGTAAAAAACCCTCCACATGGCACAGTACACCTGACCTTAAAATAAAACCTCCAAAAACCAACCCCAACCACCCCCCAAGAAAAAAATAAACCCAAACAAAAACGAAAACCTAAACAAAAACCAACCCCCCCTCTCACTAGGGAGGCTGCTGAGTTCATTACCTGGTATCTGCATCCTCTCGCAGGACTGACAGCAGCTCTGTCTGTTCCTCAGGTCGTAGCAGTCATAGGGCTGCAGCTGCTGACATCGGCCTGAATGATCCCCATACTCACACCCTGCAGCAGCAGCAACATTACCATCATCATTGTCCTTGGTACCATTATCCTCACTATTATCAGCATTATCATTGTCCTTGTTACCACTATCCTCACTATTATCATTGTCCTTGGTACCATTATCCTCACAATTATCAGCATTATCATTGTCCTTGTTACCACTATCCTCACTATTATCAACATTATTATTGTCCTTGTTACCATTATCCTCACTATTATCAGCATTATCATTGTCCTTGTTACCACTATCCTCTCTATCATCAGCATTATCATCGTCCTTGTTACCACTATCCTCACTATTACCAGCATTATCATTGTCCTTGTTACCACTATCCTCACTATCATCAGCATTATCATCAGCCTTGTTACCACTATCCTCACTATCATCAGCATTATCATTGTCCTTGTTACCACTATCCTATCATCAGCATTATCATTGTCCTTGTTACCACTATCCTCACTATCATCAGCATTATCATTGTCCTCGTTACCACTATCCTCACTATTATCAGCATTATCATTGTCCTTGTTACCACTATCCTCACTATCATCAGTATTATCATTGTCCTTATTACCACTATCCTCAATATCATCAGCATCATTGTCCTTGTTACCACTATCCTCACTATCATCAGCATTATTATTGTCCTTATTACCACTACCCTTACTATCATCATTCCCCCATGGGAATGCCAGGGGCCTATCAGTATAAATAGCATCCCCACTTTCCAGAAATTCTGTGCAGGGAATTCCCTCTTTTTCAAGCCTTCTCTTTGCTTTGCCTCGTTTCTTCTCTTCCTGCAATCCCCTACTGTTCTCATTTTCTGCCTTCTTGGTCCAGTCTCCTGCCCCTTTTTTTTTCAGAGAGATTTAAAAGATAACAATTCTCTCCTGTGCCAAAGTTGGATGTGCTGGGCCGGACTTGTCAGGCACTTAATGGCAGCTCATATGACAGACAACAACAGTTGCGGTCTGAGCGTTCGATGACAAAGAAGAAGAAGAGATAAGAGAAAGATGTGAACATAGCACAATGAGTTGTTAAAACAAGATTTTGTATTTTACAAACATCATTTTTGATCATCATCACTGTCATCGTCGTCCACCTCATCATTATCACCATTGCCACCACCATCACACCTCCTCGTACATCACCATCATTATCATCATCACCACCCTCCTCCTTCTCCTCATTCATCATCATCATTATTGTCATCATCACTGCTACCACCACCATCCTCCATCATAATTGTCATCACTACTACTACCACCACCACCTCATTCACCATCATATCACCATCCTCCTCCTCCTCTCTCATTATCCTCATCTTCATCATCAATGCCATAATCATTAAACAACAATGAATATGACAAACAGGAAGAAGAAAGAAGACGGCAGAAAGCTCTAGTCACCGATTCTGGCGGCGTTTTTCAGCCCGCGGCATTTGCGGCAGCACTCTCTGCTGGTGTACTCGTGGCGGTAACACAGGTAGCTGCCGTAATGGTCCACAGCCTGCTCACAGGGGATCCCGTTGATCTGGATCCGGATCCCGGTGTTGGGGCATTCCTGTTCACACACACACATACACATATATATTAAGTACTGTTATCTGACATTTTTCTTTTATTGTTTGCATTCTCTTGTTTATATTACCTTTTCCCATCTAAAATCACTAAATGTGAATAGACGTTAAACTGAAGATCACTCACACACATACACATGAATGCACAAATGTACATGTATGCACATATGCACACATACATACATAAACACACACAGACACATGCACACAGATTTATTATTAGTAGTAGAAAAGTGAATAAACAATTTTTTTTGGTTCTTCTATTTTGATAAGATAAAAGCCGAATCTCAAACAGTGATGCGATAAGTATAATATCTGACAGAGTATTTTGAGATCTCCAGCAGTGTTGTGATCAAAGCATAATCTTCAGCAGTTTTGAGGCGGAAGCATAATCCCCAACAGTGTTGTGATTAAAGCATACTCCCCAACAGTGTTGAGATAAAAGCATGGTGTCCAACACTGTTGACATTTCTTCTTCTTTGTCATCGAACGCTCAGACAGCAACCACCATTGTCTCTCACATGAGTGAAAATGCATCATGTTGCAATTGCACTAAAAAGTTAGGCCCAGTGCATCTGACTTCAGTGTGGGAAAAGATTGTAATCTTTTAAGTCACTGGGGCACAGCACTGAAGCTGACAGTCTCTGGCCCTGTATATTTGAGTACAGACAGCCAGGCAGAGCCCGTCCCTTTCCCAGCACCACACTGCATCAGATGTCCCAACCACCAAGTTCTTCTGCCCTGACAGATGCTATAGCTGAGTGGTTAAGACCATTCGACCATCAATTACGGCACATAAGCACCATTCACAAGTATCTGTCCACTGACAACTTCCAAGCTTGTCACATCTCTCATTCTTTCACGTTTAGACTATTGTAATTATCTTTTGGTTGGCCTTCCAGCATCATCCATTCACTCTCTTCAACGCATACAAAACTCTGCAGCTCGACTGGTCCTAAGAAAGAAAAAATTCGAACACAGCCCTCCTCTTCTGCAATCTCTTCACTGGCTGCCTATCTCACAGAGACTGAAGTATAAGATCAATACCCTCTGTTTCAAATGTCTCCACAAATCAGCACCCTCTTATCTCTGTAACTGTCTTCACCTGTATACTCCATCCCATTCCCTTTGCTCGGCTGCAGATACTTTGTGCTATTGAACACCCAGATTCAAACAAACCACTGTTGGCCGTTGCTCTTTCTCTGTTTCTGGTCCATCCACCTGGAATTACCTCCCTCTTTCACTTTGCCAAAAGCCTTCACTAGATACCTTAAAATCCAGCCTCAAAACACACTTATTTCCTACCTGATACTTTCCCCTCATATCTGTTCCTACTTTTCAACAGCATCCTTTATCTCCTTCATCACCACCTAAGTATGTGATGTGTGTGTGTGTGCATAAATTTGAAATATGTTATTTGAGGAAAGTTGCATACTTGTAAATGATTTGAGTGCAAGCGCTTTGATTTGTTTGTTTTACAAGATTCAGCACTATATAAATTCCATGTATCATCATTATTATTATTATTATCATTATTATTATTATTATTATTATTATTCCCTAGGGCCCATGAAGTCATGGGTTTGATTCTTGGCAGTGTCTGCTGAATTAAGGATGGGGATTTTTACCATCTCCCCAGTCATTTTGAAGTACAGACCTGCCAGTTCCATAATTCCCTTCATGTATATGTAAATGCAGATCAATTAATATACACGTTAACCCTCTTGTCCCCGATCCGGCCGCAGCCGACAGTAACGGAGGCTGCCGCTAGATTCCAATACGACCGCAGCCGACAGTTGCTGCTGCCCACGTGGGCAGTACTTTTCCATCACACACAGATCTCGTGGTTTTCACACTATGTGTCTGAAAATTGGTGGGGCGATGCAGGGAGGGTGTCAGAGGATGCCAGTGATAAATTTAGACCACTAACATGCGTGTAGTGGGGAGGGAAGGAAGAAATAACCAGCGACCGGAACGCTTTTCAATGGTGCAGCGTGGCGGAAAAAAATGGCGTTTTCTTTAGTAGCAGATGATTCATCTGATTAGCGAGATGATAAATTGAATGTTATTGTCTTGGAAGTAGAAACAGTTGAACGAGAATTGTTAAGTGAGTCTGATATTAAACGATTACGAGGAAGAGGAAGAAGGAAATGCTGCAGTTAGGGAGAAGAGTGAGCCAGAAAATAACGTGCTACATGGCACATTCCTGACCTGTGCTACACACACCGACTGTGGAGAAATTTGACCTCCCAGCCGGTCCGCGGCATAGACGCCTGAAAGCGTGATGCCTTTTGACTGTTTTCTCATTATTACCACACTTTTGCTTTGAAACTGCAATAGCAGAAACGAACAGATATGCCGATAATGAAAATAGCAAGAACGAAAATAAAATAGGTCTCCGTCTGCCAAGGTTCGACAGGTGAGAGCAATGGGTACACCCCCCCCCCACACACACACACACATCCATAATTTGTGCTTTTTGTGATGTGATGTGACCCTGTGCCACCACTACGACTACTTTAGAGACTACCAGCATTAAAATTTTGTAGAGTTACAGAAGTTCTGTGTTGTTTCGAATTTGTCACACCTGTGCTGTGACAATGGTGACAGTGTGACAGTCATGTACAATAATACACTTCTGTACACTTAACAAACATGTGGTAGCACACGCAGATATGAACTGCAGTATAAAGGTCACATGTCGATTGAATATGACTTGTTTTCAAAAGAAAAAATAGTTAAACAAAACTTCTGTCTCCTCGAGACATACCATAAAACAACAGGTGCTATGGGGACATTGTGTGACACATCCTTGAAGTACTATTGCACATAACTATTGGTAAACACATCAGCTGGGTATCACTTCCTTATTCGACACTAATATGCTTGAACTATTGTCAAATCTATGCAGGATTTGCTGTTCTATCATATATACCATATTTTTACCTGTGATTGGTGACAAATAAGGTGACAATGACAAGACATCTGGTGACCAGACACATAAACTTGCGCCTAAATGCAAGTACAAAGACATGCCTAGCTTGTGACAAAATTTCAGCTTGATAACTTATCATGCACACACACAATTGCCTTAGGAGTAAAGTAAGTCAGATGGAGGTAGAAAACCTGCAAAGAATTCAAAATCTACAGGCAGTTTAGCTCTGTAGTATCCAACAACAAGAGGGTTAAAGATCCCATAATTCATATTAACGTTTGGTGAGTTATGGAAACACAACATCCCCAGTGTACATCCCCAAAGTCAGAATGTGGCTACCTTCATGGTGGATGAAAACGGTTGCATACGCAAAATCTCACCAGCGGTGAACCTCAGAGCTCTAGCCAAGGAATGAAAAAAAAATGCAACCACCAAGTTCTTCTGCCCCACATTCACTCCCACTTACACTGTCGTAATCACCATTCTGATCCCCACACGTCACTCACACTGTCGTAATCACCATACTAATTCACATCACAGTCACTCACACTTACACTGTTGTAATCACCATTCTGATCCACACACCAGTCACTCACACTGTCGTAATCACCATACTAATTCACATCACAGTCACTCACACTTATACTGTCGTAATCACCATTCTGATTTACATCACATTCACTCACACTGTCATAATCACCATACTAATTCACATCAGTCACTCACACTTACACTGTCGTAATCACCATTCTGATCCCCACACCAGTCACTCACACTGTTGTAATCACCATACTAATTCACATCACAGTCACTCACACTTATACTGTCGTAATCACCATTCTGATTCACATCACATTTGCTCACACTGTTGAAGTCAACATTCTGATTCACATCACATTCACTCAAACTGTCGTAATCAACATTCTGACTCACATCACATTCACTCACACTGTCACAATCAAAATTCTGATTCACATAACATTCACTCACACTGTCGTAATCACCATACTGATTCACATCAGAGTCACTCGCACTCAAACTGTCATAATCACCATTCTGATTCACACTACATTCACTCACACTGTCGTAATCCCCATTCTGATTCACATCACAGTTACTCACACTGTCATAATCAACATTCTGATTCACATCACATTCACTCACGCTGTCGTAATCACCATACTAATTCACATCACAGTTACTCACACTTACACTATCGTAATCAACATTCTGATTCACATCACATTCACTCACACTGTCGTAATCAACATTCTGATTCACATAACATTCACTCACACTGTTGTAATCCTCATTCTGATTCACACACCATTCACTCACACTGTCGTAATCCCCATTCTGATTCACACACCATTCACTCACACTGTCGTAATCCCCATTCTGATTCACACACCATTCACTCACACTGTCGTAGTCCCCGTTCTGATACACTCCACCCTGGCCGTAGCCAAAGTAAGGCTGCTGGAATCGAGCCCCCGACCCCCCGTACACCCCTGGCTGTCCCTGGCCGTGCGCTCCCCCGTACTGCTGCTGCCAGTACTGCTGCTGCTGCTGGCCCCCGTAATAACTCGGCTGTCCGTAACTGCCCCCGCTGCTGCTGCCAATGCCCGCCTGACTGCCTGAGTAGACTGAAAACAGAGATGTGTCTTATATATATATATCAATCATTATGATGGGGTTGCCTCATGGACTATATGGATGTTATCATAGGACAACCCGAATATATCAAACAGAGGTAATTCTGAGGGCAATATAATGGGGACGGCCTGAAAAGACTGAATCGATATGTGGACATTATATAGCATCCATCATATTTTCATTATGAATTGATATGTGGACATTATATAGCATCCATCGCATTTTCATTATGAATTGATATGTGGACATTATATAGCATCCATCATATTTTTCATTATGAATTGATATGTGGACATTTTATAGCATCCATCATATTTTTCATTATGAATTGATATGTGGACATTATATAGCATCCATCATATTTTCCTTATGAATTGATATGTGGACATTATATAGCATCCATTGTATTTTCCTTATGAATTGATATGTGGACATTATATAGCATCCATCGCATTTTCATTATGAATTGATATGTGGACATTATATAGCATCCATCGTATTTTCATTATGAATTGAAATGTGGACATAATGCACCGTCCATCGTATGTTCATTTCATTCATACCACCTGCTTTATTTTTCTGCAAAGAGGTGGATGGGTCTTTCCTATGTGTATGGATGGGGGTGGGAGGGACAGCACGGGATCAAAACCAGCTTTGAGCTATTACCAAGATGTCCCATCAAGGGGATTTTTCCCCCTGGAGTTAACTTCAGTTTTGGCTTCACTCCCCCCCCCCTTCCCCCCCCCCCCACCAGCCAAATCCTTCGGATGAGACTATAAACCAAGGCCCCATGTGCAAATGCACAACACCTCTTGCACACATGTTCAAACTTGCTCCACCTTTCAGAAAAGTAGGCCACTTGTGTAGGTGAAAATGGGCGACAAAATTTACAAAAAACTGCATGTACACTGGTGTTGTGTTTAGGCATCATCCCCAAAGTCGGAATGTTTCTACCTTAACTGTGGGTAAATGGCTGCATACGCAAAAATCTCACCATTGGTGAACCTCAGAGCTCTAGCCAAGAAGTAGACACACACACACATGTATACGCTCATATACTAGTCATCTACAGCATTGGCGTGGAGATCCGCGCGCGCGCGCGCGCGTGTGTGTATGTGTTGTGTGTGTATGTGTTGTGTGTGTGTGCATCCCAAGGCAGCATGTAAAATTGTTTTCTCTCTCTGTGTCTCTCCATCTGTCTGTCTGTCTGTGTCAATCTCTCTCCTCCTTCCCCCCCCCCTTTCCTCTCCCCCTATATATTGCATATATATGCCATATATATCCTTACAAAGTATGTAAAATTGTTTTTCTGTCTGTCTGTGTGTCTCTGTCTCTTTCCATCTGTATGTCTGTGTCTGTCTCTCTCCCCCCCACCTCTCTCTCTCTAAATCTCTCCGTCTCCCTCCTCTCTCTCTGTGTCTCCATCTCTCTCTCTCCATCTGCTTGTCTACTTGTGTCTGTCTCTCCAACTCTTTCTTGCCCTCTCTCTCTTCCTCCCCTCCCCTCCCCTCCCTCCCCCCCCCCCTTTCCCCTCTCTCTCGCCCCATCTCCCTTTCTCTCTCTCTCTCTATATATATATATATTAGATTCCTAGGAGTCGCTTCAAGTTCTCTTCTCTCTCTGTTTGTCTGTCTTCTTCCCTTATCCACACCCCTCATTGTTATACTTGGCCGTAGCTGCTGTCCCACTGAGGGTCGTCGCTGGGCATTGCCGGCGGCTAACTGGTGCTGCCGACGTTGCTGCAGTCGCCGCAGTCGCTCCTGTTCTCGTTGGCGGAGAAGCTGCTGCTGCTGAGAGGCCTGGGGGTTGACCACAGGCCGTTCACTGGGGAACACCTGCACCACTGGCTCCTGAGACGGCAGAGAATGTTGGTGTTGTTGTTGTTGTGCATTCCCCAGTTTAATTAACCCTTACAGTACTGGATATCTGCTGACAATTACTTCCCCTGTCCTGAATTTCTCCCCCTGCTCTCTACCCTTCAGTCCTGACAGCCAGTTTTCTGGCAATATCGGTAGCAATAATGGTAGCAGAGGAGGGGATGTATATAGTGGTCAGTCATACAACTAACTGGCATCAATGAGACTGGTAAATAGTTTCGTTAAGGCAAACACTGCTTCTCCTTTCCAACGAGAATGTTTATAAGCTTCCTGGGTTCATACTTTTTAGTAGAGGGAATATCTTTAACTTGCACTGTTTTTCTCTGCCACTTGTCCTGTGCAAAATGGAGGAAGAGGACACTGACCAACTTTCTGATGATGAAATGTATCAAAATTTTGACAAGTTTGACCTGTTTGAGTTGAATGAAGAGGAAAGAGCAGAGATTAATGCTGCTATAAATCGTGACAGTGATAGTGGTGATGAACTAGCCGATGAGTATTTGCCACTTATTTATCACCGGCACTGTTTCAAGATTTTCCACACCCATGTCACCTATGTATGATATGTGACAGAGGATGCAGACAAGTGACATGTACATAAGTGCATAGTAGTAGAACCCTGAAAAAAAAGTAAAGTAGTGTTCATGTTTTTGGTCATGATAACCTCCATAACTGATTCAAAACGGACATAAACATTTCACTCTTGCATGGCTGTTTTCTTGAATGAAACCAACATAACAGTTGAGGTGACAATTACTGTGACAATCAGTTTGACTGGATACCTTGTTCTGTGTAAGTGACAGAGATATTGAGGACATCAAACTGTAAGTTACTTCATGTTTGGCATGCTCGATCTTGTTCATTTGCATGCATTTGTCATCAATTGTTTGTACGTGACATAGGAAATGTCACATTTGTTGACACCTGTCACGTACATCACACACACAAGTGCAAAGTTCTCGTCTTAGAGAAAATCTACATTCAATTCTGCACACAACGGTATATAACACTTACTATTTTATGCTCTAACACAAAATTCTATGTAAGGTTTACCGAGGTACCCGTTTTGCACTCTTCTGCACCTCAGAAACCCAGGAGTTGAAGGAAAATTTGATTGCGCCAATTTTCCTCCTTATAGGACTGAAGGGTAGCAGGAAGCTGAGCCAGAAAACTGGCTTGCTGTACTGAAAGGGTTAACACTCTGGGGGTCACCCAGAATGTGCACTCTGACTCCCTCATCCCACCTGGGAATCACTGAGATTGAAATTGCATACTGAATGAGAAGTTTGCATGTATGACTGTTTTTGAGTACCTGACCATATAGGCAGCCATAGTCCGACTTCAGATGATTTTTTGTCCTTTAAAGGAAAGTGCAGGTTGTTATGTTAAGAGTGTGTCATGGCTGAAGGCAATTTCAACACAACATTTTACAACATAACAAGATTTTAGTGTAGGCCTTGGCAATTAGCTGACATAAAAAACTGGCCAGCAGAAAATGAACGCAGCATCAAAGAAAATGCAGGGTCAGTGTGTGAGGTGAGCATTCACACGCTGCACAAATGCACATGGTTATTGATGTGCATAATGCACGCATGTCTATCTCCCTCTTCTCTGTGTTCCCTTACTGCGTGGAGTGCCTTGTTCCTGGTCTTTTCCCCAGCTTCTAACTCTGCAGGAGGTCTGCCTGTTGGCCTCAGCTGACACATTTTGACTTCACAGCAGCTCATTTTTGGACAGGATGCATGCTGGGTATGTTCAAGTTTCCATAACCCACCGAACACTGACATGTTAAGGTGGCCTGGAGATTGTAAACACTACACCCCCGCCCCCCTTCTCCCCTCTTGTAATTCACCAGATGCCACAGGTGGTATTTGAACCCACAACTTCATGGGCAGGAACGAAGTCAAACAGTCTTAACCACTTAGCTATGGCATCTGCCACACTGTGTGCATGAAAGGTTGTGTATACATGAAAGGTTGGGTATACATGAAAGGTTGCGTATACATGAAAGGTTGTGTATACACGAAAGGTTGCGTATACACGAAAGGTTGCGTATACATGAAAGGTTATGTATACACGAAAGGTTATGTGTACATATGAAAGGTCGCGCATACATGAAAGGTCGCGCATACATGAAAGGTTGTGTACACATGAAAGGTTGTGTATACATGAAAGGTTGCGTAAACATGAAAGGTTGCGTATACATGAAAGGTCGCGTATACATGAAAGGTCGCGTATACATGAAAGGTTGCGTATACATGAAAGGTTGCGTATACATGAAATGTTGTCTGTACATGAAATGTTGTCTGTACATGAAAGGTTGTGTATACATGAAAGGTTGCGTAAACATGAAAGGTTGCGTATACATGAAAGGTCGCGTATACATGAAAGGTTGCGTATATATGAAAGGTTGCGTATTGCGTATACATGAAAGGTTGCGTATACATGAAAGGTTGCGTATACATGAAAGGTTGCGTATACATGAAAGGTTGTGTAAACATGAAAGGTTGTGTACACATGCAAGTGTTTCCTGACGGGGAAAAGCACTTCATTCAAATGTGGTACTTATCAGCAACTTGATGAAAACGCAGACTTTGAACCCTTTTTTCTTTTAAATTCACAATACAGACGACACCACCACCACCCACCACCACGACACACACACACACTGACCTCATCCTCAATGACGGACCCTTGGTCGGCTCCACCCACCCGGTTATGGACGGGAGATGACCCCGCCACCTCATCCCCACCCTCCCCAGCCTCCCCGGCACCCTGCACAGCCACAGGGTTGTAGCCCACGTTGCGGCCGCCATAGAAGGGGTAGGTGTAGGTCCTGCTGCCGCTGCTGCTGCCTCGTCTGCTGGCCCTGGAGGCTGCCGGCTGGGCGAAGGTGTAGCGCGTGACCCCTGCCACGTGCGACTGCGTGGGCACCTGGCCCTGAGACTGGCCAGACAGGTGGAACTGGCCGTGGGAGGGCTGATGATGGCCGGAGCTGACCGGGGGCTGATGCTGGTAGTAAGGGCGGCCTCTGCCGGCGGAGGGGTCAGCTGAGGATCGGTCGGAGATGGACCCTCCGTTGTTGTACTGGGAGCGCCGGTCCTGCACCTGGACATCGTGACAGCGGGCAGTTTGCACACCTGGAGGTAGGGCAGGTAGAGCCCTGGTCTAGAGCTAACCCACCTGCCTACTCAGCAACAAGTGCGGGTTCGATCCCTGTTGAAGCCTGAACACCCCTTCCCCATCCACTAGAACTTTGAGTTGGTGGTCTGGGTGCTACGTGCACTAAGTGCATGTAGAAGAATCTACAACAAGAGAGTTGTCCCTGGTTAAATTCTGAGGAAAAGAAAGCCGTTGTCACAGAGAAATGCATACATATAGAGATGCAGACAGGAAGAAACAACAACGAAGGCTGGCACTGCTCATGACTGTGGTGATGTGTTCTCCCCAGGGACAGCATCCCATATTCCACATAGAGAAATCAGTTGATGGAAAGTGGCATCCAAAAACAATGCAACGCAGTACAAAAACTTTCACTTAGAAAACCAGGTATGTAGTTCAAACCCTGAAGTTGCATCCCCTATCTCTTAGGGTGCAGGGTAACCTAGAGGATAGAGCATTGTGCTTGTGATCTGATGGCCCGGGAGGCACCTGTTCTAGGGGATTTTCCCCCTGGAGTCAACATCAGTAATGACTCCACTCCCCCAAAAGTCTTTCAGAAAAGACTATAAACCGAGGGCCTGCGTGCAAACACATGGAGAACATCTTGCACACAACATTAAAATGCTTTGACTTTTGGAGGAGAATGGCTTCAACAAAACCAACCCATCATCCAACCAAACAAATGCATACAAACTTTGATATCTGTAGTATGTTAGTCCGTCGTGTTCGATGATGACCTCCAAAACAGCAGAGGAGGCAGCTGCTGTTTCAGAAATTGGGCAGAAGTTTGATTATAATGGAGATGCCTTGCTCACAGCACATCCCCACTCTCTTGGCCAAGTGGGCATAAGGACTGTCAGCGTTGGAGATGTTCTCCAAAGGCCAACTAGCCCCCAGGGCTGTAGCACATAAGGACTGTGCAAGTCAAGCCTCCTAGTCAGAGAGTCATAGTCGATCACTAAAAACTAAGCTGTAAAGTGGATTTCCATGAGTGGGAAAGCCACTGGTTATACAGCCTCTCACTTTGCTGTTGCCCCCAGCGTCAATGGTTTAATCAAGAACTGTTATAAACCCCAGGCGCTGACGGCACACACACACACACACACACACCTGAGGAGATCCCCGGATGGAAGGACTAGAACCCCGGTCCAGGTTTGCAGACGACGCCCAGTCCACTACACGCCCATCGTCCACATGGGCGCTGTAGCTCCGAGAGCTCTGGTAGTCACGGTTTGCACGTGCATCTCCATTCCCTGCGCTGCTGCTTGCAGCACTTTCTGCTGCTGCACTGCTATTGCTGCTGTCACTGTCAGCCTGTTGTTGCTGGTAGGGCAGCGGTCCGTGACTGCCTGCAGCCCTGAAGGGGATAGGCTGCAATGGAAGATGTTGGCAACACGTCATTATATATTATGTAGGCTGCAATGGAAGATGTTGGCACCATGTCATTATATATTATGTAGGCTGCAATGGAAGATGTTGGCACCATGTCATTATATATTATGTAGGCTGCAATGGAAGATGTTGGCACCATGTCATTATATATTATGTAGGCTGCAATGGAAGATGTTGGCACCATGTCATTATATATTATGTAGGCTGCAATGGAAGATGTTGGCACCATGTCATATATTATGTAGGCTGCAATGGAAGATGTTGGCAACATGTCATATATTATGTAGGCTGCAATGGAATATGTTGGCACCATGTCATTATATAATAATAATAATAATAATAATAATGTATGGAATTTATACAGCGCTGAATCTTGTAAAGCAACAAATCAAAGCGCTCAGATTTCATTTCATATTATGTAGGCTGCAATGGAAGATGTTGGCAACATGTCATTATATATTATGTAGGATGCAATGGAAGATGTTGGCACCATGTCATATATTATGTAGGCTGCAATGGAAGATGTTGGCAACATGTCATTATATATTATGTATGGGACAGGCTGCAATGGTGGATGCTGGCACATGGCAATGTCCTATATTATGAAGGGGACAGGCTGCAAAGGAAGATGTTGGCAACATGTCATATATTATGGTCATGATGGATGCTATAGATGGGGGGTTAAGACTGGTCAACTTCAATGCGGTGGGTCCATGAAATTGTGGATTCGAATCTCAGTGGCTCTAGAAAATTAAGGGGGGGGGTTTTTTTAAATGATTCCCAGCCAATTTCCCGGGGGCAACCTCCCAAATCCCTTTTTTCCCTTCTTGTTTTTAACACACACAGCTTTAAAAAGATCAAATATCCTCTTTTAAAGATCTTTCTTTCCCATTAAGGTTCAGGGGGTTTTTTGAAAACCAAATTTATCCACCAGAACCCTAAGCAAGGGCACGGAAATTCATGGTGGAAAAAAGGGGTCGCCCCCAACAACAAATCTCACCTTTGGGTTGACCCTTTGGGTGTTTAAGGTAGGACCCCCCACCCCCCCCCCCCCCAAAAAAAAAAAGAACAAAAAAGGGTAGTTTTGGGAAATATTTTTCTTATCATCATTACCATTACCCCAACAGTGGTGGGGCCCAACAACAAAGCCCCTCCATCCGGGCCTACCCTTTGGGCCAAAAATTTTGAACTGATCCCCAAATCCCTGCATCTTTCATCTCACTTTCAAAAATTTCCTCCCCTTTTTTTTGGTCTTCCTTTTTTTCTCCTTCCTTCTAGGGTCCAGTGCTTTTCTTTTTGTGATTGATTTTTGGGGGTCTTTTCCCAAATTCCCCAAATTCCACTTCCCCCCACCATGGGCCCGGTGATGAGGGTTTCCTTTTTCCCTTCCTTTTGCCTTGTTTTTCCCATAGTATTTTTTAAAGGGAAAAGAAACCCTTCTCTGGCCAAAAGATCCAAGAATTTTTCGCACCTTATGGTTTGGGGAAGGGAAACGAATTTTTGGTAAGTTCCACTTCCCCCTTCCCTCCAAAACCCAAAAACCTACGGGAAGGGGCTTTAAACAAACACAGCCTGGAAAATTTTTTCCTTGGTTTTTGGGTGCTTTTACTGGGTACCTCCAGATATTTTCATCTCCCTAAAAACACATTGGGGGCCTTCCCCCCTTTTTTTGGGGATGTCTTTTTTTGGGCCCCCCTTTTGGGTTTTGATGCTGCCCCAAAAGGTTTATGTAAAATTTGTCTGTCTCGCGGTCATTCCATTCATTTTTCCCGGGTGAGGGGGTTTCCTTTTGAGGGGCCCTTGCTCTGTTTTTTTTTGGTGCTTTTACAAGCCCCACTTCTGCCGGTTTTGGGGGGATCTGCGGGTCTTTTGGATATTTTTATTTTGGTTGGGGGGCCGGGGCCAACCCCCCCAGGTAAATCCGCAAAGTAAGGGTCGGTCTAGTTTTTGAAAAAGGGCTCCACGAATCCCTCTTGGGGTGCTTTCTTCTTTTCCCCCATAAAAACCCCAATAATTCCAATTGAAAGAACGGGCAAAACCATCCCCACATCCTTGTCTTACTCCATCGGGGATTTCCCGAACATTTGCAAGGGCCCAAAGAGCACGAAGTTGTCATCAAAGCTTTTGAAAAGGTTTTCCCATTTCGAGGGGATGCCTTTAGGTCTGGTTTACCCCAAAAACTGTCCCCCTGTTATGTGTAAAAATTTTTTTCCCAAAAGTCCACAAAATTCACAACAGTTTTCCTTTGCCACTCTGTCACTGTTCGATTTTTTTTTTTTCGAATGTAAATTATCGGGTCTATACAACTCGTTCCTTCCCTTAACCCTGCTTTTCCCCTTCCTCAAAGCACCCGTCCCACACTCTGATTTTTTTTTCCCCTGATGATACCTTGGCCATATCTTGCTTCAAAACAAAAATAAATTCCCCCCCCATTGTTGCAGTTGTCGGGGTTCCTTTTCGGGGTTTTTGGACAAATCACCCCCTTTGGGTCCAATCATCGGGTATTTTCTCTTCTTCCTTTCCCAGATATGAACAGGGGTTTGAAATATGTCAGCTGATTTCGTTCAGTACCCTCCTTAACTTTCCCGGCCCCCAAAGGTTTCCTCCTGGTCCCTTTCCTTTTCTTGGGGGTCCTTGAGGGGCACCCAAACTTTTTCCCTTTTTGGGGGTTAACATAAAATGTCAAAAGGTCTTTTGTACTTCGGGGAGGGTGGGCTGTCCCCGTGGGGTGGGTGGGGGTTAAAAATTTCCGGGAAGTGTTAAAGCCCATCTTTTTTCTTGTTTCTTTCTCTTTTTGGCCAAATTTTTCCCCTTGTCTTCCCGTTTTTGTGCCCCACCGCTCCTCTTAAATTTTTTTAAATTTTTTCCCTTGGGTGATTTTGTAACTTCCCTTCCCCCTTGGGCCCGCCCCCTTTTTTCCCAGCTGCCACGGGCCCAAATCTTCTCTTTTGGGTCAGGGCGTGCGAGGCCCTCTTCACTTTCCTTTTTTCCCTTTCTTTTAAAACCCTTTTTCCTGCCCTCTCTAGCCGTGAGCCCTTACTTGCGGGTTTTCTTTTTGGGTCCCCTCTTTTTTTTTGTTGCATCGAGGGTCTCTTTTTGGGACCCCAGTCATTGTTGGTCTTCTTCTTTTGATGGCCAATGTTGTCCTTGCTGCTCTCAGTGTGCAGTTTACAGATCTGCTTCCATGTCGTATCTATGTCATGCTGTTCTGTCATGTTCTGCAGGATGTGGAATCTGTTCCTCAGATCGTTGATGAATGCAGACTTCACGTTGGTGTCTCTCAATCGCTGGGTATCAAATTGCGCTTGAGTGGTTGGTCTTGTGTTCTTCTTCAGTTTCATCTGGATGTGTGCTGTCACCAGGTGATGATCGCTCCCGACATCCGCACTTCGCTTGGTTCTCACATCCAGAAGAGATCATCTCCACATACCATTGATCATAAGATGGTCAATCTGGTTCATAGCTCTCCCATTTGGTGACGCCCAAGTCAGCTTGTGGATGTCCCAGTGCGTGAAGAGGGTCCCTCCTATCACTAAGGATAATATATGTTGTTATGGTCTTATATGAAGATTCTGTAGAGAGAACATGCTGGGGTGGAATAGCTTAGCAGTTAGAGCATTGTCCTTGCAATCTGATAGCCTGGGTTAGAGCCACATTCGAGGTTAAGATCCCATACGCCAATGCATGCAGAACATCGTGTGAACTTGTTATCTATTTAAACTTGTTCTTCCTTTTGGAAGAGTAGGCAATTGTGTGCCAGTGGGATCTACATGAGTTAGTGTGAGAAGGGTGAGTACGTTACGAACATTAAGTGATGTCTTGGTTTTTAAAAATAATTCAGTATCATTGTTTGTCTTTTAAAAAAAAAATTCTTTTCATTTTGTAAAAATAATTGTGTCTTCAATACTTGCTGAAAAACTCAACAACTAAAACCAAGTTTTATTAGTATCACACACACACACAACACATGCACGTGCGCGTACGCACACACATACACACACACAGAGGAGAGACGGAACATAGGAAGATACAGAGAGATGGATAGACTTGCTCAGACACACAGACAGTCAGAAAGAAAGAAAGAAAGAAAGAAAGACAGACAGAAAGAGAGAAAGTAAGATAGACAGAAAGAAAGAAAGAGAGAAAAAAGTAAAATCAAAAGAATATATGGAGGTAAACATATTGACCATCTGACACACAGACACTGAGACTGACAAACTGACAGACAGACAGACATATTAAATATATTCAAAACAGTTGTAAAAGCCCGTTACCCCCAGTTCTTCAGCAGCCTGTCGCTTCCTCAGATGATGTATCAGCTCAGACTTTTCTGAAACACAACCAGGGAACATCATCATCGTCGTCGTCGTCGTCGTCGTCGTCATCATCATCACCACCACCACCACCACCACCATCATCATCATCACCTTCATCACCATTGTCCTTGTCATCATTTCCATCATCACCACAAACATCATCATCATATCTGTCATCATCACATAGAAACGCCGCCATCAAAGAGAAATATCATCATTGTTGTTATCATCCTCACAGAAGATCATCATCTGCATTATCCTTACAGAGAATCATCATTATCATCATCCTTACAGAGAATCATCATTGTCATCATCTCCATCATCCTTACAGAGAATCATCATTTTCATAATCTCCATCATCCTTACAGAGAATCATCATTGTCATCACCTTCATTATCATCATCTCCATCATCCTCCCTGCAGATAATAATCATTGTCATCATCTCCATCACCTCATAATAATCATTGTCATCATCGCCATTATCCTCATAGAGAATCATCTTTGTCATCATCTCCATTACCCTCATAGAGAATCACCATTGTCATCATTCCATTATCCTCACAGAGAATCACCATTGTAATTATCCCCATCATCCTCACAGAGAATCAGCATTGTCATCAACTCCATGATCCTCACAGAGAATCATCATCTACATTATCCTCTCAGAGAATCATCATTGTCACCGTCTCCATTATCATCACAGAAAAAGCATCATCTTCATCATCCTCACAGAGAATCATCATTGTCATCATCTCCATTATCATCACAGAGAATCATCATCTCCATCACCCTCACACAGAATCATCATTGTCATAATCTCCATTATCCTCACAGAGAATCATCATTGTCATCATCTCCATTATCCTCAAAGAACCATCATCTCCATTATCCTCACAGAGAAATAATCATTGTCATTATCCTTACAGCCACAGAGAAGAATCATTGTCATCATCTCCATCACCCTCACAGAGAAACATCATTGTCATCCTCTCCATCACCCTCACAGAGAAACATCATTGTCATCCTCTCCATCACCCTCACAGAGAAACATCATTGTCATCATCCTCACAAAGGAACATCATCATCATCGTTTTCATCATTATCAGTCATCATCACATACTGTTGAAGGCATAACTATCACTACAACCAGTCATGCAAAGTTATAGATGCCATTATTGTCAAGATCATCATCATACTTTGTCATCATCATCATCATCACCATTCCCATCATCACCGACATCCTTTCTTTCTCCTTTTCCTCCTCCATAATCATCGTTGCATCATCATTATCTCATCCCTAACTACATCAACACATCACCAACTGCCATCATGATCATCAGCAGCAGCAACAGTTACAGTAACAGCAGAAACAGCACAAACACATACACACACACATAATTTCACACAGCCTTCATTATCTTCAAACCCACCTACCCCCACCACCACCCTCATTATTCACAGCAAAAGTTCATGGTTAAATCATTGGGAAAAGAAAGAGAGAACGTGAATGTGTTCTGCCTTTTTTATTTTTTGGAGTAAGATGTCTTCCACAGCTGGTGTATCCCCCTACTGCCAGAGAGGAAACTGACAGCACCTGCCTGCCTGTCAATCATTGCCTCTTCAGCCAATTAGCAGCCACAACCCCAACATTTGTTTTCTGGGTGCCAGTCCATATATTTTCCTTTTATTTATTTATTCTGTTTCCTTCTCCACATCACCTCACAGCAGGGGAGACAAACCAACAGAAGCAGAAACGATGATGGGGAAAAGCAGGAAATACTAAGGGAGTTAATCTTAGGCTCATTTAGTGAGCGGGAATGTCTTAAAATAGAACAGGATACTATTTATAGGGCGGGAACGGTAACTACGTTAAACTGTACGGAAGGGCCATAACTCTTTGTTGACAGGCCAGCTGTTGTTTATTTTGAGTTGATGATTCCACTTCCTTCAGTTGAGTGTTTTTCCTGCTTACCAAGGATAAGAAGTTTGGGTTTGTTTGTTTTTTTAAATCTTTGTGCTTTGACAAAAATGATAACTCATATAAGACAGTTCAGTTTCGTTTTGCTGGGTTTATTTTTCTCTCTCTCTCTCAGAAAAAAACAACAACTTGTTTTTTAAAACTTTTATCATGAGCAACATCAGTACTCATGGCCAGTTTTGTTTGGCTGTGGGTTTTTCTTTGTCCTTTCCTAGCTGCACTTAGGTGTTGTCACAGCAGAGTGCTCTTCAGAGAAACTCGGGCAGCACTGCCCAGAGACAGTTAGCCCCTAAAGAGTACTTAGACTAGAGCTATTATCCCACCTCCCTTAGAGAAATCTGCATGCATATTTGTTTCAACATGAGTAGCTTTCTTTGTAGACGGTATTTTGTTGTTGGAAACTCTGGTTTTGACCAGTTTTAATTTTTAATGCAGGCTAAGGTATACTGCTCAAGGACCTTGGTTTCTTGTCCCATCTGAAAGACTAGCACCCGGACCACCTATCTTGGTCCAGTTTAGTGGCTGGGGACAACCAAAAAAAGAAAAGCTTTGAAAGGATTTGAATACTAGACTTCTGTGTCTTCTTGACGAGTGCCTTACAGCCTAACCACTGCTTCGCTTGTTTCATACAGGTTTAGCTTTAACCTCTACTTTCGTTTTTCGTGAGGGAAAAGGGTAGCGGTGTGGAAAGAAGGATGGAGGGAGGAAAGGGGTGGTGGTGGCTGCGGCAATCTACACTACACTGTACCATTAAAAACTTAGCACTGCTTTCAGATGCACAATGGACGGGACAATTTTTATGAATAAGCCAGCTGAAACTGTACACACTGGTGCCTTTAAAGTCGTGCGTGCGCGTGTGTGTATATGTGTGTCTGACAGGGTCAGGGTAGGAATGCCTGCATGTGAGAAAAAAGTGGATGAAGAGTATTAAGTGGAGATTCGTGTCAGATCATTGTGTTTGTTTTATACTCGTCTGTTAGATCTCTGCAAGGGAACGACCCTGATTAAGTAAGAACACATTTTGTGCTCAGAG
Source organism: Rapana venosa (assembly GCA_028751875.1). Classification (NCBI taxonomy): domain Eukaryota; kingdom Metazoa; phylum Mollusca; class Gastropoda; order Neogastropoda; family Muricidae; genus Rapana; species Rapana venosa. The sequence goes on along the minus strand of CM054148.1, from coordinate 46,002,066 downwards.
GAAAGAGTCTTCTTCTTCTGCTTCTTCCTTAACTCTGGGTCCATGAGGCCAGGGCTGTGTTGAAATGTTGTTCACTACATTCCTCTATGTTGGTTCTGTGCCAAAGCATTGGCCTCTACAAACAGTTTGTCCATTCTGCCATGTTTTCTATTCACAGTTTCTTCTGCCCCCCCCCCCCCCCCCTCCCTGCAGAACTGTATAAACCAGACCGTTGGATTTTGTAACATGGTTGTGCGTATCTAGTTTTCTTTTCTTCATCATTTTGATGGAGTTATCTCCACCTATGAACAGAGATATTGTTGGCATGTTCACAGTATCTGCAGTTACTACCTTGCAATAACATGTCATTATTTTCAGATCGGCTATCAGTGTCCATGCCTCCTATACGATACATACATGAAGATGGCTGAATACACACACTAACGAACACACTGGAACCTTATTTTGCTTTTCGCACAGACGTTCTTTTCCTTCCATACACGTTTCAGTGGACAATGCCGTTGCCACTGCTACTGCCGTTGGTGGGGGATTCTGGTTCGGATCCTTCACTCACTGCTGATAATAATATATCCCAGGTAAGTGAAATTTTGACAGCCATGTTTTGTCCCTGGGGGGTTTCTGGCCATGGTGTTGATTTTAACCCTGTCTGAGGTCCAACTTTTCCTCCTTTCACTCGACCATAGAGGTATGGGTGCAGTTGGAAGTCTTGGTTCAAGTCCCTTGTTCCCCCCCCCCCCCCCCCCCACCTACACACACACACCCCCCCTTTGGGGATGCCTGGAGCCCATAAGAATAAATCGCATCCCCACCTTCTGGAAATCATGTGCTAGTGATTCCCTCTTTTTTATATTTAAAATCCCTCTGGTTGTTTCTGCCTTGTTCCTTTTTCTCCCTGTCACCTCCTCCTTGTCTATTTTCTGCCTTCTTGGGCCATTCTCCAGGCTTTTTCGCAGAAAGACTTAATAGATAACCGTTCTCTCCCATGCTGAAGTGGATGCCCTGGGCCAGACTTGTCAGGCGCTCAACCATTTTGGCTCAAATGACAAAAAGCCATAAATGCTGTCTGAGCGTCCAACCACGACCAAGAAGAAGAAGAAGCCCATGCAGAGAAATCTGTCATGATTGTAAATGATGTATATATACGATTTTCGCCTGGCTTCCCCCTACTACCCACACCTCTGCACACACACACACACACACACACACACAGCCAGTGTCTCCAGAAACACTTTAGATCATGACCTTTTCAAATGAGACCCTAAATCAAGGTCCCATGTATTTTAGAAACCCATGCAGAACATCTTGCATGCCTACATCATATGTTAAAATCTGTTTGTCTTTGGGAAGAATGCACCATTGTATGCCTGAAGGACGGAGGACAAAACAACAAAAATGTAATGTCCTCGCAGTCAGAATGCCCTTACCTCATGGTAGGTAAACGGTCGCATACATAGATCTCACCATTGGTGAACTTCAGAGAAACAACCACACACACACACACACACACACACCCCATCTCCAAGTCAGAAAGCCGCTACCTTAGGAAATCTCACCATTGGTAAACCTTGGAGCTCTAGCTATGGAACCAAAACAAAACACTAAATACACAAAAACACCCAAAAAAATCACTGTAGAAAGATGTCGGGGAGGCGGTTCTTCAAAACAGAATGACGTGCACATAGATCTATACTATAGATCCACCGAAATGTCAAGCCAGCCACCACATGGCATCTGCACGGTGGGTCAGTCTGACCTGCTGTCAGGAACAGTGACCCACACTTCTTCCCCCAGACTGGTTCTGATCTCTGAATGACTAACAGTAACACTACATTACATTACACTTTACAGTGCTGTTCTCTCTCATTCTTGAGGAAACGCTGGATTGAAAGCAGATTTTACACTAATGATGATGGTGTGATGGAGGCCATAAAAACAAGTGTTCTTGCGGTGGGGAGGTATTGGCATGTGTGTGTGAACGTGCGTGCGTGTGCGTGCGTGCATGCGGGCGAGTGAGTGTGTGTGTGTGTGTGTATGTGTGTGTGTGTGTGTGTGTGTGTGTGTGTGTGCATGCGTGTGTGTGTGTGCGCGCACCCTCTTTCTTTTCTGTATTCTTCCTGTGTGTGTATAGGTTTGGCGGAACAAATGGATCATCCAACAGACACAATGTACGAAAATTATTTTTGATTTTTCTTTATTACGAGGACTTGAGTCTTTGATTACTGACATCACACGATGCTTCCAATGAGGTCCCCCCCCTCCCCTTCCTGTGCTGTCTTTAACAGAAAGCCTGATACTGTCCTGACCAGCGACAAAAGAGACAGAGGGTGACCAAAGACAGCAGCCGTAGGCAGCAGCACAGGTCAGGCTGGACTGTAGTGGACTGACTGTGACGGAGTGGGGTGTTGTGTCCTTAAGTAGTTATAGTCCTAGAGTGGACAGGCCCTTCTTCTTCTTCTTTGTTGAACGCTCAGACAGCAACTATTGTTGTCTGTCACATGAGCGAAAATGCGTTGCGCTGCCGTTAAGTGCCTGACAAGTCAGGCCCAGCGCATCCGACTTCAGGTGGGAGAGAATCGTTATCTTTGAAATCTTTCTGGGGGGAAAAGGCAGAAGAAGGCGATGCGCTAAGCAGTTTTTTGTTTTTGTTTTTTTAATGTGAAATTCCGTTTGGACCAGGTTCACGCAATTGAAGGCTTAATTCAGTTAGCGACAATAAAGCCTTTAAGGACACCACAGCGCATGCTGTTTGTACAGTGACAGCGAGGATGTTTGTCATCTCACAGAGACTAGACCTGACCACTGTGGCCACAAATAATAATAATAATAATGTATGGAATTTATATAGCGCTGAATCTTGTAAAGCAACAAATCAAAGCGCGCAAATGCAGACAGACTGATAGACAGACAGACAAAGGGAAAGACAGACGGGTAGACTATGTTGACAGAGGTGTTGGGGTCAGACAAGAAAATTCAATCTGGGTGTCTGATGCAGGCATGTGGTCATTCAGAGCTGTCCTTGTTAGGGTCAGACAAGAACATTCTTCTTTCTTATTCCTGGAACGCGCAGACAGCAAGTACTATTGTCTGTCATGTGAGCAAAAATGCCTTGGGCTGCCGTCAAATGCCTGATAATCCAGACCCAGCACATCATTGCACTACACTGTATTGCATTGCATTGCACGAATTACTACTTTCAACTTCAGCACATTGCTCTGCGTGAAACTCGGGCTGCTCTTCCCGCGGAGAGCGCGTCGCCACAAAACCAACGCCACCCAATAACAACAACAACAACAAAAGAAAAACACATCCTGTATGCTTGTGTATTTGTTTTCCTGCAAGAGTGGTTTATTTCTACAGATTTTTTTTTTTTTGCCAGGGACAACTGTCTTGCTGTTGTGGGTTATTTAACATGCGCTGAACGTGTAATGCTCACAGGTCCGGTTTATCGTTTCATCCGAAAAGACTAGCATCCAGACCACCACTGAGGATCTAGTGGATGGGGGAGGAGAAGGGGGAAATTCCTGCACAAACGGGATCGAAGTGGCACACAGTTCTAGTTTTCTAGCCAGACAGTCACGTTGTCTCTAGATCATCAGAACACAATCATCTTCACGGTTTCTAAGCCTGAAAACTACTTACCTCTCTTTTCCAGAGCGTAGGACCCAGAGAAGGTCAGCACCAACAGAAGCACCAGCTTGTTCATGGTCGTAGCAGTGTATGTAGCCTAGGCTAGCCTACTTTCAGTCTCTCTCTCTCTCTCTCCTTTCAGTAAATGCGGAGCTCCCCTCCCTACTCCCCACACCACTCAAGCCTTGCCTTGCCTCCTGTGGCAAGTTTCCGGCACAAAACTCTCAGAATCACAAGCTGACAGGCACAAGGCTGCAAATGCAACCTCCAGTGTCAAGTTTTCTTCCTGGTAGGCTACTTAGAGCACTTCTACTGCCGCTAGTCTATCTAACTGCACACAGCATTGGTGAGGGTCGGAAGATTGTGTTCACAACTCCTTCTCAGAGTAGGCCTATACTATAGGGCAAGTTCACAGGGCAGAGAGTATGTGTGCGTATGTGTGTGTGTGCGTGTGTGTGTTCTGGCACAATGTCTCAACCTGCAAAAGCATCACGCTCTGGCACACTCTTGTTCCTCTGGGGCGCGCCCAAACACACGTACGTACACACTGACGTACAACTGGTGCATCAAGCAAGTTCTGCCTAGCGTTGGGGCGGGAATTTCTTGCTTGAGAAAAAAGAGGTGTACCACCACGTGTCGGTGTTAGCGGTATTTTTGCAGCCCAGGACAACTTTGCCTCCGGATATTTTTAAAAATAAAATGTTCAATAACTGTCTTGCGTTGAAAGCTGTATTCTTGTTATTTGTTCTTCTTTACATCATTTTGTTTTCATTGTTCATAGACACCTTTTTAAACCAGTCACTGTTCGTTTCTTCTTTGTCGTCGAACGCTCAGACAGCAACTATTGCTGTTGTCTGTCACATGAGCGAAAACGCTTTGCCCTGCTGTCAAGCGCCTGACAAGTCAGGCCCAGCACATCCAACTTCGGCGCGAGAGAAAATTGTTTTCTTTTAAGTCTTTTGGGGAAAAAAGGCAGGAGAATGGACCAGGAAGGCGGAAAGTAGACATGAATGATGTAACAGGAAGAAAAGGAACAAGGCAGAAACAAAGAGAGGGATAGAAAAGAGAGAATTCCTAGCACATTTCCAGAAGGTGGGGATGCTGTTCATACTGACAGTCCCCCGGCATCCCCAGGGGACAACTGTTCATTTTGTGAACTTTAATTTCATCAGATTGAACGCCACTCTGCCACTATTGAGGGCTGCAAACAAACAAACAAACAAACAAACAGGCAGACAACAAACAAATAATAAAGGGGGGAAGGGGAGAGAGAAAGAAGGAAAGAAAAGAGACAAATTTGACACAAAGCTAAACCCAGCGAAAATGCATGGCAACTGGATTACTGTCAACAAAACTACGTCAGAAAACTTTGCTTGGAGACAAAACAAAACAAAACAAAACTTGAGAAAAAAGGAGGGTGGGGGGGATATAGCACGCGCGCGCACGCACGCACACACACACACACACACACACACACACACACACACACACACACACATACACACACACACACACACACACACACACAAGCAAGCAAGCAAGCGCACACGCGCACAGAGAGAGGATCGTGTTCCCCATCTCAGTCAATCTTGACAACTGTTATGTCCCTCAAATTCTCTTTGAAAACATGACTAAGACACCAACTTTACTCCAACACCGGAAACTTTGATATTCAATATTTCACAAGCAACCCCCCCCCCCTCCCCCCCCCCCCAAAAAAAAAGAAAAAAAGAAAAAAAAGAAAAAAAAAGGGCAACCAGGAGAGGGAAGGGCATCACAATTCTATAGCAATATTAAAAATGCATTGTAGTCTTAATACTTAAGCAATATTCAAAATGCATTGTAGTCTTAATACCTTAGCAATATTCAAAATGCATTGTAGTCTTAATACCTTAGCAATATTCAAAATGCATTGTAGTCTTAATACCTTAGCAATATTCAAAATGCATTGTAGTCTTAATACCTTAGCAATATTCAAAATGCATTGTAGTCTTAATACCGTAGCAATATTCAAAATGTATTGTGGTGTTAATACCTTAGCAATATTCAAAATGTATTGTGGTCTTAATACTTGAGCAATATTAAAAATGCATTGTAGTCTAAATACTTGAGCAATATTCAAAATGCATTGTGGTCTTAATACTTTAGCAATATTCAAAGCGCATTGAGTCTTAATACTTTTAGCAATATTCAAAATGCATTGTAATCTTAACACTTAAGCAATATTCAAAACGCATTGTAGTCTTAATACTTAAGCAACACTCAAAATGCATTGTAGTCTTTTAAAAAATTAATTGTAGTCTTAATACTCTGGCAATATTCAGAAGTCGTCTTCATGGAACACTTACACAGCAACTATAGTTGTCTGTGATATGACCAAAAATGCGTTGCACTGCACAATTCATTCTAGCCTTAAAACAGCTGGGAGGGATTCATTCTTTAAGGTGGTGCATATCTTTTATTTAGCACCGGTTGCAGACTCTCTCTCTCTCTCTCTCTCTCTCTCTCTCTCTCTCTCTCTCTCTCTCTCTCTCTCTTGGCAGGAAGAGAGCAGAGGAAGGCAAGCAGTGAGTTGTAGTAGGGTGGGTTAGCTGTGCCAGACTCCTCCTATCCGTTGCTGACACTTTGCACCCGGTAATTACCCAGATTGGAGGGTGAGGGGTGGGGAAGAGAGGGAGGGAGAGGGAAAGGAAGGGAGAGGAGGAGAAGGGAAGAGCTGGAAGGGGGGGGGGGGGGGAGGGGGGAGTAGTGCAGCATGCTCTGGTAGTGAGATTGGCGGCGCCGCTGTCTGGGGGGGTGGGGGGGGGGGGGGGGGGGGGGGGGGGGGGGGGGTGGGGTCCTTAAGCGGTCTTTGTCGCTAACTGGATTAAGACGTTCAACCTTACCGCCAGGCCAGTCATAGTTGTGTGGTGGGTTCCCCAGCTTAACGCTCTGGGGGTCACCCAGAATGTGCACTCTGACTCACTCATCCCACCTGGGAATCACTGTGAGATTGAAATTGCACACTGAATGAGAAGTTTGCGCGTATGACTGTGTTGAAGTACCTCGCTATACTCCGACTTCAGAGGATTTTTTTCTCCTTTAAAGGAGAGTGCAGGTTTTTATGTTAAGAAAGAAGTTGTCATGGCTGAAGGCAATCTCAACACAACATTTTACAACATAACATTTTAGTGTAGGCCATACGAAACCAACAACTCATGTTCAAAGGGCTTGGTACATTGTAATGAAAAAGGATGATTAAATGAAAACAAGGAGGGTGGCGGGACAGTTAAGACGTTCACCTGCCTAACAAGTAGGCTAGGCCTAATTCGTGAGGTTCTGGGTTCGATTCCAGCCTTGCCCTTTCTTCCCAGTTTGACGAGAAAATCGAAACGAATGTTGGATCATTCAGATGAGACTATAAACCGAGCCTCTGTGTGCAAATGCACGTAGAACATCTTGCGCACACGTTAATTAAAAACCCGTTCCGTCATTCTGAAGAGTTGGCCATTTGGTGCCGGTAGGAACGCACATACGTACACCATCCCCGAAGTCGAAATGTGTTTACCTAAACGGTGGGTGGGGTGGGATGGGAAGAGAAAATAAACGGCCGCATACGCAAAAAATTTCACCATTCTAGCCCAGGAACTAAAACAAAACAAAACAAAAAAACAAAAAAAACCCAAGAAAAACGAAGGCAAAACTGATAACATAAAAAGAGTACTCCCGAACTTTACCTGGAAAATCCGTTGAATGTGACCACAATAGAAGATGTGTATGGGAGTATGAAGCCTATCACTAGCCAGGGGAAGAAGTGTCGAGGTCGAGAGCGAGGAATCTTTAGCAGAACGCCTAGCCTCCATTACTTTTCTTATACCAAAATCGATACGCAGCGTTCCACACGGATGACCTGACCGGGGAAGCAGGTCTTATCTCAGACCACTTTATGACCACCACCCCTTAGTGACACACAGTCAGGGTGCCAGACAGCCTATTAATCAATCTCCTGCCCAACCCCTTAGCCTATTTGACTGCTGTGGATAGGCCTAATGAGACAAGTAGGCCTAAGTTACTGCCATCTTGTGTGTTGGGGCTTGTTTATTTAGCAAACCTGCCCTTCAGGGTTAGTTAGCCTTTGATGCTGTGGCCCCTCCTTTCCGTCCTTCCTTGTTTCCCAAGTCCTGGCCTTCACTTCACTGCACTGCACTGGGCCGCTGGCTATATTATTTTCTGCTCTGCTGCTGCTGCTGCTGCTGCTGCAGTCCTGTGTAGTTTGCTTCTGGCTGTAATGATAATTGCCTTCGCCTCGTTTGTAGGTTAATCCCTCTTTACTTAGTCTCCTCTTCGCACCTCCTAGACCTAGCCCAGTTCACGGAATGGCCAACTCTTCAGAATGACGGAACGGGTTTTTAATTAACGTGTGGGCAAGATGTTCTATGTGCATTTGCACACAGAGGCTCGGTTTATAGTCTCATCTGAATGATCCGACATTCATTTCGATTTTCTTGTCAAACTGGGAAGAAAGGGCAAGGCTGGAATCGAACTCAGAACCTCACGGTTTAGGCCTAGCCTACTTGTTAGGCAGGTGAGCGTCTTAACTGTCCCGCCACCCTCCTTCTTGTTTTCATTTGATTGTCCTTTTTCATTACAATGTACCAAGTCAGTCAGCCAGTCACTGACTTGTGTACGCTTTCAGTCACACCACATTTCAATGCCTGAAATTCGGCACGCTCTCTACTCCCTGGGGAGAGCGTGTTGCCACTGGACTGGTGCCACCCATTATTTTTCTGTCTGTTAGTCTTTGTTTCCCTATCAGATAAGAGTGGCTTTTTTTCTACAGAATTTTTCTAGGAACAATTCTTTTATTGCCGTGGGTTCTTTTATGTGCACTAAATGTGGTTTGCACACAGGAGTGCGCATCGCCATAAAAGCGGCGCCACCCATTAGTTTCAGTGTCAGCTTGTCTTTGTTTTTCCCTGTCAGATCAGAGCAGCTTTTTTTCTGCAGAATTTTTCTAGGAACAACTCTCTTCTTGTCGTGGGTTCTTATACGTGCACTCAATGTGCATTGTCCACAGTACCTCAGTCTATCTTTTTATCTAAAAGACTAGCACTCAGACATGCACTTTGGGGGGGGGGGGGGGGGGGGGGAACCTGGGGTTCATAGGGGATCGAACCCACAACTTCTGGCTTTCAAGGCAGGTGTGTGTGCCACCTCCAGACAACCGACCTTCCTTCAGACTTTCCTCTCCACTAACTGAACTCTCTGAGCAGTGAGTGGTTCAGGCAGTGCAGTGCACTGAATGACTTTTTTCTTCTTTTTTTTGCACTGTGTCCCAGTCCTAGACAAGCTGACCTCGCAGGCCAGTCCCTCCGTCCCTTGCCAGGAGGCAGGGTGCATGCTGGGATATGTCGGTCAGTGTGAAGGGCTTGGCACACACTACCATGACCCAGAAGTAGGGGGGGGGGGGGGGGGGGGTTGTGTTGTTTTTTACCAACGTAGTTGCCACTGCCTGTGGTGTACCACAAACTATACCTCAGGTTGGCATGAAAAATTCTAAGCTTGCAGCACACACTGCCATTTTGAATCTACCACAAAGCCATCTCATGCTATATAATGAAAAACTCATGCAAAAATGTCCATTGTTTCCCCCATGTTCACCTTTGGTCAAAAATGGCTTCTAATGACGATCGTGAGGAAACCAAGGTGAAACTCTCCTTGCTGTTGCTGCCCTGGTTGTTATTTTGTTGGATCAGAGATGGCCACAAAGAACTCGGTGGGTGAGAGAACACTTGTTTCACAGCCAGGCAGTGACACCTCCACCATTGTGGAACAAATACCAGGAGAAAGGAAAGGAGGCTGGCATTGGCTGCAGCCTACCTACCACTTGCCGAAAAAGCAGGATGGAGTGTCATCGGCTTACCACTCTCTCCTACAACTCGGTGACTTTGCTCTAGGCGGCTTGCAACTGCTGCCACCACTAACTTGCAGCAGCCGAAAGCGAAAGAGGTAGCATGTGCCAAGCCCCTTATCCATACCACCGGCCACAGTGCAATTTCTCTTCTGCAAATGGTGCAAAGGTGTTGGAAAAACATCTAGCTTGTCCAAAATGTTTTTCCTTTTTTTTTTCATGCATGCACATAATTAGTCTCTTTAAATCAACTTTTAAAAATCCCCTAAGTCGGAATGTGGCTACCTTAATGGTGGGACAAAAATGGTTGCATGCACAACAATCTCACCATTGGTGAACATCTAACCCAAGAACAAAAAAAAACAACCAAACAACCCAAACTGTTTTACTGTGCATTTTCTTTTTTAAAAATTTGTTCCAAGTTGACACAATCCTGAGATATTTCATGTCTAAAGTAGAGGAAGTGCCCTTCAGTCTGCCCACATTAACGCGGGGAACATAATCATTTTCAGTATTTCAGTCTCTGATTGTTACAACCTTGTCACAGAGCACCTCCCTCCCAGCAAAGGAAATCATGATTATTCAAAGAGTTGTCTTTCCCCCCTGGACTTATTTGCAAGCAGGAATAGTGTGTTTCAATTTGTTTTGTCATTGTTTACAACATCCATTTGCTGTGATGACTTGTGATCTTAAATGAGGAGAAAAGAGGCCTCCAAAAAAAAAACACAGTATGGAAATAGATGGTCAAAACAAGTGAAAAACGTTGAATTGATGCAATATTCAAGTGGGCTAGCAGAGCTACACATTCTTCCACTTTGACTTGTTCTCGTTCTAAATCTGTTTATTGGAATCCCTTGAGACAGGTGGTTTGAATGCTTTGCCTATGAGTGTGGATGTGGATGAGGAAAACGGGAATCACAGAGGTGTGAGTGATAAAAGAGACTCCTTATTTGAAAGAAAATCTGATGACAAAGAAGTGAATGCCATAGGAAAAGAACTGCTGAATGTTTGTTCCATATTTGATTGTGTTGTGCTGAATGGTTTGTGTGGGTTTGGTTTTGATGAGTCAATGCCATTTGTTTCACCAAATGGGGGAAGCACCATTGACTATATGATTATAACTAGGGAGCTTTTGTGTTGCTGATTTAGTTCATTCTTTCAAGATTGTTGATTTTCTGGACTCACCACATTTTCCTGTTATAATGTCACTAAGTAAAAGTGAAAACGATCTGTGTACAGTAAGTACAAGCAATAAGAAATGGGTCGATAAATTGATCTGGGATTTATTTATTTATACCACTTTAAGTCACGAGATTTCTCTGCGTGAAATTCGGGCTGCTCTCCCCGGGGAGAGCACGTCGCCACAAGAGCAGCGCCACCCTTTTTGTTGTTGTTGTTGTTGTTGTCTGCAACTGTATTTCTTTCCCTATCAGAGTGGCTTTTTTCTAAGAATTTTGCCAGGGACAACTCTCTTGTTGCCGTGGGTTCTTTTTCGTGCGCTGCATAATTTTCTGTAGTTAATGACCAGAAGCTGGAAACAGTTCAAAGCTTCAAGTACCTGGGAGCCATTGTATCCGACCAGGGATCCAAGCCAGAAGTAGTATGCAGGACTGCACAGACAATAACAGCTTTGTCAAAACTAAACACCATCTGGAGAGATAAGAATATCTCACTTATCTCCAAGATCAGACTAATGCGCTCCCTTGTCATATCCATATTTCTGTATGCCTGTGAATCATGGACCCTGACTGCAGATTTGGAGAGGAGAGTACAGGCAGTGGAGATGAGATGCTTTCGGAGACTCCTTGGCATCTCCTACAAAGACCACATAAGCAACGAAAGCGTGCATAACAGAATCCAGCAAACCATTGGACCCTATGAGAACCTTCTAACGATCGTGAAAAAGCGTAAACTTAAGTGGTATGGGCATGTCACAAGATCCCAAGGAATTACAAAGACAGTTTTGCAAGGCACTGTCCAAGGAGGAAGAAGAAGAGGCAGACCAAGGAAGAGCTGGGAGGATAACATCAGTGAATGGACAGGCCTAGAACTCAACAAAACCCTGAGAAAGGCAGAACAGAGAGAAGAATGGAGGGAACTGGTTGCTGAGTCTTTGAGGGTGCCCCCACGGTCGTCAGACTACGGGACAGATAGATAGATAGATAGATAATTTTCTGTAACACACGGGACCTCGGTTTATCGTCTCATCCGAAAGACTAGCGCCCAGACCACCACTCATGGTCTAATGGATGGGGGAAAAGTTTCGGACCCAGACGGGATACGAACCACGCACACTTCCGACCCGGACTTTTCGCTTTCTAGACAGGCGCGTTACCTCTAGACCACCGATCCACCTAATACCGGATACCACTAAGAATGATAATTTTATAACAACTCTTTATTCAGATGAAATGCAGGATATGTGTATGCATGCTTTTTCATTACTAGACCATGATATCAATGAGACCCTGGAAAAATTCACAAATATGTTATTACAAGCAAGTGAATGTATGAGAAGGCTGTCTGTATTGGAAATGCTCAGCGAGAAGCTCTCTGGTTTGATGCAGAATGTAAAGATGCTAAGCACAAAGCACGACAATGTCTGTCAAAGTTTCATCAATCCAAGGGAGATAATAACCGATTATTGGATGTTAAAGCACGAAAAGACTACAAAGATTTGATTTAACGAAAGAAAACAAATTATAAGAGTGAAAAAGCTAACCACCTTGGTTCTCTCGGTAAAAATACCAAGCAATTTGGAAAGAATTGAAACAGGTTTCTGGCAGAAAAATAAATCAAGAATTTGTGAAAACATAACTGACCATGAGTGGTTCAATCACTTCCAGGGACTGTTTAACCAAAATGAAATAAACACTAGTGAGAAACTTCTTTTTGAACCAATGCAAACTGGAGCTCTGGACTTAAGTGATCAGCTTAATCATCCTATCTCTGAGAAAGAAGTTGCTGATGCCATACCACTGTTAAAAACAGGCAAGGCATGCGGTGTGGATAACATATTGGCAGAAATGTTGAAGTCAGCAGACAATCTTGCTATACAGTTTTTAACCAAATGTTTAACATCTTGTTTGATCACAGTATTGACCCAAATCAATGGGCAAAAGCAATTATTGTACCCATTTTTTTTTTTTAAAAAAGGAGATAACAGTTTAACAGATAAGGACAGAGGGGTATCTTACTGAGCTTGATTAGTAAGTGTTACACATCAGTACTGAAAAAAAGACTTATGAAGTGGACTGAAGAGTATGGTAAGCTGACAGTCACAGGCTGGATTCAGACGTGGTTATTCCACAGCTGATCACATTTTTACACTTAAGGCAGTTGTCGAGAAATGGTTATCTGGAAAAAGAGGAAAACTTTAGCATGCTTTGTCAATTTGAGGAAAGCTTTTGACTCTGTTCAGCGACAGCCTTTGTTTGGTATAATGATTAAAAATGGAATCCAGGGGAAATATTTAAATGTTGTTGTGGCTATGTTCGAATCTGTGGTGTCTTGCGTGGGAATCAAGACAGATTAATGGATTTAAAAAAATGTCCTATAGGGCTGAAACAGGAATGTATAACGAGTCCTACACTGTTTTCTTTATATATGAAATTGCTTCAGCAGTAGATAATAATGGTCTTCATGGTATTCAGTTTTTGCCAGATCTTCTGGAATCATATCTCCTTTTGTTTACGATGGTATAGTATTACTGTCCATTACTGTAGCTGGTTTACAAAATCAAATCAGCAATGTACACAGTGCATGTCAAAATCTTTTTGAATGTTGAAACTGAGAAAACTAAAGCTATGGTTTTTGGCAAAGGCGGATTTTTAGGGAATAATGAAAAATGGAAACTTGGGGGCAGTGTACTACAAGTGGTAAAATAATTCAATTACCTAGGATTTGTGTTTACAACAAAAATGAGTGTGAACAGAGGTGTTCATGCTCTAGCAGTGAAAGGAAGACGTGCATGTATTGAATGTGTAAAAGATATATCAAAGTTAAACGACATTTTTAAAGATTGTTTTTTTCCCGAATTTTTGATGCAGAGGTATTGCCAATTCTTTTGTATGGTTCTGAGATGTGGGGACTCCATAGACTGAAAAACATTGAAAAGATATACACACCTTTGCCTGTAAACGTGTTCTAAATATGCCACTCAAGGTACCAAACAAATTTGTTTATGGAGAAGTAGGACGCTATCCATTATACATAAACAGTGCAGTCCGGTGTATTGGTTACTGGACTAGACTGTTGAAAATGGACCTGAACAGACTACCCAAGCAAGCATATCTAATGATGATTAACATGGATGATCGTGGTAAAACATGTTGGGTAACGCTACTTAAGAATACTCTGTTTAATCATGGTTTTGGATATGTATGGCTGCATCAAGGAGTAGGTTGTGAACGAACTTTTATATTAAATGGAGAATGGAAGATGTGTATTTACAAGAGTGGAATGAATCTGTCATGGTCCAAGACATATATTAAACATATAGACTGTTTAAAGCTAACTTTGAATGTGAACCATATTTTGACTACTTAGATATAAAATGTTTCAGAGACTGTTTAATAAAACTTCGTCTTGGCTTACTACCAATTAATGGATCATCTTTCAAAAGAACTTTAAAGAAAAATATTGACCACATGTGTAAGCTGTGTGATGTATTGGAAGATAAGGATCATTTTCTTAAGAGCTGCATTCTTTATACTGATTTAAGACATAAATATTGGGACTCTAATACTAAACCAACCATACGTGAGTTTGCTGAAACATGGTCCAGTTTCTTCCATTCACAATCTCAGCTTTTATCTTTTCAATGCTTTGATAGTACAGCAGGAATATGCTGAAAATTCGGAGAGTGGATATTGAACAACTGTTTAATGTACACAACTGCTTAAAGCAGATAATTTTGTTTCATTTTTGGATAGTCCCAGGTTCACAATAGTTATGTTTTGGCAGTTGTCATATATGTCATGTTTTGATTTGGCTTCATTTTGATATGCTTGGTTTGACCCCATTGTAGGGGCTGTTGGCCTGAAGAATAAACTTTGTTCATTGTTGTTATTGTTTATTGGAACCCCCAAGTCAGGCAGTGCTATGCCCACTTATACTGAAGTAAAACTGCTAAATTTATACAATATTGTGAAAGAAAGTTGCGATGGATAATAATTATAGTAAAGATGATAGAAGCAGTGATGAACTGATTGATTCAGTGCCAGAGGGACATGATGAAGTGTGGACTGGAGAAGTGGAGTTGGAGGATTTCAGGTAGACTGATGTCGCCATCCTGATCCATGCAGGACTTCACAACTTCCTGCTGTTTTTGTCACCACAGTGTACAGCTGCCAGAAGTAAAGAAGGCAGGGTTAGGAAGTGTAAAGAGGGCAGGCTTAGGAAGTGTAAAGAGGGCAGGGTTAGGAAGTGTAAAGAGGGAAGGGTTAGGAAGTGTAAAGAGGACAGGGTTAGGAAGTGTAAAGAAGGCAGGGTTAAGTGTAAATAAGGCAGGGTTAGAAAGTGTAAAGAGGGCAGGGTTAGGAAGTGTAAAGAAGGCAGGGTTAGGAAGTGTAAAGAGGGCAGGGTTAGGAAGTGTAAAGAGGGAAGGGTTAGGAAGTGTAAAGGGGGCAGGGTTAAGTGTAAAGAGGGCAGGGTTAGGAAGTGTAAAGAGGGCAGGGTTAGGAAGTGTAAAGAAGGCAGGGTTAGGAAGTGTAAAGAGGGCAGGGTTAGGAAGTGTAAAGGGGGCAGGGTTAGGAAGTGTAAAGAGGGAAGGGTTAGGAAGTGTAAAGGGGGCAGGGTTAAGTGTAAAGAGGGCAGGGTTAGGAAGTGTAAAGAGGGCAGGGTTAGGAAGTGTAAAGAGGGTAGGGTTAGGAAGTGTAAAGAGGGCAGGGTTAGGAAGTGTAAAGAGGGAAGGGTTAGGAAGTGTAAAGGGGGCAGGGTTAAGTGTAAAGAGGGCAGGGTTAGGAAGTGTAAAGAGGGCAGGGTTAGGAAGTGTAAAGAGGGCAGGGTTAGGAAGTGTAAAGAAGGCAGGCTTAGGAAGTGTAAAGAAGGCAGGGTTAGGAAGTGTAAAGAGGGCAGGCTTAGGAAGTGTAAATAAGGCAGGGTTAGGAAGTGTAAAGAGGGCAGGGTTAGGAAGTGTAAAGAGGGCAGGGTTAGGAAGTGTAAAGAGGGCAGGGTTAGTAAGTGTAAAGAAGGCAGGGTTAAGTGTAAAGAAGGCAGGGTTAGGAAGTGTAAAGAGGGCAGGGTTAGGAAGTGTAAAGAAGGCAGGGTTAGGAAGTGTAAAGAGGGCAGGGTTAGGAAGTGTAAAGAAGGCAGGGTTAGGAAGTGTAAAGAGGGCAGGGTTAGGAAGTGTAAAGAAGGCAGGGTTAGGAAGTGTAAATAAGGCAGGGTTAGGAAGTGTAAAGAGGGCAGGGTTAGGAAGTGTAAAGAGGGCAGGGTTAGGAAGTGTAAAGAGGGCAGGGTTAGGAAGTGTAAAGAAGGCAGGGTTAGGAAGTGTAAATAAGGCAGGGTTAGGAAGTGTAAAGAGGGCAGGGTTAGGAAGTGTAAAGAGGGCAGGGTTAGGAAGTGTAAAGAGGGCAGGGTTAGGAAGTGTAAAGAGGGCAGGGTTAAGGAGTGTAAAGAGGGCAGGGTTAGGAAGTGTAAAGAGGGTAGGGTTAGGAAGTGTAAAGAAGGCAGGGTTAGGAAGTGTAAAGAAGGCAGGGTTAGGAAGTGTAAAGAGGGCAGGTTTAATAATAATAATGTATGGAATTTATATAGTGCTGAATCTTGTAAAGCAACAAATCAAAGCGCTCAGATTTTTTTTTAAATCGAGGATAATGGAATAAGCACTCATGTGCTTTTTTACATCCAGTCCCCGTGTGTATGCGGTTTTGTAAATTTTGTCACCTGTTCCCACCGGCACACAATGGCCTACTCTTTCGAAAAGCGGAACAGGATTTAACGTGTGAGCAAGATGTTCTGCATGCGTTCGCACACGGGGCCTCGGTTTATAGTCTCATCCAAGGACTTTGACATTCAGTTTGATTTTTTTGTCAAACTGGGAAGAAAGGGCAAGGCTGGGAATCGAACCCAGAACCTCACGGTTTACTTGTTGGCAGGCAAACGTCTTAACCATCCTGCCACCTTCCTTCGTAGAAAGTGTAAAGAGGGCAGAGTTAGGAAGTGTAAAGAGGGCAGGGTTAGAAAGTGTAAAGAGGGCAGGGTTAGAAAGTGTAAAGAGGGCAGGGTTAGAAAGTGTAATTAGGGCAGGGTTAGGAAGTGTAAAGAGGGCAGGGTTAGAAAGTGTAAAGAGGGCAGGGTTAGGTAACCAGCTAGCTTTCCACAATGACAACACAGCTTGTGACAAGCCAGAGGGGGGATACTCTGTGGGAACTGGACGTTGACTTGTGCGTGTTGGTGAAGAAGTTCTTAAGAGTACAAAGACACTGACCGCATCATCATAGCACAAATATAGGTCCCTACACTACCCTTTACTACTGTTATTCAGGACTTTGAGGGTGTCACCCTAACAGGGTATGTCACCAACTGGGTACATTTTTATAGCATGTCCGACTGCCTTCTTGAAAAGGATTCAACCAAGAGTGGCTGTCCCTTCTGTAACCAGTGTTTTAATTCCTCCAGCAACAATTGTTTAAGCCTTTAGCAATGGTAAACGAACCAAGTTTCAACAGAGGTTGCTCGGCCTCCACTCCCTCAACAATCCACCAACTGGGCCAAAACCCATTCCTCCTCCTGACTTCAGTCTCTGAATCGTTGGAGAGATCCCCAGCAGAGTCATGTCTCCCTCAACTCTCTCTCTCTATTCCTTTGAGTGTTGAGTTGTTTGGTTTTCTTGTGACATGGAGCATTATCCTTGATATAAAATAAAGAAGAAGGAGAAGAAGAAGAAGAAGAAGAAGAAGAGCACAGGCTCAAGGAAGGAAGACATAACCAGTCCAGTCACCTTAGCAGAGCTGCCTTACCAAGGACAATAAACCATGTCAATGTCATTTTCTCTCTCTCTCTGTTTGTTGGTTTGTCTGTCTGTCTGTCTGTCTGTCTGTCTGTCTCTCTCTCTCTCTCTCTCTCTCTCTCTCTCTCTCTCTCTTTGGTTGCCTGTGCTATTTTTCTTCCTTGACTATTTTCTCCAAAAATTATCTATATCCATAAATAGATAGATAGATAGACAGATAGATAGATGGAGACAAACATACAGATGGATTATGTCAAATCAGTCCAGTATTAAGTGAGGTGTTCAAAAGAGATCTCAAGTCACAGGTGACATGTAACAAGTCAAAAACACAAAAAGTTTTCTATCTTGTTCATGTTGCTTTCACAGGGGAGACAAGGCTGGAAACATTCCAATATTTTAGCAAAAACATACAAAACATATCATGCTCTCTCTCTCTGTCTCTCTCTCTCCCTAGAAGTCCCTTTCCCTTTCTCCTTCTTCTCCTCTCTCTCTTTTCTCCAATTTTTTTTTCTGTGTAAAGCTGGAGAACAAGTTAGGGTTTATTGTAAAAAAAAAGCCACACACAAAAAAGAAAGAAAAAAAGAGAAAGAAAGAGCGAGGTGAAGAAGAAGCACAAGTGATACAATTTTTAAAGCCAGTTCCTTGGCTAGATCTAGAGCTCTGTGGTTCACCAATGGAGAGATGTTGTGTAAGAGACCGTTTTCCCACCATTAAGGTAGCCCTATTCCCACTTCAGGGATGATGTCTAAACATGACACCACTGTGCATGCGTTTAAAAAAAATTCTGTCATCTGTTCCGACTGGCAGACAATAGCCTACTTTTCCAAAAGGAGGAACTGGGTTTAAGGTATGGCAAGATGTTCTGAGTGCATCTGTACACTGGACCTTGGTTTATAGTCTCATCCAATGGACTTTCGGGGCAGTGGAGTTGGTACTGATGTCAACTCCTGGGGAAAAATCCCCATCGAATGAACATCTTGGTGGTGGCTGGAACGTGTGCCTTCATTGCGAGCTCAATGCTCTAACCACTAGGGTACCCTGCACCCCAGAAACACAAGTTCAAAATATATTTTAAATACAGCAGCTCAACACAAAAAGAAAAAAACACGCAACTCTACTCAGTAGAAAAATAACCTGATAAATATTCTCATGGCACAAAGCAGTCACATCCAATATAAATTCAGCTCCCATCCTTTCTAGCTTCCACATTGATCTATATTCTGGCATAATTATGATACAAAGTGAGCTTTATGACCTGTAGACTAATTGGCAGAAGCAAAAAGTTAAAAGGTTTAACCCATATAAAACTCCATAGGAGAAAGCCATTACCCCAAACTAATTTATTATGCATCTTTTCTAACTTCCGATTAGACATTATTTTGGTTTGCATGTCAGAAGCAAGCGTGAGCTCTAGTCAGTAGAAGAATAAAAAGACAAAAAATTTAATGTTCATGGCAGCAGTCACACCAGATGTCAACTCAGCATACATTCTCTCTAGAGTTCAGCCCGATTCAGTTTTTTTGTATTCACTTCTTAAGTGAGCGGTTCAAGCTGTAGCGGATAGAGGACAAAGTCTGTGATGGTTCCACGGTTCAAGCTGTAGTGGATAGAGGACAAAGTCTGTGACGGTTCCACGGTTCAAGCTGTAGTGGATAGAGGACAAAGTCTGTGATGGTTCCACGGTTCAAGCTTTAGTGGACAGAGGACGACCTCTAAGGACTGGGATGGCTCCACAGGACAGGGCAGTCTCATGGCAGGCTGATGATTCAGCAGGCGTCCTTCCTGCTTTCCAGCTTGATCACAGCTGGTAACTGGTTGTAGTCAAGCGGCTTCAGTTCTCTGAGGGATATGAACAATATCAGAAAACGCATCATACAATTATGAAAAACATCTACAATATCATGAAATACATCATATACAATATCATGAAAATCATCATGACAATGCTGAAAATTACAGCAGGCTCGAGTTAGGAGCCCATGGGTAAACGTGCAGGGAGGTCTCCAGAGGTATTTAAAGTTGTTCAAGGATTCACTGAAAATATCACAAGGATACATTCTCATCAGTGAACAAAATGTAAATTCTGCTATAAAATTCAGTGCATATGAGAATTGACGATTCATATACAATATCATGTACTCAACAATACTGATGTGAAATACTAGGCTGAAAGTCTAGGGGCTAGTGAGTAGAGTGCCAGGGAGGCCTCTCCCAGAGAAGTATGTTTAATTAAGTTGTTCAATGTGATTCACTTGAAAATTATACACAAGGATT
>CM054148.1:45845087-45981824 GCA_028751875.1 Rapana venosa | reverse complement strand
GTGCCTGCATGTATGTGTGTGCATGAGTGCCTGCGTGCATGCATGCATGCGTGCGTGCGTGCGTGCGTGTGTGAGTGTGTGTGTGTGTGTGTGTGTGTGTGCTGTGTTCGTAAACTGATGACTGTGGAAAGAGAGTTGGTATATCATTTACTTTCCTTGTAATAACTGATGTAAAAATAAGTCGTTTTTGTCTCAGACTTAAAATAAAGTTGGGCTGATTGCTTTGTTTGGTTGTTGAAATGCATGGCTGTGCGAGTGTGGATGGGTAGTGTGAATGTATCTTTATGTGTGAGGAAAATTTTGATGTGTATAGATATGAAATTAGTCGATTTGTACTGATTGGCTGGTTTATTATAGAATTGATTAATGTGACTAGTTGATTGCATGTATAACTAAGTGATTAAATTTATTGTCAGCTTCATTGTGTGTATGCTATGCATTTCTTCATGTTTGTTTGCCTTTTGTTTTTGTCTTCTTCTTTTTTCTTGAGGGCCTGGTGTAAAGAAGCCCCTGGCTTATCCATTTACCCTCAAAATGTTCGAGTTCTCTGAAGCTTCCCATTATCTCCTCTCTGTTTCAATCTATCTAGTTTACTTTATTGTAATCAAAATATCTATCTTAACATTCATGTCAGAGACTATGTCTTTTGTTGACTATACACAAATCTTCTTTAAATCATAGGTTAATTTAAAAAAAACAAAAAACAAACAAACCTGTAGTTCCCAATCAGGGCAAGGGTCCGATGAAAAAAATGTGTGTGACTGCTTATCTGTATCCCTTCAAGACTCAAGACAACTTTAATGTCTCAACTACAGAAATTATGAGAGGCATTTTAAAATTACAATTACACAGCATGTATTATAAAATACAGATTAAGAAATAATACAGTATTCTAAAAGCGGAAAACAATCTATGTCACACACACATACCCCTCTCCCCCCCCTCCACCCCCCCCATCCCCACCCACACGCACGCACATACCAGTGAAGGTTAAGAGTAGCAAAGCAAAACCACAACACAACAATTATTCAAACACATCTGATGAAACACATCAACAGCACAATCAATACAAATATCACAAGCACAAATAATTTTACATTAAAATGAAAAACATGACAAAAATGTTTTGATTATAAAAAAAAAAGTTTCAACACTATTTCCCCTTCAACCATCACAGCTTACATGTATTTTTTTGCCTGGTACTTTATATAAAACTATGCATGCACACACACACACATTCTCTCTCTCTTTCTCTCACTCCTCTTTCCCTCTCTCACTCATTCTCCCTTCCTCTATCTTCCTGCCTCCCCCCTATCTCTCCCTCCCTCCTCCCCCCTTCTCTCCCCCTCACTCTCTGTCTCTCTCTCTCTCTTATATATATATATATCTGTCTCCACTTTCTCCCCCTCTCCCTCCCTCTCTCCTTCCCTCCTCTCTCTCCCTCCCTCCCTCCCTCCTTCTATCCCCTCATACTTTCTTTCTCCCCCACTCTCTCTTCCCTCTCCCCCTTCTTTCTCCCCCATCCTCTCTCTGTCTCTCTCTCTCCACCTCTCTCTCTCTCTCTCCGTCTGTCTGTCTGTCTCTGTGTCAGTGGCATGGTGCCATGGTTCTGTCTCTGACCTGTGAGTCGAGCTGTCTCTGTCTCAGCGCCTCGTTGATAACAGACACCAGGAAGTGTGTGTGAGACTTGGCGAAAGGCGTGATGCCCGCCATGGCCAAGATCTGGCCCACAAACGGGAACATGACTGCAACACGACAGCAAAATAATATAATAACCACTGCCCCCGTGGGGATGCCAGGGGGGCCTGTCAGTGTAAATAGCATCCCCACCTTCTGGAAAGTCTGTGCTAGGAAATCCCTCTTTTCTATCCCTCTCTTTGTTTCTGCCTTCTTCTTGCTTTTCTTCCTGTCAACTCCTTTCTTTTCTGCCTTCTCGGTTCATTCTCCTGCCTTTTTTTTTTAAAAAACAGAAAAACTTTAAATATAACAGTTCACTCCCATGCCAGTACAAGTACTAAATGTAGAAGGAAGGTGGCAGGATGGTTAAGACGATTGCCTGCCAACAAGTAAACCGTGAGGTTCTGGGTTTGATTCCCACCCTCGCCCTTTCTTCCCAGTTTGACAAAAAAATCGAACTGAATGTCAAAGTCCTTTGGATGAGACTATAAACCGAGGCCCCGTGTGCGAACGCACGCAGAACATCTTGCGCACATGTTAAATCCTGTTCCGCTTTTCATAAGAGTAGGCCATTGTGTGCCAGTGGGAACAGATGACAGAATTTACAAAACCGCATACACATGGAGACTGGATGTATAAAAAAAAGCAAATAAGTGCTTATTCCATTATCCTCGATATAAAAGAATAAAAGTAAAAAAATAAATAAACAGAAACAGAGCAGCCATACTGAAGAAAGGCAGTCGCTTGCTGAAGGTGGTCACCATGCCGGTGACATGCCCAGAGAAAGCATCAGACACGTCCAGCACTGAATTCACCTCCACCCCAAACGCCACGCCCGCCACCACGTCCATCGTCACCTTCTGACACAGCCTGCCACGCAGGTGTGAAGAGATAAACGAATGAATGAATAAATGAATGAATGAATAAATAAATAAATTAATAAATTAATAAATGAATGATTGACTGACTGAATGAATTAATGAATGAATAAATCATGTCCATTGTAAGAAGGAATTTCTTCAGTACGGTTAAAACGTTCACCTGCCTAACAAGTAAACCATCAGGTTCTGGATTTGATTCCTAGCCTCCCCCTTTTCTTTTCAGTTTGACGACAAAATTGGACTAAATGTTAAAGTCCTTTGGATGAAATTATAAAGCGAGGTCCCGTGTGCGACTGCATGCAGAACATCTTGTGCACACGTACATGAAAAATCCATTCCGCCTTTCTAAAGAGTATGCCATTGCATACTGGTAGGACCGGGATGACAAAATTTTTTAACACACGTGCACACTGGTGTCATGCTGAGACATCATGCTTGAAGTGGGTAAAAAACGGTTGCTTGCGCAAAATGTCACAACTGGTGAACCACAGAGCTCTACTAGCTGAGGAACAACAACAACAACAACAACAGCAACAACAAATCACATAGACCTACACTGAAATCTTCTTACACAGACAGCAAAAAGCTAGAAACAATAAAGTCCTGATTATAAATAAATAAATAAACAAATCAATAAATAGATAAATAAGTAAATAAATCGCATCCAATGTGATCTTAGACTGCATGATTTTGGAAACAGTAAATTCGTGAATAAATAAATGAACAAACAAATAAATGAATAAACTGCACCCACAGTGATCATTCTACACAGACAGCAAAAAGGTAAAAACAATAAACTGATGACTAAGTATTTTAAAGGGTTGCATCCATTGTGATCTTCTGGCATAAACTACAACAAGTTAGAAACAGTAAATTCATGAATAAATAAATCGCTTCATATTGATCTTGCCAAACAAACTACAAAAAGTTTGAAACATTAAATTTATGAAATGAATCAATCATAAATATATCGCATCCATCGTGATCTCTTTACATAGACTGCAAACAGAAGCCACAGACTCACGACTGAATAAACAAACAGGTAGATCACACCCACTCTGAACTTTTTGCATAGGCTGCAAATGTACATAAAAAAACCAAGATCAGACAAATAACAAAATACAAAAAAGACTGGAAATGATGAAAGCAAACTAATCAATCACTCAGACTGACCGAGTCAATGAATGAATGAAGCCTTGTATTACTGCATTAGAGAGAGAGAATTGACATCAACTTAATTGAATTGAATTGAATAAATGTTATTTAAAGAGGGTTATGGCATAAGCAAACATGCTTTTATACAACCAGCCCTCCGGGCAAAAGAACACAAAAAACACTCTCAACTAAACAGTTGTTTTTAAGAAAATGAAAAAAAATCAAATCATCCATGATGTAAAGTACATAATTACTGTAAGCATACCACTTTAAAAACCTGACTGGAGAGAAGAGAGAGAGAGAGAGAGAGAGAGAGAGAGAGAGAGAGAGAGAGAGAGAGAGAGAGAGAGAGAGAGAGAGAGAGAGACAGACAGACAGACAGACAGACAGACAGACAGAGATTTGGATTATTTATTCATAAAGGCCAATCCCCCCCTCCCCAAAACACACACACACACCACACACACACACACACACACACACACACACACACACACACACACACACACACACACACACACACACTTCGACCATATTTTTCTGGTACAGTTGTAGACAAGATTTCAAATATGCCATTTGAACATTTATTGGCTGATAATGTGATTATGTTGGAGATATTAGTTGTTTAGTTAGAAACCCTGTTGGAAAACTTTTGTAATTGTTCTTGCTGCAGTTTAAGCTATTTCAATGCCCCCCCCCCCCCCTCCCATAATTTCTTTGTATTTTTTTTCTTTTATCTCATGCACAGACACTAATAGGTAAACACACACACATACACACACACACACATACACGTATGAACACACACACACATTCTCTATATATTGTAACACTATCTTTTGTCTAATATCACCTTGAGTGAACAGACGTTAAATTAAAGATGGTGGATCGGTGGTCTAGAGGTAACGCGCCTGTCTAGAAAGCGAAAAGTCCGGGTCTGAAGTGTGCGGCGGTTCGTACCCCGTTTGGACCGGAAATTTTTCCCCCATCCATTAGACCATGAGTGGTGGTCTGGGCGCTAGTCTTTCGGATGAGACAATAAACCGAGGTCCCGTGTGTTACACGTAATTATTTAGCGCACGTAAAAAAACCCACGGCAACAAGAGAGTTGTCCCTGGCGAAATTCTTAGAAAAAAGCCACTCTGATAGGGAAACAAATACAGCTGCAGAAAAAAAAAAAAAAAAAAGGGTGAAAGGGTGGCGCAGCGCTAAGTGGCGGCGCGTTCTCCCGCTCTCCCCGGGGAGAGCAGCCCGAATTTCACGGAGAGAAATCTGCCGTGACTTAAAGTGGTATGAAATAAAATCTGAGCGCTTTGATTTGTTGCTTTACAAGATTCAGCGCTATATAAATTCCATACATTATTATTATTATTATTATTAAAGAAAGTACACACACACACACACACACACACACACACACAGAGTATCTGGCTCTTACGCTTTCAATTCTATCTCTTCTGCCTTTGCCGCCTTGTCTGTCAGACATTTCTTCAGGGTTTGGGCCACTCTCTCTATGGCTGGCACCATCTGGACACACAGTATTGACATGGTCAATACCAGGTGTGTGCGTGTGTGTGTGTGTGTGTGTCTATATGTGTGTGCTCTTGAATAGCGAGCAGCCCAAATTTTACACGGAGAAATCTGCTGAGACTGAAAGTGGTATATATTACAATTCAACAATATAGAACACGGTGCCATACAACACAGTGCTGCGATACAACACAGTGCTACCATACAACACAGTGTCATACAACACAGTGCCATACAACACAGTGTTGCCAAACAACACAGTGTCATACAACACAATGCAATACAACACAGTGTTGCCATATAACACAGTGCCATATAACACAATGCCATACAACACAGCGCCATACAACACAATGCAATACAACACAGTGCCATACAACACAGTGCCATACAACACAGTGCCATACAACACAGTGCCACACAACACAATACAACAGTGCCATACAACACAACACAGTGCCATACAACACAGTGCCATACAACACAGTGCCATACAACACAGTGCCATACAACACAATGCAATACAACACAGTGCCATACAACACAGTGCCATACAACACAGTGCTATACAACACAGTGCCACACAACACAATACAACAGTGCCATACAACACAACACAGTGCCATACAACACAGTGCCATACAACACAATACAACACAGTGCCATACAACACAGTGCCTTACAACACAGTGCCATACAGCACAGTGCCATACAACACAGTGCCATACAACACAGTGCCACACAACACAATACAACAGTGCCATACAACACAACACAGTGCCATACAACACAGTGCCATACAACACAATACAACACAGTGCCATACAACACAGTGCCATACAGCACAGTGCCATACAACACAGTGCCATACAACACAGTGCCATAAAACACAGTGCCATACAACACAATACAGTGCCATACAGCACAGTGCCATACAACACAGTGCCATAAACACAGTGCCATAAAACACAGTGCCATACAACACAATACAGTGCCATACAGCACAGTGCCATACAACACAGTGCCATACAGCACAGTGCCATACAGCACAGTGCCATACAACACAGTGCCATACAACACAACACAGTGCTATACAGCACAGTGCTATACAACACAGTGCCATACAACACAGTGCCATAAAACACAGTGCCATACAACACAATACAGTGCCATACAGCACAGTGCCATACAACACAGTGCCATACAACACAGTGCCATACAGCACAGTGCCATACAACACAGTGCCATACAACACAACACAGTGCTATACAGCACAGTGCTATACAACACAGTGCCATACAACACAATACAACACAAGACAGTGCCATACAACACAATACAGTGCTGCCATACAACACAGTGCCATACAACACAACACAGTGCCATACAGCACAGTGCCATACAACACAGTGCCATACAACACAATACAACACAGTGCCATACAACACAACACAGTGCCATACAGCACAGTGCCATACAACACAGTGCCATACAACACAATACAACACAGTGCCATACAACACAACACAGGCAATACAATTAAGTGAAAATTAATACAAAACAATGCAAAATGATACATTTATGACATGACACAACACGTCACAACACAACATGACACAACACATCACAAAAAACAACACAATACAGTACAATATTATCACATACACCCATACCAGCTTCTGCTTGATAATAATAATAATAATACATGGAATTTATATAGCGCTATATCTTCTATCTATCTATCTATCTGTCCCGTAGTCTGACGACCGTGGGGGCACCCTCAAAGACTCAGCAACCAGTTCCCTCCATTCCTCTCTCTGTTCTGCCTTTCTCAGGGTTTTGTTGAGTTCTAGGCCTGTCCATTCGCTGATGTTATCCTCCCAGCTCTTCCTTGGTCTGCCTCTTCTTCTTCCTCCTTGGACAGTGCCTTGTAAAACTGTCTTTGTAATTCCTTGGGATCTTGTGACATGCCCATACCATTTAAGTTTACGTTTTTTCACGATCGTTAGAAGGTTCTCATAGGGTCCAATGGTTTGCTGGATTCTGTTATGCACGCTTTCGTTGCTTATGTGGTCTTTGTAGGAGATGCCAAGGAGTCTCCGAAAGCATCTCATCTCCACTGCCTGTACTCTTCTCTCCAAATCTGCAGTCAGGGTCCATGATTCACAGGCATACAGAAATATGGATATGACAAGGGAGCGCATTAGTCTGATCTTGGAGATAAGTGGGATATTCTTATCTCTCCAGATGGTGTTTAGTTTTGACAAAGTTGTTATTGTCTGTGCAGTCCTGCATACTACCTCTGGCTTGGATCCCTGGTCTGATACAATGGCTCCCAGGTACTTGAAGCTTTGAACTGTTTCCAGCTTCTGGTCATTAACCCTGATATCAGTGCTAATGCCGTTGGTGTTATTAGTCATCAGTTTGGTCTTCTCTGCACTGATTTCCATGCCATATGTTTTGGAGGCCTTATCCAAGTGTTCTGTTAGGCTGGCAAGCTCTTTTTCTGATCCTGCTATTCCATCAATGTCATCTGCGAAGCGGAGGTTTGTGATCGTTCTGCCACCAATGCTGACGGAAGTCCATGACGGAGGCAAAAGAGCAATGGATCGGTGAACAGTGCCAAGACATTGAAGAGAACATCAAGAAAAACAATAGCAAGAAAGCATATCAGCTGGTGAAAGACCTGACTAGCACGAAACAGAGAAAAGGTTTAACAATCCAAGACAAAAATGGGAAGTGTCTCACTGACGACCAGGATATTCTGAACAGATGGACAGAATACTGCTCCGACCTGTATAACTATAGAACCGCAGGAGATCCAGAAGTCCTTAATGTACCCGAAAGCAAAGACACAGACAGTCACCCTATCCTCCGAGAAGAAGTGGAAACAGCAATCAGATCGCTGAAAAAGGGAAGTCAGCAGGGGCTGACAACATTCCAGCTGAGTTGGTCCAAGCTGGAGGGGAAGCCATGATCAGCGCCCTACTAAGAATCTGCAACAAGATCTGGCAGACAGGAAAATGGCCAACACCATGGACGCAGTCACTCATCATCACCCTCCCCAAGAAAGGAAATCTACAACAATGCCATAATTACCGCACAATCAGCCTCATATGTCACCCAAGCAAGGTCATGCTGCAGATAATATTGAATAGACTGAAGCCACAAGCAGAGACCATCATTGCTGAAGAACAAGCAGGTTTCAGAGCAGGGCGCAGCACAACAGAACAGATATTCAACCTCAGAATACTATGTGAGCGGTACCTTCAACATCAACAAGACCTTTACCACGTATTTATCGATTTTAAGAAGGCATTTGACAGGGTGTGGCATGCAGCTTTGTGGGCAACCATGAATTTGTACAGCATCAATGCAAACCTGATCAGAGTCATCAAACAGCTGTACAGCGAGGCCACCAGTGCAGTGTACTACAACAACAACATTGGAGAATGGTTTCGAACAACAGTTGGAGTAAGGCAGGGCTGTCTACTCTCACCCACTCTTTTCAACATCTTCCTTGAGAGAATCATGGCTGATGCACTGGAACATCATGAAGGATCAGTCAGCATTGGTGGCAGAACGATCAGCTATATCTTGCAACAAAACAAATCAAAGGGCTTTCATTTATCCTACTCAGTCACATGCAGCCAGTTACAATTAATATGTGGGTGGGGTTTTTTTACAAGTTCAAATGTATACACACATGCTCGCACGCACACACACGCACACCCACATAAAGGTTTACTCTCTGGCAGGGTGATGGGGTTTTGGCTGTTGAGAGCAGAGACAAGAATGAAATGGAACAAGAGGGAAGAATCTTAGCTTTGAAATAAATATGTATTGAGGACGGATTTAAAAGCGTCATAAGAAGGCTTTTTGGTGAAGGGAGAGAGGGAGGTTATTCCAGATCAATGGACCAGAAACAGAGAAAGAGCGACGGCCCATGGTGGATTGGTTGAATCTAGGTATTCTTAAGCACAAGGTATCTGCAGCAGAGTGGAGGGAATGAGAAGGAGTGTACAGGTAAAGATATTCACAGAGGTAGGAAGGTGCCGTTTTATGGAGACATTTGTAACAGAGGGTACTGATCTTATAGTTTACTCTCTGTGGCACAGGCAACCAGTGGAGAGATCGTAAGAGAGGAGTAATGTGCTCAGATTTTTTCTTTCTGAGGACTAGGCGAGCTGCAGAGTTTGGTATACGTTGAAGGGAGTGGATAGATGATGCTGGCAGACCAGCCTGAAGAGAATTGCAATAGTCCAGACATGAGAGAATGAGAGACGTGACTAGTTTGGATGCTGCATCAGTGGCAAGGTACTTTCAAACTGCACTGATGTGCTGCAATTGATAGTAGCACGACTGGCAGGTTTGGGTGATTAATTTTTGTATGGAGAGTGTGTTGTCTATAACGACTCCTAGATATTTCACAGCAGTAGATAGAGGGACAGACATATTGCCGAATTCTATTGAAGCTGTTGTGATGGAAGAGAGTTTGTATTTGGTCCCTACAAGCATGGCTTTGGTTTTAGCTGTGCTTAGCTGTAACGTGTTCTGTATCATCCAATTTTGGATATCTTGAAGGCAGTAGGACATATTAATCAAGAGAGAGGGCAGATTTTCAGGAGTATCACTGCTAAGAATTTTAGAGTCATCTGCATAAAAATGATGGCTGATTTGATGACGGTTTATTATATTTAAAAGTGGGGCAGTGTAGAGAGTGAAAAGAACAGGGCCAAGAAATGATCCCTGTGAGACTCCACATTCCAGTTTGGCAGGTGTTGATTGAATCTTGTTTACTGCAACTGTGTGGAATTAGTCTGTAAGGTATGAACTGAACCAGGTGAGGGCTGTGCCTTTAATACCAAAAGTTTTTGTTTTTTTAGTGTCGAAGGCTGCAGATAAGTCAAGAAGACTGAAAAGGAAGATTTTTTCCTGAGTCAGATGCGTGTAGAAGCATGTTTTAAGGTGTGGACTAGGGTGGTTTCTATGCTGTGGTTGGTGCGATAGGCAGACTGAAAAGGGGAAAGGAGACTGTTTGAATGAAGATGGCTGTTGAGTTGTATCAGAACAACTTTTTCAAGGACTTTAGAGATGAACAGTAGGTATATAATTCTTCAGTGTTAGGATCGAGGTCATGCTTTTTGAGTAGAGGTGTAACTATTGCAGTTTTAAGAGCTGTTGGAAAAATTCCTAAAAGAAGTGATGAGTTTATCATTTTTGTGATAGTGGGTATAAGCTGTGGAAGGTACTGAGTGAAAAGAGAAGCAAATATAGGATCAAGATCACATGATTTTATTGTCATTTCTTTCAGAATTGTCGCTATTTCTTTCTCGCTTGCTGGATGAAAGAAAAGGGGAGCAGTGCCAGAAAATTGGGGGTCAGAAATTGCAGGCTGAAAAGGAGTCTGATCCAAACTAGAGCGAATGTTGCAGACTTTGTCAGAAAAGAATACAGAAAATATAGATGGAAGTTGAGAGTGGTCATAGATAGAAGGCAGAGGACTAGCCTTCGCAGATCCAAGAAGAGTGGATGTGAGGGAAAAGAGAGATTTCATATACGTCGCATCAAGAACTTGAGAAAAGTAATACTTTGTTTTTGCTGAATGGATTAAGGTTTTCAATTTGTTGATTTGTTTATGAAGAAGCTGTCTGTTCCTATCTCAGTTTTTGTTTTTCGCCATTGCCGCTCTAGCTATCGGCGTT
This sequence comes from Rapana venosa, assembly GCA_028751875.1. Lineage (NCBI taxonomy): Eukaryota > Metazoa > Mollusca > Gastropoda > Neogastropoda > Muricidae > Rapana > Rapana venosa. The sequence goes on along the minus strand of CM054148.1, from coordinate 45,970,876 downwards.
TATGTTTTGCGACCAGGATGTCATGGGTGTACCATGGTGCACAGGGTCTATCAGACAGGAGATGGTCAGTAGGAGGTACATGCTCATCAAGAAGTTGGCTGAGAACAGTATTGTAGTGTTTAGAAGGGTCAGTATGGTCAGGGATTTGTGATAGACGTTCAGCAGCTTGGGAAAGTAAAGTTTGAATATCTATGACCTTGAGGTTGCGACAGGTAATGCGCTCTTTCTTTCTGATAGACTTTGCAATGTTGAGGAAGAAAAGAATGGCAGAATGATCAGAGAGTAGTTCGTCAGTGACAAATACAGACTGAGATGTGACTAGACCTTGTGAGACATTGGTGATAAGCCAGTCTAACATGTGACCTGATCTGTGTGTTGGTTTGTTTACCAGCTGGGAAAGAGAGTGATTTGATAAAGAAAGAGAAAGACGCTTGACATCAGGAGAAGACTGCTTGTTGAAGTTGAAGTTAAAGTCACCAAGTATAAAGATTGTTAGTTTCTTAGGAGAGAGGCTGTAATGGTCAAGGAGTGACTGAAACTCTTGGTGGAAAACTGAAGATGTTAAATTGTTTCTACGGTTGGGAGGTGGACGGTAAAGGCAACAGAAAGTAACAGAGTGACCAGGTAAGGTGATGTTGAGTTCACAGACTTTGAAAGATTCGGGTTAAAAAGGAAGGAAATGACAGATAGAAAGAGCTGGATGCAGAGTGTCTTTGTAGACGATGGCAATGCCGCCTCCACGGGAGAGTCGGGGGAAAGAAAGAGTTTTGTAGCCAGGTGGTGTTAGCTGTTTTATTTTTGGTTCGTGTCCATGTGGTTTAAACCAGGGTTCGGCGAGAAAGGTTAAATCTATATTTTTTTCAGAGATGAAATCAGAAATATAATCAGCTTTTCCATCAGGACAGACAAACTGCACATTGAACAAAGAAATATGATGGAGATCTGAAGGCGGTGGAGAGGTTGAAGAAGAAAGTGGTGAGTTAGGGAAGCCATCGGATGAAGAGGATGAAGGTGATGGTAGAGGTGAGAACAAGGGAAGAGTGGACAGGAGTTTGAATGGTGAGTCAAAAGTAGATGTAGAAAGAACTGTGTTAATTGGGGAATTTGAAGTTTCACACACATTTTGATATACATCACAACCAGAAAACACAACAGACGAATTGAAAGCGGAGGGGACAGGTGAACGGTAGTGTGAGGAAGCAGTATTGTCATGGGAAACAGAAGTGACGTCAGTGGTGAGGGGGGAGACACGGGAGATGGAAGTGCACCACTGCTGATGACATTAGCCTGCCTGTGTTCCCCTTCTGGTTTTGTGGCGGTGGATTCCAAGGTTTTGGATGTGCTGTTTTAGCTGAGGAGAAAGAGCGCAATGTTAATTACAAAAGTCACGTGAGAGCATTGTTTTAATGTCCACGGCTCTCACTGCCATCCTAGCCAAACACCACACACTGGATGTTGGTGATGGGGAGGTGCCGGCTCATGAAACACATGCGGATGGTTGATTGGCAACAGGGTCAGAGGGAAGTGGGTCACAAAGACCAGCACAGTCAGAAAAACACAACTCATCAAGTCAATGGAAATTTTGAACAATCAAACAGAATATGAAATGATGGGGCTAAGAAAAACGCAATGCAACACTGCACTGCACTACACTCTACTGCACTGCACTACACTACACTACACTACACTACACTGCACTGCACTACACTACACTACACTGCACTACACTACACTGCACTACACTGTACTGCACTGCACTACGTACTATATACTGCACTGCACTATACCACACTACACTACACTGCACTGCACTGCACTACACTACACTACATTACACTGCACTGCATTATACCACACTTCACTGCACTGTACTTCACTACACTGCACTACACTACATTACACTGCACTGCACTACACTACACTGCGCGACACAGCTCTCCACACCATTCCACTCCACTCCACTACGCAACATAACACGACACAAAACGTAACTCAGCACAACATAACACAACACAGTACAGCACAACACACAGCCACAGAACTGAATACAACACAACACAACACAAAGCAATACAACCAACACGACCCAACCCAGCACAAGACAACCCAGCCCAGCACAAGACAACCGAACCCAGCACAAGACAACCCAAACCAGCCCAGCCCAAGACAACCCAACCCAGCTCAACATAAGACAACCCAACCCATCCCAGTACAAGACAACCCAGCCCAGGACAAGACAACCCAACCCAGCCCAGCACAAGACAACCCAACCCAGCCCAGGACAAAACAACCCAACCCACCCAAGAACCCAGCCCAGCACAAGACAACCCAGCCCAGCACAAGACAACCCAACCCAGCACAAGACAACCCAACCCAACCCAGCACAAGACAACCCAACCCAACCCAGCACGACAACCCAACCCAGCACAAGACAACCCAACCCAGCCCAGCACAAGACAACCCAACCCAACCCAGCACAAGACAACCCAACCCAGCCCAGCACAAGACAACCCAACCCAGCCTAGCACAAGACAACCCAACCCACACAAGACAACCCAACCCAGCACAAGACAACCCAATCCAGCCCAGTACAAGACAACCCAACCCAACCCAGTACAAGACAACCCAGCCCAGCACAAGACAACCCAACCCAGCACAAGACAACCCAGCCCAGCACAAGACAACCCAACCCAGCACAAGACAACCCAACCCAGCACAAGACAACCCAGCCCAGCACAAGACAACCCAACCCAGCCCAGCACAAGACAACCCAACCCAGCCCAGCACAAGACAACCCAACCCAGCACAATACAACCCAACCCAGCCCAGCACAAGACAACCCAATCCAGCCCAGTACAAGACAACCCAACCCAGCACAAGACAACCCAACCCAGCACAAGACAACCCAACCCAGCACAAGACAACCCAACCCAGCACAAGACAACCCAACCCAGCACAAGACAACCCAGCCCAGCACAAGACAACCCAGCCCAGCACAAGACAACCCAACCCATCACAAGACGACCCAACCCAGAAAAAGACAACCCAACCCAGCCCAGCACAAGACAACCCAACCCAGCACAAGACAACCCAGCCCCACCCAACAAAGACAACCCAACCCAGCCCAGCACAAGACAACCCAACCCAACCCAGCACAAGACAACCCAACCCAGCCCAGCACAAGACAATCCAACCCAGCACAATACAACCCAACCCAGCACAATACAACCCAGCCCAGCACAAGACAACCCAGCCCAGCAGAAGACAACCCAACCCAGCATTAGACAACCCAGCCCAGCCCAAGACAACCCAAACCATCCCAAGACAACCTAACCCAGCGCAAGACAACCCAACCCAGCACAGCACAAGACAACCCAACCCAGCCCTGCACAAGACAACCCAATTCAGCCCAAGACAAGACAACCCAACCAGCACAAGACAACCCAGCCCAGCACAAGACAACCAAACCCAGCCCAGTACAAGACAACCCAGTGCAAGACAACCCAGTCCAGTGCAAGACAACCCAGCCCAGTACAAGACAACCCAGCCCATCACAAGACAACCCAACCCAGCACAAGACAACCCAACCTAACCCAGCACAAGACAACCCAACCCAACCCAGCACAAGACAACCCAACCCAACCCAGCACAAGACAACCCAACCCAACCCAGCACAAGACAACCCAACCTAACCCAGCACAAGACAACCCAACCCAGCACAAGACAACCCAACCCAGCCCAAGACAACCCAACCCAGCACAAGTCAACCCAACCCAGCCCAAGACAAGACAATCCAACCCAACCCAACCCAGCACAAGACAACCTGACCCAACTCAGTGCAAGACAACCCAACCCAGTACAAGACAACCCAGCACAAGACAACCCAGCCCAGTACAAGACAAGACAACCCAACCCGAGACAACCCAGCACAAAACAACCCAGTTAAAACGCAACACAACCCAAGGCAGCGCAACGCAGACGTACCTGTTTCAGCTTGTTGGAGCTGAAGGCGGGGGACAGCTGACCGCGCACATGTTTCCAGTGGTCCCCTGTCAGGCACAGCATACTGTCCTTTGTCACCTGGTCCTTCTCCATCAAGAAAATGTCCTGGAGGAGAGGGAAGGGGAAAAAAAGGAATGCAGGTAGGAAGGAAGGAAAGGAAAAGGGAAGGAAGGAAGGAAGGTATGAAAGAAGGAAAGAAGAAAAGTGAAGGAAGAAAGGAATGTATAAAGGAAGGAATGTATGAAGGAAAGAAAGAATGTATGAAGAAAAGAAGGAATGTATGAAGGAAAGAAGGAATGTATGAAGAAGGAAGGAATGTATGAAGGAAAGAAGGAATGTATGAAGGAATGTATGAAGAAGGAAGGAATGTATGAAGGAAAGAAGGAATGTATGAAGGAAGGAAGCAATGAATGCATGAAGGAAAGAATGAAGGAAGGAATACATGAAGGAAGGAATGTATGAAAGAAGGAAGGAATGCATCAAGGAAGTAAGGAAGAAATGAATGCATGAAGGAAGGAACGTATGAAGGAAGGAAGGAATGCATGAATGAATGAAGGAAAAATGTAAGGAATAAATGGATATGTGAATTCAATAGTTCAGGCAAAGCCTATTATTTGATAAACAAATCATATATACATATATATATATATATATATATATATATATATATATATATATATATATATATATATATATATATATATATATGACATGTTCTGCATATTGTAAAACAACTACAACAACCCAGCTACAACAAAACCTACAAAAAATAACATACACACACATACGCACTCATACAAATAGGCAAGCAGGTAAGCAGACTTGAAAGCAGACAGATAGAAGGATGTATGCTTTGAAACCTATGGTGTATCTACACACACAATTAATTTATTCATTAACACACATGTATGCACACACAAGGAGGCACCGTGGTCGAGTGGTTTAGGTGGTCAACTCGTGATCCAGAGGTCGCGGGTTCGATCCCCGCTCGGCTCGGTGTTGTGTCCTTGGGAAAGACACTTTACTCCTATTTTCCTCACTCCATCCAGGTGTACAAGTGGGTACCAGCTCTGCTGGGGAAGTATCTGGCGACAGACTAGCGTCCTGTCACAGGGGTGGTGAAAAACCATCAGTTCGCTTAACGCTACAGAAACCGGGATAAGCTCCGGCTCTATGGGCCTTCTGGCTCGAAAGAACATACTATGCACACACACACACACACAAATTCATTTATTCATTCATTAACACAGACACAGATACACACACACATACATGCATACACACATACATAGGTAGATAGGAAGATAGATATATATTTCTTGCTTTATATTGTATTGTACTGTACTGTATTTTATACCACTTTAGGTCAAGGCAGATTTCTCTGCATGAAATTCGAGCTGCTCTCCCCGGGGAGCCACAAGAGCAGCGCCACCCATTATTTTTTTCGTTTCCTGTCTGCACTTTGTTTGGCTCCTTATCAGAGTGGCTTTTTTTCTACAGAACTTCGCCAGGGACAACTCTCTTGTTGTTCTTTTACCTGTGCTAAATGTGTGTTGCACACTGGACCTTGATATACCATCTCATCTGAAAGATCAGCACCCAGACTACCACTCTTGGTCTAGTAGATGAGGGAAAAGTTTCGGACACAAGCAGGGATCGAACCACCACACACTTCGAACTCGGACTTTTCACTTTCTAGGCAGAGCTGTTACCTCTAGACCACTGATAAATAAATAGATGGATAGATGGATAGATAGGTAGATGGATAGATGGATAGATAGGTAAATGGATAGACAGACAGATGGACAGACGGACAGACAGACAGACAGACACAGAGAGAGAGAGAGAGACAATGACAATGACAATGACAATATTTTATTGTAATAAGCTGTTAAAGCCCATTTACAAGGGGACAGTGGGAAGGGGACTGGGCACAAAACACGTATTTTCAGAAATACAGATGTATCATTTCTACAGCCCAAATGGTCGACATGGCATGGATTCCACGACATGGTGAAGTGTTTTTCATTACGATTCAGATGAATTGGTGCCTAACACTTTCGCCCATTGCTAATGGGGAAAGGGAGGGGGGAGGGTAGCAACAACCACAAACAGCATTTAAACACCGAGTCTGTGACAGGGCTTCCTGTCCCTACATTCCGTCTGATCCGGTAACTCATGCTCTTTCCAACACGTGAAAAACCTAACTCACAATATGCCTAACCTCCTCTTTTGCTCTCTCTCTCTCTCTCTCTCTCTCTCTCTCTCTCTCTCTCTCTCTCTCTCTCTCTCTCTCTCCTCTCTCCTCTCTCTCTCTCCACACACACACATATGCACACACATATGCATGCACACAAGCACACACACACGCACGGACACACACACGCACGAACATGCACACACAAACACACGCACGCACACACACACGCACGAACATACACAACACACACATACACACATGCGCGCACGCACGCACAAGAGGGTGGGCATGCACACACACACACACACTCACACACGCACATATACAGGAAACCACAGTCACTTCTAACCCAGAAAAAATCTGATAGCATCCATCATAACATGTAAAACATCCAGTCCAGCACTAATTCTGTCTTTGATTCTGTCACGATCGGCAGGTGTCCACAGCTGCAGCTTGGAATAAATGTCTTTTTCCTCCTGAGTCAGTTGCCTGGTGTTCTTTTTTGCAAACCAAAAGTAATCAGCAGGGTTGTGAGTGTCATCTGTCCAGATAAACTGAAAAATCATATCTTCACTTTCACAAATGATAGTATCAGGTATTTCATCAGAGGTATACACATTAAGAAAGTCCTTGTTTCTAGAAACGTCCCTGAGATTTCTCTGCAGGGATCTGTTTCTCAGCCCACCCACATAGTTCTTTATAGTATCTCCACTGTAGCCTGCATCCCGAATCTGATCTAGATATTCGTCACAGTCCTCCCCCTGCATCGTAATGTCAGGTACAGGCACCTCAACCAGGTCAATTCCACCTTGTTGTTCAGCGACTGTGTCAGCTTCCAACACTGTGACAGCACCTGACGCACTGCGATAATCATGTGTGGGAAGCAGCGATTGCGAAGGCATGTGGTTTGGAGAGGCTGGGGTGTTGGTGTGTGAGACAGACTGGGTGATGGGGGGTGTTGGCATAAACAAACTTGGCGAAGTTTCGAATGGGAACAATGCACTTGCCTTGTCTTCTTGCCTTTCCTCTGTCTGTCTCCTCTCCTCTGCCCGCCTCCTCTCCTCTGCCCGCCTCCTCTCCTCTGCCTGTCTCCTCTCCTCTGTCCTTCGTCGGTCCCTGTTGGTCTGACTGGGTGGCTTTCTGCGGAAGTACACAGGTGTTTGTTGACCCGCCATGTTCCCATCACTTGAGCCAGCCTTCAGTCGAAGCACAACAGTCGTTTGCTCGCCTTCTCCACAGACCTTCCATGAGGTGATGCAGTGTTGTTGCAGCAGGGCACCTAGCGTCACTTCCAGCGTTGTTGGTAACCCGACAACTGGCATGGTGCTGGTTTATTTGGCAATTTAAACACGAAATTTACGCAGCAAAATTTCGCCCTGCCTATATCCAAGGGAGATCACCTCCGAGAGAGAGAGAGAGAGAGAGAGAAGACAGACAGATACTTTTTTTTCCAAAATTCCAACAATTGTAAAAAAGCACGCACAGTCCTGTTGGCAAAAGAGGGAAACTTCTTGATGAGAATTTCTCGAATCAGCTCCACATCAGTCACCACCAGAACAGGGTGGGGAAGAAACACTCTGAACACACACACACACACACACACACACAAGACAGTCATGTCAGTATCATTACATATTTATATATATATACGTGTGCCTTTGTACAACAACAATAACATGATAACATAGTGAGAGAAAGAGGCGATAATAATAATAATAATAATAATAATAATAATGTATGGAATTTATATAGCGCTGAATCTTGTAAAGCAACAAATCAAAGCGCTCGAAAGGAAAGAGTATACACACATACACATGCATGCGCACACATACCTATTCGCATACACCCATGTATGTATGCACACATGCACATACATACACACACAATACATACGCGTGCTTAGATGTAAATACATGCACGCACGCTTTGACATACACACATACGTGCCCAAGCATGTGCACAAACACAAACGTACACATACACATGCACACACGTGTGTACATGCACGGACACACACACACACACACATAGACATGTGCACATGAGTACACATACATGGACGTACACAGAGATACATAAATACCATCTACACACACATACACATACACACTCATTCACTCACTCACACACACACACTTGTGCACACACACGCGCACACACACACACACACACACACTCTGATGTGTACAGGAAAAACACAAAGCAGACGTCAGGCTTACCCATACATCTTTCCAAACTGTTTGTCTAGCCTGGCGAAAAATCCTTTCTGTCCCTGAAACCACACAAAGTCAAGATGCATGCAGCATACGCATCATATGTGCAGTCATGTAAACCAACACTACTCAAAACAACGCATCATATAATTATGCAGTCATGTAAACCAACACTACTCAAAACAACACATCATATAATTATGCAGTCATGTAAACCAACACTATTCAAAGCAACGCATCATATATGCAGTCATGGAAACCAACACTATTCAAAACAATGCATCATATATGCAGTTATGTAAACCAACACTACTCAAAACAACGCATCATATACGCAGTCATGTAAACCAACACTATTCAAAACAATGCATCATATATGCAGTTATGTAAACCAACACTACTCAAAACAACGCATCATATACGCAGTCATGTAAACCAACACCACTCAAAACAACGCATCATATATGCAGTCATGTAAACCAACACTACTCAAAACAACGCATCATATATGCAGTCATGTAAACCAACACTACTCAAAACAATGCATCATATATGCAGTCATGTAAACCAACACTACTCAAAACAACGCCTCATATATGCAGTTATGTAAACCAACACTACTCAAAACAACGCATCATATATGCAGTCATGTAAACCAACACTACTCAAAACAACGGTCATATATGCAGTCATGTAACCAACACTATCAAAACAACGCATCTAATAATTATGCAGTCATGTAAACCAACACTATCAAACACGCATCATTATGCAGTCATGTATCCAACTACTCAAAACCATGCATCTATATGCAGTCTATGTAAACCAATCACTACTCAAACAAGATCATATAGCAGTTATGTAACCAACACCCAACAACATGATGGCGTCATAATGCAGTCATGTAATCCAACATATCAAAACATAGCTTCTAGTGCAGAATAAAATATGCAGTCAGTAAACAACATACTCCAGAACAACGCATTCTTTAGGGAGTCATGTTAACCAACACTATCAAAACAATGCATCATTATATGCAGCCTGTAACCAACACTACTCAACACCTCATCCCAATCTAGTTAAGCACACACTATTCAAAACGATGGGTGAACTGCATCTCCCATGCGCCATGCCGGGCCCCTCAGCTATCAGATGCATCCCCCCTTCTAGAAATCTGTGCAAGGAATTTCTCTATCCCCTCTATGCTTCTGCCTCTCCCTTCCCATCACCTCTTCTCGTCTGTTTCTGCCTTAGGTCCATGCTATGCATTTTTCTCCAGACCAAGACTTAACAAGATTGCAATTATCTCATCCCACGCCGAAGTCGTCACACTGACCTGGCTTGTCAGGCGCTACAGGCAGGCCATTATGTTTGCCTCTTATAAAGACAACAACATAGTTCTGTCTTGATGCTGATAAATCATATAAAAGAGAAGAAGTTACATTGGGCCAACCAAGACAGCATATTTTCTCCAGTATGTAACTCTCTTTAAGCGAAATTCCCCATGGGAATCTTGTGTTTCATTGAAGGATTCTTCAATGAATTGCTTAAATGAATGTTGGGATGGGGATTGACCGTGGTCACACTACTCCTCTACATCTTCCTCCCCATCTAAGTATAACAGGACTCGAGCATAGGTACACAAATGGATTAGGTTGACTTCATAGCCATGGTTCATGTAATAGTCCACACACATCATCAATGGCCTGCCCCTTAGTCCAGGAAGTACAACACCAGAAGAGGTTCTCAAATCTCCCCAAAATAGGTCACACACTCACCCCCCATGACACTTTAATCATGAAAAGTCCTCCTGTAGAAAGTACCATGGAGGCGACGTGACGATTTCAGTCACTGCCAGACCTCTGAAATCTCAACCAAGCTTGCAGAATACTTAGAGTCAGGTCCAAGTCAAGTCAAGTCCAAGTCATAGTCAAGTCAAAAACACTTTAACAACCATGAAGGGATCAGGGTACAGGCCTCAGGCAGCCCAACCAAATACCTCAATGCTTCCTTTAAATAGATTTTATTTTCAAGGGATACTATTTATAGTTTTGGAAATCAATGAATAAATCAGTAGTAATAAGATGAAGAAGAGTTGTAATAGGTTAGGCTAACCTAGCGTTATATTCTCCACATATTTCATACATGTATTACAATGCTCAGTAGGGAATTTTTGAGATCAGGTGAAGGCATTTTATCTTCAACTGTATGCTGGTCAGCACTGAGTGTTGGCAATGTCTGTGGTTACGTGGGGGTTATAGCTAAGATGATGGTTTAATTTATATGACCCCTACTATTTTACTGATAAGACTAGAACATAAGGCACAAAGATTTCTAGTTGTATTGATTTTCATCTATACTTGTTTGTAATATGTTAACACACAACACCTCAATCACCATGCCCCTCCACCATCTTCCATACACACCACACCCTCACACCATTCATCCCACAACAACAACAACTTACCACATTACACACAAGTATGAAATGCACACACATCAAACCCATACTGTAGACAACTCACACATACTACACAAATACAGCACACACCGCACCACACAACACACAAACTACCAGACAGCTACACCTAATACTTAGGGACATGTGCAGCTACCCTTTTACCAAAGCCCGTTATTTTGCCCAGGAAGGTAGTGGAGCTTCCCGATTTCATCCTTGAACTAGACATTTTACTGGAAGGTAACTTTGCCTTTGCACCAGAAAAACCTACCTATTTATCATTAGGTAGTAGGTGGCAAGTAGGTAGGTAAGTAGGAGTTAGATATTTCACAGAAGGTAGGTTCATATGTTTAGGTAGAAGAGGTGGGAAGGTAACAATAAGGGTAGTGTCGTTAGTAGTACATAAAGGTAGACAGATAGGCAGGGTGACAGGTAGGTAGATAGGTAAGTAGGTAGGTAAGTAGGTATATATGTACGTAGGTTCATAGGCAGGTAGTTAAGTAGGTAGGTAGGTTGCTGGGTAGGTAGGTAGGTAGGTTGATAGGTAGGTAGGTAGGTAGATTGATTTGAAGGTAGGTAGGTTGGTTTGTAGGTAGGTTGATAGGTAAGGTTGATAGATAGGGTAGATAGGTAGGTAGGTTAATAAGTAGGTGGGTAGATAGGTAGGTGGGTATTATGCTGATAAGTAGGAAGATAGGTAGGTAGATTGATTGGTAGGTAGGTAGATAGGTAGGTTTATAGGTAGGTTCCAATATACTGCTGTCATCTTACCATATTTTTCACAATATACTGCAGACAGCTTACCTACCATATTTTCACATTATACAGCAGTCAGCTCGTCCTATTTTCACCAGGAAAAGTGTGACAACTTACCATATTTACACCAGAAGTGTGAAAACGTACCCATATTTTCACCAGAAATGTGACGGCTTACCATACTTTAACCAGAAGTGTGACAGCATACCCTGATTTTCACCAGGAGAAGTGCGACAGCTTACCCTATTTTCTCCAGGAGGAGTGTGACAGCGTACCCTATTTTCACCAGGTGAAGTGCGACAGCGTACTATATTTTCACCATAAGTGTGACAGCTTACCCTATTTTCACCAGGGGAAAGTGTGACAGCTTACTATATTTTCACCTGGAGAAGTGTGGCAACTTACCATTTTTTCACCAGGAGAAGTGTGACAGCTTACCCTTTTTTCACCAGGAGAAGTGTGGCAACTGACCATATTTTCACCAGGAGAAGTGCGACAGCTTACCATATTTTCACCAGCAGAAATGTGAGGGCTTGCCATATTTTCACCGGGAGAAGTGTGACAGCTTACCATATTTTCACCAGGAGAAGTGTGACAGCTTACTATATTTTCACCAGAAGTGTGACAGCTCACCATATTTTCACCAGGAGAAGTGTGACAGCTCCTGTCAGCAGGGCAGAGGACAGTGGACTGCAGCCAAGGACAGAAAACATGACTGCAGGTTGTGTGGTGTTGAGTAGTGGATCCCCTCTCAGATCTTATACCTGGACAATGCAGGTGAAGTCAGGTGAGGGAGACATCAAAACAACACACACACAAGGATGCACACATGCACGCACCCACGCACGTGCACACACATACACACACAGACGGCGCATGTGTGGCCCATCATGACAGCATTAATTTATCACTTCATGAGGTATTCACTGTGTAAGGAGGCAGTTAAGAGTGCAGATGAACTCCTAAACAAAAGCTAAAGCTGGAAAAAACAAGCAACAACAACAAAACTCTACTTTTCACTGTGCAAACTGGGAAATGGTGAAATAAAACTAAACTTCAGGGCACTGATTAATGCTACCTAGAACTGTTTACCCTGATGCCAATATATATTAGATATAAGACAGACAGACAGACAGAGGGAGAATGACTCAAAGAGAGAGAGAGAGAGAGAGAGAGAGAAGAGAGAGAGAGAGAGAAGAGAGAGAGAGAGAGAGAGAGAGAGAGAGAGAGAGGGATAGATATAGAGTTCTATAGACAGAGAGAGAGGGGGGAGGAATGATAGGTTGATAGATAGATAGATAGATAGACAGACAGACAGACAGACAGACGACAGACAGACAGATAGACAGACAGGAACACACACACACATCACTTTATCAGTAAGATTATACCAACTAAGAATTTTTTTTTTCTAAATCTGCAATTACAAAAACTTTTCTTTCATGCTCAAATTCTATCTCTTATGAATTATGCTTCTACCTTATGGGACAGTGCCAGGTAAACAAACAAAAACAATATATATATATATATATATATATATATATATATATATATATATTATATATATATATAATGCTGTCAAACTAATAAGATTGAATCCCATATACTGACCACCACCAACTACAAACAGTTGATATTCTTCCACTGGAAGACAGTCTATATTTCAACAAGTGTACATGTATGTACAATATCATATATGGAAAAACCCTGAAAAAATGGTGCAAAATTTTGCAGTCAATGGAAACATACATACTTATAGACTGTTTTTTGCCCAGGCCCCATAATAATCTCTATGAAGTCAAGCCTTGCTTATTCAAGAAGAACAGTGTGGAATAATTTACCTCCCTTTTCAAAATCAGCTCCTTCAAAACAAAGGTTTAAGAAACTTTTGGAGAAACATCTCTAATGACAAATTGTAAGATCACTTTTCTTTATGCTCAAAATTATTTTACATCTGGCTTGCTTTGTAAATTGTTATTCTTAACCTTGTTATTTTGTTTTTTCATGACCTGTCTGTCTGAATTGAGCACACAATGTAATGTCTTGGTTTTGTTTTTATCTGAATTGTTTTCTCTCATTTACATTCTTTTTAACAAAACATGTCTTTTTGTTTGCTTTTATAAGTCCGTTTACTAGATTTTTGTTTAGTGCCTCCCCCTAATGGGCTGCAACAAGACCCCCCCCCCCCCCCCCTACCCCCTATCACACTCTAATTCCGACCACACAAAACAACACATGCCATAGTTTTTTCCCAAACACATCTGACGGTGGTTAAAAAAAAAAAAAACGAACGAGAGAAGGAGACTTTACAAGAACTTCCCTATGGTAAACAACACATAGCATGACCCCTCCCCCCCCCCCTCCAACCCCCCCCCCCCCCCCCAAAAAAAAAAAATCCACAATCTGAAGGACCAAGCACAACAACCAACAGCAGTGCTAAAAGTAGCGGTCATACAACCCCTGAAATAATGCCAACTCCCCAGAAACATACCAACTTACCCGTTCACACCCAAGCTGTGGAAAAAAAAAAAGTAGGGGCCTACCAAAATCTACCTCCCTCAAAACAGTACAAACTAGGCTACCGGCCAGCAACCTTCACCTGATAGGCTAGCCTAAATTTAGATTGGCCTGTCAGCCTCTGGTACCGTACCCACTGCAACCTTCGCCTGCTAACCCCACATTGACCCATCACAAGAAACAACTTTTCATTCCCTCCAAACACACCCAGGGCGTCCTAATGTTTTTTGGTGACAGTGCGGGCAGGATGAAAAGAAGTTGTTTTAACTGTAACTCTTTTACCCTCAACAGGTGGTTCTGACTTGACTTACGCAACACTGCATCCTGTTAACTGATTCACCTCAACTTTAATCCCTTTTCCTCAAAGAAAACAAAAAAATTACGAACTGATGTCTCTCTAAAACTGCTTGGGAAAAAACACACACCCACACACGCTAAAAAAGATTTCAAAGGAGCTGGAACAAACAGTCAAGTCCAAAACACTTTAATCATCCCATGAAGGGCAATTACAGGGCAATAAGGGTGGAGGGGGAAGGGGGACTGCAGGGATTTAAACCTCAAAAACGGTCACATACCCAAAGTCTCACCTTTGGTCAATCTCGGAGTTCTAGCCAAGGAACGGGGAAAAAAAGGTAGGCCTAAAGGTGCCCCCTAACCTGTGTGGTCGTTGGGGAGCCAGGCATTGGAGACCTCAGCTTCTCTTGGGGCCAGCATATTGATGGCAGCGCCCATCTCCTCTCCCTCGCTGCTTTACCTTCCCTGACCCTAAAGAGGGCAGGTACCCATTGACAGCTGGAAGACTACTGAAGCCGAGGTGCACAAACGGTCACCTATCCACTTGGTAATCATGCTCGATGCTGCTGGGGCCTAATATAACATTTGGGGGGGGGGGGGGGGGAAGCAAGGGCTCTGACCACTGAGCTATCCCGTCAAGATGGAGGGGGGGGGGGGGGTGTAAAACACCCTAAAAATAATGAAAACCATATTAACTAACCTTCTTGGAGTACAGCTGAGATGTGGTAAAAAAACAACAACAACTTGGCGATAGGCCCACAAACTCAGCTAGCAGGAAATATTAGCATCCAATGCAAGTCATCTCCCTGAGGTGATCAACAACAGGCTAGGCCTAGGCAAGTATAGTTCGACACTTTGAAAATCCCACTAGGCCTGTGTTTACACACACACACACACAGCGCACAGACACACACACTATCTCTCTCTCTAAATGATGTGCTTTTGTGAAAGGCACACGAAACCGAGAGTGTGATCAACAACAAAACTCTGCAGTGTAGGCTGTCTTTGCGCTCCAGTCGGCAAACTGTGCAACAATCATTCAATGCTTGACTGTACAAGCCAAAAATAAAACCCCCCACCAAAAAACAGACAAACAAACCCGAGGGCAGAGCTAAAACGCCTTTTGAGGGCATTCCACAAACGAGTGCTGCAAAAGGCAAAGTTTAAACATTGTCACATAATAGAATAGGCACAACCCCTTACAACCCCTACCACCGTGCATGTCCACTCATGGACAATTTTTCAAGTTCCTGATGTGGATTGTAGCTAACCTATATTTCTCAGGACTATAATTATGTAGGATGGATGGGCTGGACAGAATCTCCGGCTAGTAATGGGTGGCCTACATACCACAGCAATAAATTGTGGGTGTGCTGTCTGAATGGACTGGACTGACACAGTGGGATTTCTTCTGGTGCAACTCAATTTTTTTTCCCCTTCTTGCTCTAGGGCACTTAGCATGCACACACACACACACACACACACCATGACAGAATGGATCAATCTCTTCAAAAAGTGATATTACTAGCCTAGTTCATGAGGACACGGTTAAGGGTACAGATGAACCCGTGAACTGAAGCCGGTACACTGTGTACCCTTCGCTGTACCATAGGAGCTGGGAAACAGGGAAACGAAACGAAGCGTGTTTTTTTCTGTATGTTTGTTTGCTTGTTTTTCTGTATAAAATTTTAACAAGGGCAGCTCTTGTTGCTCAGGGTTCTTTTATGTGCACATAGTTTTTCATGCACTTGGTTTATTCAGGATCAGGTTTTGGGGTGTTGTTCAAACACAACTTAGGCCTAGGCCTAGCTGATTTGGCTTTTTAGGCCCCATCAATTCCTATTTTTCTGCCTTCCTTGACAGTTTATTTTTATTTTTCCTATGTTTGTCTGGTTGTTGACTAAATTTTATTTGTTATCTGTTCCAATGATTGGCTATTGCTAAATGTAAACACCCTTGTCCTTGTTCTAAACTAAAGTGTTATTTAAATATCTTCTATATATATATTGTGCTTGTCTTGACGGTCCCGTTTGTCACACTGTAGGCTACTTCATGTGCATGCCTGGCTGTTGGTTATGGGTTTTTTTTTGTTAGTTATGTTATTGCTAGTGCCTTTTCTCTGAGTGTACTGTTAATTGCCCTGCTAGTGTGTGCCCGGACGCAAGTGTGTGCCTCTACAGTGCGATAGGTATCTATTGTAAATTTATTTGCGCTTTAGAAATGCTCATTATCATTGTTGTTGTTGTTGTTGTTATTATGTGCTGTGTGTGCATGTGTATAAATGCGCATGGTATGAAAGCGCATTGAGTCATTGCTTTGAGAAATGTGCTATATAAATGCTATTCATTATTATTTTATTATTATTATTAGTTGTGTCTTTCTTGGAGTCTAGAAAGAAGTGTTTTCTATTCAGATCATCAAACCCATTAAATATCTTGTGTACATGTCTGTATCAGCTCCCTTCTCACTCTTCTAGCCTTCAGTGATGGTAGTCCTAGGTATTTCAATCTCTCTTGATACGAATAGTCTTTTAATTCAAAATTCATGTTCGTTGCTCTGCTCTGAACTCTTTCAAGGGCCCGTGACTGTCTTATTAGTGTTGGGTACGATACCGTGTCTTAGCCTATTTGAAAGACTAGCACCCAACCCACCATTCATGGTCTGGTGGGTCAAGAGAAAATATGGGTTTACACTGGGATTGAACTCCAACCTTGCCCAGATTTAACATAAATTGTGCCCTGTGATACCAAGGTCCCCCTATCTATCATTTTCATTCTCAGCCCACTGATGTCATGTTCAGTCGTGGATACCGTCAACAACAGATTTATTAGCCCAGGGTTTGTTTTTATTTCGTTCCTGGACTAGAGCTCAGAGGTTCACAAGGCTGGGCCTGATCATGGCGAGATGCGGCCAGCTCCTACCATCAGTGAGTGTGCTGTGGGATCGTTGGGAAGACTGGGACCACACAGTCGAGCTTCATCCATTTTACCGATTTTTAACAATATTTTTTTAATATATTTTAGAGTTGTTGCTCAAATGACCTGACCCACACTGCAGGTGTCTGTATCTCTCGGGCCTGGTTGACGCCGGAATATATTATGATAGTAAGCATAGAGTACAGTCCTGTGAAGTTGTCTCAGAGCATATGCACTTCCACAGCAGCATTATTACGTCATCCTCATTGTCATTGATCATCAAGCCATATAATTTTTTTTAAGCCTCTGATTCGCTGGCCCTGGTTGCTCTGGCCTCATGGTGACCTCAGATGCGGTTTCCCCATACACTTCTGGCTGTGGTGAGTTTGTGTCAAAGCCTTTGGAGTTGGAGGTCGCAGGGTCTCTGGGTGGATGGACGTTGTGGTGGTCGCCAACTCAGGTGGGCGACTCACTCAGTCTGACAATGCGACTGGGCTAATACTGTCATTAGACAGGGGCTTAGTAGGTGGTGTCCTGCGTATGTTAGCTCAGAACAGGCACCACTGAACACCACCAAAGTGACCCAGCAGCAGTGTAGGGCCTCCTGGCTGGTGGCCTCACGGCGGCCTGACATTGATGGGCTCCCTGTGCATTTCTGACCCTGAGTATGCGACATAACAAATCTGGGTAGGGCTGGAGCTGAGAGATGGAAATGAACGGCGTGGGAACAGAAGAACAGAAGATGAAGCAGCAAAAACAAAATTAAACAAACAAACAAACAAACAAAAAAAAGGAGAAAAGGCTTGACATCATAATAATATTAGATGGAGACTCTAAGATCAGTCACTTTGCGAACAATGCATCCTTTACCTGCAATGGAGACAACAGTCAGGCGAACAACTTTTTGAAACATTAAAAAACAAAACAAACTTGAACAAATCGCAGGGCTACAATCGAATCCTGATTTTAAAAAAAGAAAAAGAAATTTGAACATATGGTTAGGAAGCAAATAAAATTGAGGAAAAAATGTCAAATTCAAATTCAATTCAATTCAATTCTTTCATTGTCCTCTGTTTAAAGGAAATTTGTTTTGCAGTGATTAACACATATCCAAGAAAGTAATAGAATACAGACACATATATATAGAAATGAATGCAAGTGATAAAACATTTCTTAAACACACACTTACACTCAAACTCACAGACAGGCGCGCACGCACGCACTCACGCGTACCACACACACACACACACACACAACACACACTCTTTCACATAGTGTGCCGGTGGGAACAGATAACAATTTACAAAACCGCATACACACGGGGACTGGACGTAAAAAAGCACATAAGTGCTTATTCCATTATCCTCGATATAAAAGAATTTAAAAACAACAACACACAGCTCTATTAAAGGAAATATGTTTTACAGTGATTTAAAACATATTTAAACAACTAAACTTATATTGACATATACATATATATATATATTATATATATTATTATAAATTTGAACACACTGATAAAAGGTAACACTTGTTAAAACACGTACACACACCACACACACAACACACACACACCACCCACACACACACACACCACACACAACACACCACCACACAATTTTCTTCTTTTGGAAAGTTCATACACAAAAATATGGGAAAATTTAGAACAAGACATAGAAGTTTGTCTGAAGAGGTCAGAAAATCTGGGGGAGATCTAAATGTGCGTTTCGGGGAAAACTGATAAACTTTTTTAGAAATAGATCCAGAACCAAGTTACTACAATTTACCTGAAGAAATAAATATGACCAATGTTATCAAAGGTGCTCAATGGATAGAATTGTACAAAAATATGGAAGAATTTTAGTTATATTTGTACAGACAATCAATTATATATATTAAATGGCCGAACATTAGGAGATTTACAGGGTAGATTTAATGCTTTCAACCTAAAGGTTGTAGTGTTGTGGATTATTTCATTTGTTCAAAATCTTTTATGAAGAGGTGAAGCATATGAAAGTTAGAGATTTAATGGAATATCTGATCATTGTCCACTAGATTTAGATATAGATATACCAGATTATAGACAAAACACGTTTGCAAGCGGTTATCAAATAGTAAGAGACACACGGAAAGAGTATATTACTAAATCACACAAAAAAAACCGTTTTTTTTGGGATACAAATTCCAAAGGACAATTTGAAAGGAAATTCTACTCAGAAATTTACAATCACAAATAACAAATAAAAACTGAAAAATACAGTATTAAAAAAAAGTACAAAGCAGCTGTTTCCCAAAAACGTGTAAATGAAATTCAGAAACTGTCTGATATCTTTCTCAAAGTGGCACAATTAAGCTTGAAGACCAGAAAGTCAAAACCGGTAAGAAGAATTAAACACAATAAAAAATGGTTTGATTCAGAATGTAACAGTACAAGAAAAGAAGTAAAGTCTCTACTAAATGCAATAAATAGAACCCCGTATAAACCTGAACTTCGAGAAAAATACAGGCAAAATTTTTAATGTCATTAAAAACATGTATTCCAATGCAAGAATATTTACAAAAATACGAGGCAAACACACAGATGAAATCATAGTCAGAAAAGGGGTACATCAGGGAAATACATTAAGTTCTACATTATTTAATGTATATGTCAATGATATAGTTCAATATACTGATGAGAAGATTCACCAAAATAAAACCCGCAAAAGACAGAATTCCTTATTTACTCTATGCTGATGCCCGGGCATTGCTATAAACAGCCAAAATAGGTCTTCAAACTAAAACTGAATAAACTGCAAGAATACTGTTCTAATTGGGGTTTAAGATAAACAAAACAAAAAAAAAAGGGTTAATAGTCTTTACGAGATCACCTCCTAAAATTCCAATTCATTTAAATGTGGAGAGCATGTAATTAAACAGTAGAAACTTATAAATATCTAGGTGTCGTTTTCATCAGAACGGAATTTCAAGCAACACAAGAACATTTAGTAAAACAAAGCAACAAAGCTATATACGCCTTTAAAAGGACAATTCGTGGACAAAATTTAAAAGACTACTATAAAAATGCATTTATTCGACTCACTGATAACCCCTGTTTTAAACCTATGGAGCAAAAGTTTGGGTTTCCTTTTGTTTTAATGGGAGACAGAATTTCATATTGATAAACTGTTCAGACATGCTTATCAATCAGTTTTTGTATGAGAATTTTTCATGTAAAATTTTGTAAACAAATGATAGGAGTTCATAAAAAAGCATTAGTATTTACCCACTTTGGGGGAATTAGGAGATTCCACTGACCCTTAAAATCATATGCCAGATAATACCCTTTTGGATTCATTTGACAGAATCAAAACCAGACTCTTATATTAGAATAGTATACGTTTAAATTTGTATCAGAAAATAATACGATAAATGGATAAACACAGTGAAAAATATTCTGTACACAATTGGATTCAAAAAAAGTCTGGAAAAACCAAAGCACTTTTAATTTTCATCGTTTGAGTTATGCTTTTTAGAGAAAACTTGGGACACGTATAAAACATTTTGGATTCCCAAAATAAAAGGTTTGCAAACAAAATTTTATGATTTTGCTCCCAAAAGAATAAGATTGGAACCATACTTAGTAAACTATGAAAACAAAATCATAAGAAGACATATTGTAAATTTCGCACAAGCTGTACAATTTAATGTAGAAAAAGGGGAGACACCAAATATATCCAGAGAGGACAGAAAATGTAGACACTGTAACAAAATTAAAGAGAATTTCATTTACTTGATGAATGCATTTTATATGATGACTCAGAAATAATTTGTTATTAAAAATCAAACGAAAGACAAAAGAACGCAAAAACTTTGTACATAAATTAAGTGACATAATCACAGTTGATATATATCAAGCAGATATCATCAGATATGTGTATGAGTGTTTTGAAAAAAGAGAAAAAGAGAAGTAGAATACAACATGTTTTTAGTGTACATCACTTTTAGCCAAAATAGATAATAATTATAGTTGATGTTTTTGTTGTGTCAAATAAGTCTACATGACTTAAATGGCAATAAGATATTCTGAATCTGAATCTGAATCACACACACATGGAACCTTGTCAAGTTCAAGATGTCGGGATATCCGTTTGGGAATCGCCTCAGGCACCAGAGATGAATATAGCAGACAAGTTTCTTGAAAGTAAACGTTTATTGAAAAGCTGGTTGCAACCCCCTTAAACAGGATAGATGAACCAAAATCTTTTATTCTCTATATGCTGATAATCTTTGGATGTTGTTACGAAACCACCTGAGAGCCATGCTAACTTCAGATTTGTTGGAGAAAAAAGCCAGACAAAATAAAACGAAATTGTTCATCACATACTGTTGAACAAGGAGGCATTTGTCTTCTTGACATTAAAATATAATAATTATCTATACACTGAAACTAAATACGATTGCTAGCAGGAAAAACTGAAAATCTGACCTCAAAAGAGAAA
The DNA here is from genome assembly GCA_028751875.1 of Rapana venosa. NCBI lineage: Eukaryota > Metazoa > Mollusca > Gastropoda > Neogastropoda > Muricidae > Rapana > Rapana venosa. The sequence goes on along the minus strand of CM054148.1, from coordinate 45,949,040 downwards.
AAAACAAGAAACTAGAGAGGGTTTGGTAAAATGCATCCAGCTTCCAAAATGGATAAAGATAATACTGCCTGTGTGCCTATAACTAGTTTTGCCACATAATCTTCTTAAAAATGTTTATAACAATTTTTGCTTGATATTTTTGTCACATACTCAAGATTTTGTTTTCAAGTGCATCTTGGGTGTGGGTTGTGAGTTGTTAGCTGGATCATTATTCTTTAATGAGAATTTGAGAATTGCCCAGAAAACTGTCTTTTAAAAGAAATTGGCAGACAACGATACATTTCCAGGGGGAAAAATTGGCAAGAAAGGATGGTCACTTCTGATAAATTATCAATCTATTGTATACAAAGCTTGGATAAAAACCGTGTTTCTCTATTACATTAGTTGCATTCAGTCAGGACCCCGACACCCCCACCCCACCCCCCAAAATGCAAAAGACAGAGATAGGGTTTTTTTAAAGACAGTTTTAGTGAACAGCTACAAGAGCTGAACAGCTCAAAACCAGTGCTCCAGGGGGTTCAAGGTTTATCTGATTCTTTACCGTGGGAATTAGTAACACTTGGTTGGCTACTGAACTTTTTTTATCAACTGGAGGAAAAACCTCAACACTGTGATTAAATGCTGCCCTCATAAAGCTACAGCTTACAAGAGAAATCAAACCCATGTGGTTCATATCAGAACATTCCTCTGAAGTCGGAGTATGGCTGCCTATTTGGCGAGATACTTGAAAATAGTCATACACGCAAACTTCCATCCGGTGTGCTTCCTATCTCACAGTGATTCCCAGGTGGGATGAGTGAGTCAGAGTGCACGTTCTGGGTGACCCCCCAGAGTGTAAAGCTGAGGAACGCACAACAACAACAACAACATATCAGAACATGATACAGAATATTGGTGACTTTTATATATATATATAAAATTTATATATATATTATATATATATTATTTATATATATATATATAATATATTATATATAATATATATATATGTGTGTGTGTGTGTGTGTGTGTGTGTGGTGTGTTCAATAATGACCTCATAAAAAGCAGAGGAGGCAACTGCTCTTTTTGTAAAAAAGGACGCATTGGAGATGTTCTCCATAGGCCAGTTAGTATAGTCCCAGGGCTGCAGCACATAAGGACTGTGCGAGTCAAGCCTCCTAGTCAGAGGGTCCTCGTTGATCACTAAAGACTAAGCTGTAAAGTGGAATTCCATGAGTGGGAAAGCCACTGGTCATACAGCCTCTCACTTTGCTGTTGCCCCCAGCGTCAATGGTTTAATCAAGAACTGTGAGAAAGCCCAGGCGTTGAAAAATAATACCTTGGTGAATATGGCCACTGCAGACTGCCATAGACGTAGTTACTTTTATGAAGAAAAAGTACTTCTGTCAATATGTCCAATCCTTTGGGGTTCAGCTGATGCTCTAGGCTATAATATGATGACAGGCCACTGCCCGCCCCGCCCCCCCCCCCCCCCCCATGAGAGAACATGTACTAATTTAAATATAAAAAAGAGTGAGTGCTACCTTTTAAAAGGACTGCCTACAACAGAAGTGGTTTGAAAAGATGAGTTATCTGACTGCTGTACACGCACGCACACAAATATCACATCTGGCTGTGGCTAAATATCTCTTGCGTTGTTCAACACAAGAAACCAATGTGGACAACGAAATTAGTATAAGATCTGATGTCAACTTTCCAAAAAGAGCACATTCTTTTCGCTCTGTTACCACAGCTAGAACCTATACTTCTCAATTATTTGATATTTCCCACAAAAATAACTAAATCAAAGATTCACTCCTCCCCTTGTCCCCCATGGGAACTTAATAGAGCTAATTTTGACGTAAGTTATTCCTCTTTAACGAAAAAAGGTAATGAAAATATTCTTAAAGTAGTAGTAAAAGTATGTTCTTTCGAGCCAGAAGGCCCATAGAGCAGGAGCTTATCCCGGTTTCTGTAGCGTTAAGCGAACTGATGGTTTTTCACCACCCCTGTGACAGGACGCTAGTCTGTCGCCAGATACTTCCCCAGCAGAGCTGGTACCCACTTGTACACCTGGGTGGAGTGAGGAAAATAGGCCAGCAGAGCTGGTACCCACTTGTACACCTGGGTGGAGTGAGGAAAATAGGAGTAAAGTGTCTTTCCCAAGGACACAACACCGAGCCGAGCGGGGGATCGAACCCGCGACCTCTGGATCACGAGTTGACCGCCTAAACCACTCGACCACGGTGCCTCCAAAATATTCTTAGCGCATCAGTAAAAGAATATATGCAAACTACATATCCAAATCATTTAAAAATCTACACAGATGGTTCCCTTTTGAACAATGATGAGGCGGGTGCAGCGTTTGTCATACCATCTTTGAAAATAGAGAGATCATTTTATGTAGGAAAAAATCGATCTATTTTTACAGCTGAATTGTCAGCTATTTTGATGGCGTTATATTATCTTCTAGATTTTTCCCAAAGACATATTTCAAAAGTTTCTGTGTTGATTCCAGGTCAGTCTTACTTACCTGAGAAACTTCAGTTCAAAAGTGAGACAAGATCTCATAATTGAGATTAGTCTCTAATTAATTTTCTGATGATTACGAGGCCCCTGGTGTTACTTTGTGGATACCTCGCACTGTGGTATCTACTTGAATGAAAAGTTGACAGAAAAGCAAAATGTGGGGCTGAGATACCGAGGGTTTGCAGCCAAAAGTGTTCCTTATCCATCCATGAGGGCAATTGCATGTTACAAAATGCATGTTGGAAAAAAATTTAAAAGAAACTACACAGTACCTATTCCTGGAGTGATGATGTAACCCATGTATTATCTTTTGATAAGATCAAATGTCGTAATTTACATGAATATAGAAATGTTGTATCTCTTATTTACAGGTTTAAGCTCAATGCTTTTAGAACTAATTAAAAAAAAAAAAAGCAATATGTATCTGTGGTGAAAATCTTACCAATGATCACATTCTTTTACGATGCAGAGATCTGAAAAAACTTTTTACCTGCCTTCCCAGTCCGTAGCTTACAGCAAGTTCTAAAAGACATTCCATTAATGAAAGAAATTGTATTGTCAGTAAGCCATACTGCTATTTTCAGACTCCTCTAATATAAGGATAGCTTCAAGTTATATGAATTGGAAGGTTAGTATTGTTGCTGTTTGATGGGTTTTTTGTTTTTTGTTGTTGGTGGTTTTTCAGAATTCTTGTTTATGCTTCTTCATAATAGTTGTTTATTGCGATTGATTAGTTATGTGCATACCCCTCCCCCTACACACACACACACGCGCGCGCGCGCGCACGCACGTGCGCGCGCGCACACACACACACACACACACACACACACTTTCCCGTCTGATATCACTGTTTAGTGGAAGGACGTTAAACTGAAGAACTGAGTTGTGTTAGTAATTTGCTAAAGCACAAGTAAATAGATTACTTATTGATTTGAAGCATAGACATTATATGACCATGGTATAGTTTTCGAAATTGTTTTCTTTTTCCCCAGTGTTCTTTTGGCGTGGAATACATGATGTGTATCTTTTGATCTGTTGTAGTTTAATTAGTTATACTGTTATTCATAAGGTAAATTCAGTATTATGGTTACAGTAGTTAAACAGTTCCTTAACCTTTTTTCTGAATTGTTTGCCTTTCTGTGTCTAATATCAGTTAATGTGAATAGACGTTAAATTGAAGAACAACAAGAACAACACACACACACACACACACACATTCTTGTGTAGACTATGTATATTAGAAACAGTTGTGTCCACATTGTGTGCTTGATTTCGCGCATTTGAAGCTTGTGTTTCTGAAATATTTCACAGATAAGCAGTTTTAATGTTCCTTCTCTGTCTTTTTTTTATATATTTTTTTAAGACAAAGTTTGTATGTTGCTTTTTTGGGGTGAGTGGAAGGGGTGAGGGGGAGGGGGGGGGGGGGGAGAATGGCAGTTCACGGAATACACAATTTTGCACAATTTGCTTACTACTATGTGTTTTGGTTAAAAATTATTCAAGTTGCTGGTAAGGAAGTATGTGTTGTAATTTGTAGTGTTTTAGTTTCTTATTACTTTCCAGGGGCTCCATAGGGTAACTGCTCCCCCTTTCCCTTTATTTTTTTAAAGCGCTGGCCTCCCCTTAGCCTACCGCTAGGTTTCGCATGACGCATGACAAATCATGAAATCAAGATGGCTGACAGTGTCGACATAGATTTGTATGAAAACATCGAAGACGAATTTAATCAGGTAGGCCTATGATTGAAATCTGGGATTTAGAAGCACGGTTGCATTGTTTCGTTCACATAGTAGGGATTGTTAGTTGTGGAATAGATGGCGGGTCTTTTGTATTTTGATGCACCATTTATATGGGAAATAAACCATGGGGCGAACGACAGAGCAAGTGCTTGTGTCGCGAGTTTATGGTCATGATGAAAATCACAAAGGCAAGCCGTGGAAATGCGGAGATAAATCGTCGCTTTCTGCAGAAAGTGTCATTTTTTATTGGTTTAATGTGTGTTTGAGTTAGTGGAAGGCAAACCCAGGGAGGAAATACAATGAAAACGAAATGAGGAGGAAGACATAATGTTGCCCTCTTTACCCGGCCGGTAGACGCGGCATTTTGTTGCGGTTTGAGTTGAGTTATGCCCCTTTTGCTTTGTTTTTGTTCTTCGAAGGTTGTTTACAGTACTTAGTACACACCCATAGCCATATTAATTACATATAATCACCAGAGTTGGTTATGGTCACAAACCAGGATTAAGATAACCCACTTGTGATCAGTCACAAATTTTCATATAGACAGTACTTTCTATATGATTATGAGACAGTGTCTAAAGGTCATGCTAAAACAAAAACAAAAAGGTCATGCCCAAACAGGACACTGGTAATAGAATTTCAAATGTGAAATTGTATTAAAAAAATTCTGTAATGTTTGAAAGGTAAACCATTTACCAGCTTGAAAACAAAAAACAAAAGATAATGTGCTTTATTTTTTCTGATAACATGAAAAATGTCTACCCTGCGAAAAGTCAGTTGTGATGCTGGACATGAAAAATGTCTACAACTGTACAAGTTTCACAAAACACAGGGGCTTTCAAAGATGGATGGCACTGCTATAATAATGCAGAAACAAAAAGTGGTTTTTCAGTTATAAATGATGAATGGTGTACTGTTTTCATGTCCACCATCATATTTGACACCAGTTCAATGAGTTCATGTCTGTACTTTATTCAGATTTCAAGCAAACTTTCACTGCAGCTGCCATACAGCATGAAACAATTCAACATTCCCAATTTAAAGACAATGAAACACTCACAAAACAGTCAGGTTCTGTTTTGTACATTTAGCTTTTGAAAGAAAGAAAGGATGTCATTTAATGATTTATGACAATTTTATATGTAGACATGACAAGTGCAATGAAATCTGCTTTTTCATTAAATTGACCATTAAGGTGACTCTTTAATCATGGTCAGCAATATCACCAGGCATGGCAAAGCCAGTGGGTAAAGTTCATCAGTGTTTGATTGCTGGTATGTTGTTTAAATACATAGCTAATATTGTAATTTAAGATGAATAATTGAATGTGTCAGTTATGATTTTGGACATTTCTGTGGAAGTGTCAGTGATGACTGGGCATGACAGAAATTTCCAGAGAAGCGAATGAAAGCATCAATCATTCTTGCTGCGTGCCTCGTGAAAATCAATGTGTTTGTGTTTGGTAGTGTTTCAAATGCATTTTTTAGGGCAGTTGAAAGTTTTTCACTGCAGTTTAGTCAGAGGTGATTCCTGTGTCAGTGATAATGATGCAAACAGCAGTGGACATGACAAAACACTGATCACTATTTCGTCTGTCTCATATCATATGCTCCTGGTTTTGCTTCTGTGGAAGACATGTCACCTGGCCGTTGGCGTTGTAAACAAATTTCAAATGGCGGAGACAGGCAGCACATACAATTTCTACCACAAGATGGTCTGTTATGATGATTGGACATAAATTTAGAACATAGAAGGTTTATTCTGTTTTTGAAAAATGTGTCAACTGAACATCTTCCTGAATAGGTTTATTGTGTCACTGACACATCTTGATTTAATAATTAATATTTAATTTAAGATGTTGCCTCATTTCCAACATAGCAGAAAGCAACAAGAAACAGATCAGGCAACATGTCTATGACATAGTCATAACTGACCAGTTCAACTTTTTGATTTAACACAATTTTCACCAAAAGTGTGTGCACATGATTTAATCATTTACATGTTTAACCTTTTGTTTGAAACTTTGACTGACTGTACAGACACAATGTTTGTGGCATATATCAGTAAATGTCCCATTTTGGATTTGACAATTTTGTCCATTTTCTATTTACAAACATCAATTTTTGACAAATCTATCAAACCCATCTTCTTGATATTGTGGGTGCTATCTTTTTTTATGGTATGAGCTGTCAGAATTACACAACCAACCATAGAAATAAATAATCTGGGTAGGTTATTTTTCTTATCAAACACAGTAGGATCTGCCACCATGACCTTTTGGCACTGTCTCGTATATACAATAACTTATTGTCAGTAAGAGAGGTGGCCTACTCAATTCTTTTTACCCCATTTATGAGAATATATTCGTAAATTTTGTCCAACCTTATCACCCCTTTCACGAGTGTACTCATAACAGAGCACTAAGCTGTAGGATGGAGTATTATTATTATTAAAGTGTATAACGTGTGTGTGTGTGTGTGTGTGCATTTGGACTTGTTAGAACTATTACTTGCTATTGGTTGCATGACTGTGTAAGAATGAGTTGAGTGCAAGCGCTTTGATTTGTCTGTGCAAGATACAGCGCTATATAAATTCCATTTATTATTATTATTATTATTAATTTGCCATTTCGGAGAAATACTCAGTCTCATAGCTTAAACTCATTCTCAGAATGGTTTGTTTACATGCCGCGTTGGCCCTTTCTGTCTGAGCATTGCTCTTGCAATCTTATGACCCAGGTTTGAACCACCACCAATGCTCAGGTCTATTCGAGGGGACTTTTCTCTTGGGAGTTAGCATAAGTACTGACTCCACTCTCCCAAAAGCCCTTTAAAGAGACTAAAACTCAAGGTCTCATGGTGCAAATGCACACAGAACATTTTGTGCACATGTTAAAACCCGTTCTGCCTTTTAGAAGGATAGGCCATTGCATGCCAGTTAGAAAGAATGAAAAACACATGCACACTGGTTTCATTTTTTAAACATCATTCCCAAAGTTAGAATACAGCTACGTGGAGTGGGGGGGCAAAAATGGTCGCAAACACAAAAATATCACCATTGTTGAACCTCTGAGCTCTAGCCAAGGAAAGGAAAAACAATAGTCATGTAAGTGGGGTATGTCACTGTTTGCAGTGTTTAGAACTATTAATATAATCGGATGGCTTTATTCATCATTTGTAACAATTATATTCCATGATCTCTTGTCTAGAGTCATTGGCATCAAGCATTTTTTAGAATAGCTTTTATAAAGTGGTCCAGAGGGTTTTTTTTGTTTTTTACAGCAAAGAACTTCCCATTGAATGGCTTAATTTTGAAAGTTGTGAGAAATGCTGTTAAATTGTAAGATACTGTCTGCTTTGTTTCAGGACACAGAATTTGGAGGGGGAGGAGACCTTTATGATGATGTTATCACAGCAGGATCCTCCCGCAGTGTGAGTGACTAACTCTGCTGTTGTGAATTTTGTTTGCTTTCCATGTATTTGTGTATAGTTTCTTTATAATACATGAGGCTACGACAAAAGGTGGTTGTTAGTACTATGTTTGTCTGTCAGTAATATCAGTTTTTCCTGATGCAGCTTTCTGATTGTTTTTTGTTTCCTGCTAAGTAAACTTCATAGAGATACATACATGTATACAATAAATCAAACACAATGTCCTTTGCTTTTAAAAAGAAAAATAATGAAAAATAGCAAAAACATTCAAATGTTTGCAACTGGAAGTAGACAGTGTATTGATATGGTTGGTTTGAACTTGTATGTTGATTCACAAATGCATGCCCCATATTCTATCTATCTATCTATCTATCTATCTGTCCCGTAGTCTGACGACCGTGGGGGCACCCTCAAAGACTCAGCAACCAGTTCCCTCCATTCCTCTCTCTGTTCTGCCTTTCTCAGGGTTTTGTTGAGTTCTAGGCCTGTCCATTCACTGATGGTATCCTCCCAGCTCTTCCTTGGTCTGCCTCTTCTTCTTCCTCCTTGGACAGTGCCTTGCAAGACTGTCTTTGTAATTCCTTGGGATCTTGTGACATGCCCATACCACTTAAGTTTACGCTTTTTCACGATCGTTAGAAGGTTCTCATAGGGTCCAATGGTTTGCTGGATTCTGTTATGCACGCTTTCGTTGCTTATGTGGTCTTTGTAGGAGATGCCAAGGAGTCTCCGAAAGCATCTCATCTCCACTGCCTGTACTCTTCTCTCCAAATCTGCAGTCAGGGTCCATGATTCACAGGCATACAGAAATATGGATATGACAAGGGAGCGCATTAGTCTGATCTTGGAGATAAGTGAGATATTCTTATCTCTCCAGATGGTGTTTAGTTTTGACAAAGCTGTTATTGTCTGTGCAGTCCTGCATACTACTTCTGGCTTGGATCCCTGGTCGGATACAATGGCTCCCAGGTACTTGAAGCTTTGAACTGTTTCCAGCTTCTGGTCATTAACCCTGATATCAGTGCTAATGCCGTTGGTGTTATTAGTCATCAGTTTGGTCTTCTCTGCACTGATTTCCATGCCGTATGTTTTGGAGGCCTTATCCAAGTGTTCTGTTAGGCTGGCAAGCTCTTTTTCTGATCCTGCTATTCCATCAATGTCATCTGCGAAGCGGAGGTTTGTGATCGTTCTGCCACCAATGCTGACTGATCCTTCATGATGTTCCAGTGCATCAGCCATGATTCTCTCAAGGAAGATGTTGAAAAGAGTGGGTGAGAGTAGACAGCCCTGCCTTACTCCAACTGTTGTTCGAAACCATTCTCCAATAATGTTGTTGTAGTACACTGCACTGGTGGCCTCGCTGTACAGCTGTTTGATGACTCTGATCAGGTTTGCATTGTTTGCATTGATGCTGTACAAATTCATGGTTGCCCACAAAGCTGCATGCCACACCCTGTCAAATGCCTTCTTAAAATCGATAAATATGTGGTAAAGGTCTTGTTGATGTTGAAGGTACCGCTCACATAGTATTCTGAGGTTGAATATCTGTTCTGTTGTGCCCCATATTCAGACAATGTAAAATCAGTTAAATAATCACAATTGAATGTTTTTACACAGAAGTGAGCTTCTTACAACACCTAGCGTCAGAGATCTCAGCTTCTCTAGGGGCCAGCATATTGAGGGCAGTGCCTATCTCCTTTCGCGTTTGTGTGTGTGTGTGTGTGTAAGCAACATTGTTTTTAAGTGGAAATAAAGCTGGTTCCACTTCCAGGTGTACTTTTGTTGTTTAGCCTGTCGTGACTTTGAGTATGTCCTCTGTAACAACCATCAGGTGGATCAGTCAGTAAAAATGTTTATGAGACCAAAGTAGACCAGCAAAAGATATTGATTTTATTACCTTTGACCTTCTTTTCAAAGTTAAAGATTTTAAAAAAAATGTGTATTTATGAGGAGCACAATAAAGGAAATATAAGATCATCAGAAAAAATGGTTTTCAAGAGCATTTTCTCTCTTTTGAGCATGTTTGATAGGAAACATAGTCAGTCTATGTCGTTACACAGGACATACAGATTGGAGTAAATAAAACTACTTAATCATTTTTTACAAAAGATTCTGTGCAAATCGCAAACTGAATTTATATTCTAACCCCAGGGTTCCCACAAATCTTAAAAAGCCCTAAAAGACCCAGATTTTTTAAGAGCACTTACAATGCCCCTAAAAAGCCCTAAAAATGAGACAGATGTACATGGCCATTAGGATTTAAAGCCTGTTAGTGTTACTGTCAGCATCTGCTAGATGCTCTCAAACCATAAGTGTCTGGATGAGAGCTGCTTGCCCAGGTCTGGTTGATACAAGGAGCGACAGTAGAGTTGGTTTTATACCCTGTTTTAATCTGTATATAGTTGTACAGTTTTAATCTGAGATTTAAAATTTGATGAGGTGACAGCCCTGATATGGCTTCTGTGGTCGGCAGGGCTATAAACATCAGGATTGGATTGGACTGAGAGCTCAAAAGTAGCAATGAGCTGTGGGCATGGTGACTGGTTGAAATATTTCTCTCCTGAAAATACATCTGGAATAAATCATTAAATGAATATCTTTGTGGGTGAAAATGTTTCTTTATCTTTTCTTGTTGCTGTGATTTTTGTTGTGTTTTGTTTTATTCAAACATGAGGTGCCAGTGACGTACTTGGTAAACTGTTACGATATTGTGGTTTGTTACAGCCTTCAGCAGATGGAAACAAACCACATGCTCAACACTCAAGTTCTTCCCTACCCTCTTCTTCAGCGAACTACTCAGGCAAAAAGTTTCTGTTATACATAGGAAATCTCACATGGGTGAGTTGCTTTGTTTTTGTGCATTGAAAATGTGCTGTCCACTTCCTAAATTTTATTTTACCTTTGCTTAACCCTAGTAGCGCTGAATATGCAGCAACAAGCCTCACTTCTATTGGCTGAATTAACATTGGCTAGCATTGTTTTGGAGGAGGGTGGGCTCAAACAACCCTTGATATTGATATATAAAACTGAATTAAATGTGTTAAGCTATATATCACTGGAAAGAACAGATAATATGCTTTTAAATGAGTGTAATTTTATAATAATGTGTAGTGATTATGATTATGTAAAAAAAATCCAAAAAAAAAAATCGTGTGCGCACTACTGATCACTGTTCCATCGTCAGGGCCCCAGATCGATTTTAACATGATAAGCAAAGTTCTTGCGGTGCATAAATGTCATGATTAGGTAAACACTATTTCTTGACATTAGTTTTAAAAAAATAAGGAGTTTGTATCGCTTTATCGGTCACCAAATACTCGGAAAAGTTCAGCGAAAGGATCGACGCCATCGTGACCGTCATGGCAGAATGTGCTAAGTGGTGGCTTTCTATGACGAAAATACAAAGATCGCTTGATTTCATGTGATGCAAAGTATTCAGCAGCATAGCGATTTGACTCAACAACAGTTATTTTGAAGCCTCGTTGCGTCAAAATAAAGTAAAACAATCTGTGACGTCGAAATCGCCGAGTAGCGAAGAAGTCCATCCAGCAAAAACTAGCACCGCTCGATTCAGTCCGATCGCGATCGATTTTTACCAAGTTTTTAAAAAATATTCCACAATCCTTACCTCATCATCTCTCTCATTGTTTATTTCAACCAAATCCAGCCTCTAAAACTCCTCCTTGCTGTCAATATTGTAAAAAAGCTCGAAAAACGCTTGAAGAAATTCTAGTACAAACACTGGCCGCCATTTTTGTTGAAGACGATCTCGGCTGGTCCGAAAAAAAACAAAAAACACTCTTAACCAATCAGATTCTTCGTTGCTTGTGTGTGTCAAACGACCTTCACCCCTTTCTGTGGGCCTACAACGGCCTTAACATTCATTGGCTGACCTTTGAAAGCGAAAGTAAGCTTTCAACTATGACCACCCACGTCATCCCGGAATATTCCGGGATCCGCCACACAGCCTAGACCTGCCTTTACCGGAATATTCCGGGAACCGCGCTACTAGGGTTAAAAAATTTTTTTTTTCTTAAAGGAAAACGACTAAGGCATCAAAATGTTCCATGAAGATAACCAAAAAACTTGAAATATACAGATTTTTTCCCCTTCTGTATAGTTTGTTTATCTTTATTGTGTTTTCATAGTCAGTACAATCACACAACTTCTCAGTTTTTTCTTTTTCATTCATTTATTTTGTTTAGACAAATTGTGTATTACTTGCATTAAAATAAGCAAATACCTCTCAACTCATGACACCAGCATGTATGAACACGCCCCCCTCCCCACCCCCACCCCACAAAAAAACCCAACCAAACCCCCCCCCCCCCCCCAACAAAAAGCAAAACAAATGTAGACAAGTACTCATACACATACACACACACACACATTCTCTCTCTCTCTCTCTCTCTGTCTCACACACACACACACACACACACACACACACTTCTCACCAATACCCCAGAGCTTGAGTAGTGAAGAACATTGTCTTAACAAAGCTGTTTTCTCATGTGCTTTTGTTTCTGTGTGCAGTGGACCACAGATCAAGACCTCACAGATGCCATCAGTTCATGTGGTGTCTCAGATTTATTGGAAATCAAGTTCAATGAAAATCGTGCCAATGGACAATCAAAAGGGTGAGTCCATTCATTCGTTCTCTTCGTGTGTCTGTCTCCCTGAAGAGTCATTGGGGTATTGTTTCATTGTATTGTATAGGGGGGGACAGGATAGCCTGGTGGGTTAGAGCATTGTGCTTGCAATCTGACAGCCTGGGATCGATCCCAGGTTGATCTACCACTGGGACACCCCTTCAAAGGGATTTTTCCCCCTGGAGTTAACATTAGTTCTGACTCCACTCCCCCTAAAGTCCTTCAACTTTGACTATAAACCGTGGTCCCAGGTGAAAATGCATGCAGAATATCATGTGCGTGTGTTGAAAGCAGTTCTGTCTTTTGGAAGAGTAGGCCATTGTGTGCTCGTGGGAACAGTTAATAGTTGTAATGTGACACATGCACACTGGTGATGTGTTTAGACATCATCCCCAAAACGGCCAAACCTATCCTTGGGCACAATGCCCAAAAGCGGCTGGCGACATGACTTGTCACGTCAGTGCATTCATACATTCGAAATTCCCGCCAATCTCGCTTCAAATATTGTGAAAATAGAAGCAACGAGACTGCCTGCGTGACTTCCGCATGTAAATTGAAAATGGCGGCAGTTGGAGTGTGTTTGTGGCAAGTTTTGGAGGAAAGAAAATCACAATATTTCCCAAAGATGGACGCTATCTTCGAATCCGACATGTAGGATCGTTTTTATGGCATTCATGCCGAAAATATGATGCTGTGAGATGTGTATCCAGGCTCAAATATCGATAGAAGCGATCCTAGCAGTGTGTGCACTTCTGACTTTGTTGATTAATATTAATAATAATAATGTATGGAATTTATATAGCGATTGAAGAGAGAAAGACGGCTTTGACGACAATGAAGTTCGAGATGTAAATCGATCGTCGAATCTAACTTGGCCGATGTGCGTTTTGAATTATGCTCATAGATTCGCGTATTTTGAGTTTGGCAATGGTTCATAACTTGATATATTTTGTGAATTGATTGCTTTTTTTGACTTTTGTTACGGTAGCAGCTCAAACTGGAAAGTTAACATCCATTGCGATCGTCGGCAAACAAAATGTTTTCGTGCATCATTCATCAAAAAAACTAAAAAGCCATCAGTTGGTTAAAAACTTTTCTGTAATTGTTTCTGATTGTTTTACTTTTTATTTTATCAAAATCCATGCATGCATTCCAAAGAGATTGCAACACTGTGCACACACAAACCGATCAGTGACCTTGTGTGTTTATGCATTATAATTCTAAAAGAAACAAAAAAAACACACAATAGCAAATAGCAGTTTCTTCTTCATTTCTGCATTTTGCCATTTTTATTTCATTAAAATCCATTAAACCATTGTGGAATTATTGCATGTTAAATACACCCACCCACTCAGAGGCCATCAACCTCCATTTTGCTTGCCCAGTAGGAAGTGAACAAACAATTTTGCTGTGCCCAACAAAGGGTTAATGGTCTGCAAAAGCGATTGCATATATGCAAAATCGCACCATTGATGGAACTTCAGAGCTGTAGCTGGGAAACAAAACTTGAAAATATTGTGTCGTATACTTCTTTCCATCATGGCAGATTTGTCTGTGTGAAATAGGGTTGCTCTCTCAGGAAAAGCACTTGTTACAAAAGCAGACCTTTGCACCTGCTTTATTCTTCTGTATTTGTACCAGAAAGAAATGAAAAATATGGAAATTTCATTTGATACACCAAAGTCTGATTTTTGTCAACTATAACAAACACCCCCTTCCCTCCCCTCCGAAAATCGAAATTGTCATCTGTTGTTCAGAGACTAGTCTCCCCTTATTATGCAGTTGACTCAATGCACATGTGCCATGACCTTTGATAGCATCACTTTCACAACAGTATGGCGGTGTGTTATGGGGATTTTCATGAAAAAATCTGACCAAACTGACCCACGTCAGGCGAAGAAAGATATGAAGCACACTCTCTCTGTGTCTCTCTCTATCTGTCTGCTGTCTCTCTCTCTCATATCTTGCTTTCTTAAGTCATTTTTTGTAAGTGATTTTTGTTGTGGTGGTGGTTGTTAGACAATAACATTTATTTGTTGGGTTTTTTTCTTTATTTTTCTAACTAAAATACTAAGCAGTTCGGCAACCCCTTTCATGTATGGGCCAATGGCCTTTTTGTTAATAAATCTTTCGAGTTCTCTCTCTCTCTCTCACTCCCCTCCCTCTCTCCCCTCTCTTTCTCTTACACATAGACACACACATGCGCATGCGCACACACACACACACATTCATACATACACACACTCCCTACCTATTTTGATATCTTCATTTTTTGAAAGCTTTAGAACTAGAAGCTCTGAATCGTTCCCCATTATCAGACTATTAAGATTTGCTTGTTGGTGAGAAAGAACAAGAGATTTATGAACTTGAGAGTTAAACTTATGAACTTCCGAGTTAAAAGAATAAAAAATAAAGTTATGAACTTGTGAAATTGAATTTTAAGCTTATGAATTCCAGAGTTCAAAGATTCCAAAACAAATGAAGAAAACAAAACAAGAAAGAATGAAAGAGAAAACTAAGTTGTTTCTGCCTTGTTCCTTTTCTTCTTGTCACCTCCTTCTAGTCTCTTTTTTAACTTCTTGGTCCATTATCGTGCCTTCTTTCCAGAAAGATTTAAGATAACAATTCTCTTCCATGCTGAAGTTGCTGGCTGAATGTTAGATGAAAAGAAGAAGACTGCCCTACTGGAAGACTTCTGTCACAGGTGTATTGTGGGATATGCGAAAGTGACAGTTGTTGACATACTACTAGTGGTTGATCTTGGTTGATCCGGTAATCAGAAATGGAAGTCGGTCACAGTTGGTCCTGTTTGGGTTGGGTTAATCCTCTCAGATGAACTGTCAAATTTTGGAAGAAGGAGAGGAGGACGGGGTATGTCTGAATATCGTTTATTGCTTTTGCATAGTATACTTTTGGATGGAAAAAACTTGACAGATGAGGGGGAAAAAAGGACATGCGAGTGTGGTTTTAAAACTTGAATGGGGGAAATGCATGAAAGGAATTAATGTGTATTCCATATTTTCTTCTTTAACTTCTCTCATCTATTTCCTTCTGGCATTTGCTGTTCCAAAGGAGTTTACAAGACTATATATTAGGTGAATTGTGTATACAAGACTGTATATAGGCAAATTGTGTATACCAGACTGTATATTAGGAGAATTGTGTATACAAGACTGTATATTAGGAGAATTGTGTATACAAGACTGTATATTAGGTGAATTGTGTATACAGACTGTATATTAGGTGAATTGTGTATACCAGACTGTATTATTAGAAGAATTGTGTATACAAGACTGTATTTAGGTGAATTGTGATACCAGACTGTATATTAGTAATTGTTATGCGTCATTGTCAACAGTTTTGCTTGTGATTGGGGATCGGACACAGGCGAACATATTGAAGCTGCTCCAGGAGCTGCACGGGCAGATTCCTCAGATCATGCACTACAGCAGACAAGCCCTCGTTCAGTTTGAGGCCCAGGCACGCAAAGGAGGGGACCTGCCTCAGAATGGCAACTTCAGAGAGAAAGACAGAGATCGTAAGTTGTGTCCTTGCTTTGTGTGTGGTATACATGTCTAGTTAGGTATATGCTCTATGAGTGAGTGAGTTAAGTATATATCCTATGAGTGAGTGTGTGTGTGTGTGTGTGCGCGTATATGTGTGCATGAGCCAAATCTTTTTTATTTTAAAATGATTGCTTGTTTGGATTTCTTTTTCTTTCTATTTAATTTTTTTTATTTTTTAAAAGAGAATAGTAGGAAAGCCTGGGGAGGTCACAGGTCATGAAAATGAAAGAAAACCGCCACATTACTAAGGTGGAGCTGAGATTTTGACTTTGATTGATTGCTAGTGGTTGAGGGGAAATAGTAGTTGGTGTAGTGGCTGGTTGAGGGGAAATATATATAGTAGCTGGTTGAGGGGAAATAGTGGTTGAGGGGATATAGTAGTCGGTTCACGTCGAAGTTGGATGCACTGGGCCTGACTTGTCAGGAGCTTAACGGCAGTGCAGCGTATTTTTGCTCATAGGATAGACAACACTAGGTGTCTGAGTGTTAAACAAAGAAGTAGTTGGGTTTTTTTTGGAAATAATAGGTGGTGAAAATGATGTTACCAGACTCTGTTAGACTTTTTTCCCCCCCTTTTGTTCAGAATGTCATGTATGTAAACATGCGCTGTCTGGATGTCCATAAATCAGAAATAATGGAAGGGGGGTGACATTGACTAGCTTTTCCAGCCAAGCCACGCGGACCTGTGCCGAAGCCTTCAGGACCCCTGCCCCCTCAGCCCGGACGTCCAGCTCCTGGCGGCTTCCCTCCACGTCTGCAGCAGCCACCCCCAGGCCCCCCACGCCCTGGCATGCCGGTGCCCGGACCTCCCCTGCCCGGACCCCCGAACCTGCCCTTTGCCCGTAGGTTCTTCATGCGTGGTGTGTGGGATAGTGCGGTGGTGGTGTATAGTATGGTATACATAGTGTGCAAGTCCAGCATAGCTCACTCAAGAGTCCATTGCTAAAATTTAGCACATCCCTTCCTTTTACCAAGTCCAGGTGCGGTTAGTTCCTGCTGTAATTAGCATCAGCTGGAATGGGATGGGATGGGATGGATAGCAGCTGAGAGCAGCTGAATGTGGGGGAAACGGACAGCTGTGTATAGTATGGTATGATGTAGTATAATATGGTGTAGCATGGTTATGATGTGGAACGATATAAAACGATATGGTATCATATGTCATAAACAGTAGCAGCAGATTTCTCCTTGTAAAATTTCTACATACTCTCCCTCGACTGCTTTTAGGGGGGTTACTGCCAATCAGTTTTGGTGGATAAGGAAAATCGGCCTAGGAGACCTGGATTTGGGGGCCTGTCAAGCACTATGATACACTGCCAGAATAACTTGCCTGATAAGATGCATGATGAAAAGGGTATTTCTTGATGTGTGTGTGTTTTCAGGTGTTGTGTGAGTGTGAGGGTTTTTCATTTAAATCTTTTCTGTGTTCTAAAAATTCTTTAATTTGTGGTTTAATTATGGTAATACACAAAATGGTAGTACTTACTGGGTTTTTTTGTGTGTATGTTACAGAGTTAATTTGGTTTTTATTAAAAAGAAGTAATGATCTTTTCCTCCAGAGCTATAGTTTTATGGCTTTTAACAACAGGAAGTCTTGTTGCTTTGGTTTGTTCTTTTTTTTATATAATGAATTTAGTGGAATAATTCTTTAATCAGCCTAAGCCTTTTACTGTCTGATGGTCTGTTTAGTGGAATAATTCTTTAATCAGCCTAAGCCTTTTACTGTCTGATGGTCTGTTACGTGTGGTGAAACGAGCACTGTGGCTGAAGTTGTGTGTGATAATTGAAGTGTGTGTTGTGCAGCTCTGCCTGGTGCCATTCCTCCAGTGTCAGGGCCTCCCCCAGCTGCTCTGGGCTTGCCTCCTCGGCCCGACATGCCTCCTCCTGGAGCCCCTCGCCTTGACCTGGGGGTACGTCCACAGCAGTGTGTGGTCTTTGAGTGTGTGTGTGTGTGTTGCAGTCTTAGGATTCAGTCTCTATGGGATCAGTGTAGGTCCTCAGATTTGAAGTGTGCAGTTTGAAAACTGGTTCTTGCTCGTGGTTGTTGGTGCTTGCTGTACTGTTTTGAATGTGTTTTTTTTTCATGCTAAAGTCAGATGCGCTGGGCCTGACTTGAGCTTAATGGCAACGCAACTGCTCAACCATATATCTTTAAATCAAATCCAAACTGGTGTCCAGGGGCTCCATGTTCATTTGCATTGTGGGAAATGCAATAGTGAAAGTGAAAGTTGTTGATTTACTATTGGTGGTCGGTTGGTGTTGGTTGATCTGAAAGTCAAATAGTTGGTCACAGTTGATCTGGTTTGGGTTGGGTTAAGTAAAACAAAATACAAGAAAAACATATCAATATGACTAACGCCCTGTCACAGACCTTCTTAAGAATAAAATCTACACAACAAGGATGTTAGAAAAATGGTATTTTTCATCTAAAATGCATTGATTATTGTCGTGTGTAGTGTGTAGGTTTCAGCCATCCAAACTTTGATCTATGTCTTGATCATGTTAACTCCCAGACCTAGACTTAATGAAGTGTATTCATTATCACATGTGGGCAAGGCAGACTCTAGAGCCAAGTGGTTAAGACTGACGTAATCCCATGGGCCCATGAAGTAGTGGGATCGAATCTTGACGGCGTCAGGCGAATTAAGGGTGGGGATTTTAAAGATCTCCCAGGTCGACTTCCAAGTGCAGACCTGCCAGTGCCTTAATTCCCTTCATATATAATACACATGCAGAAGATGAAAAGTGCACACTAAAGATACTGTAATTCATGTCCGCGTTTGGTGGGTTAATTAAACAATACCCAGCATACATTGCTGAAGTTGGAATGCGGTTACCTAAAAAAAAGGCCACAAATGAAAAATCTCACCATGCTCAAGCCAAGGAATAACCCCCTCCGCCCCCGTCCGTGTCTCCCCCCCCCAAAAAAAGTGTGAGCATGGTGTGCAGATTTCAGCTCTGGATTCTTCTCCTTATGTTAGATTTGTGATTACTGCCAAGAGAAAGCTTACTGAACTCTAGTCTTTTTGTGATTGTGCAGCCACCCAGGTTACCCCCTCCAGGACACAGAGGGCCTATGCCCCTAGACCCTCGCGGGCCCCCACCCCGCAGTGAGTGGGATCAGCGATTGCCGGGTAGGTTCACTTCTGTCACTGTGTGCTGAGTTTGCCTGCAGGGCCAACTGTCAGTTTGCTGGGTGGCTTGAAGTCATGGAAGGGTAGCCATCATTTTATTTAGTTAGTGAGTGAGTGAGGAAGTGATTGTTTATTTTCTTATGCTCTTTCTGCTGCTGTTCAGTGTTTTTATACGAATTAGGTCAGACCTGTGTGTGGTGTTGTCATTGGTGTTGTTTTACTCTTGGTAAATGTCATGAGTCAGTTTGAAAGCATTCACTGGGGAAGATAGGTTCCTTTATCTGAAGTTCTTTTTTGTGGGTCGTAAAAATTTTTGTGATTTGTGTTTATGGTTACTGTGATCTGTCTTTTATTTTTGAACTTGTATTGTGAGGTCTGTGCTTAGTGATGTTGCCTGACTTTTCATGTTGCATATTTGTGAATGGTGCCGTTTTCACGGCAGAGTTTGAAAACTGTGAAATAAGGAATGTTTTAGACAGCATCTCCAGCGCTCAGAATTTTGATATATATATTTTTTTTTTTTAAAGGAAACTGAGTATAGGTGACCCAGGTTTTGGTGATTGTCGTAAATGTACCAAATTAAAGCATTGAACACGTAATTGTCACAGACATGTCTACATTCAACACACACCTTTTTTTTTTAATCCAAGTTAAAACTCGTGTGTTGATGAATTATGTGGCCCTGTATGGACGCTGTTTGAATCAGTTGTTGTATTATATGTCTTTTGTTATAGATATGTCTTAACGATTGGCTGTTATTACTTAACTAGATACAGATTATTTTATGACATTGGGTATAGTAAAAAGTATATTTTTAAAAAAATGTATGGATTTTGAATGTATCACTGGAAGAAAATCAACCTCTGCATTACTTGATATTCATGCATGTCTCCCCACTTGCTGAGTTTGTGTAAACTGGGCTAAAACCCCTCCCAGTTACATGCAGGTCCTGGGTATCACCTGTCCTCAAGATGCTGTGAAGTAATTGTGGATGTTTAACATTTTTCCACGTGACACTTTCACCTACAACTCCCCAAACCTAGGCGTTGTCTCGGGCATTGTGAAAAGAGTATACCTAGCCTGAAAATGTTTTTACCAAATTGTGTAAGTAACTGGTAATATCAGAGGTGTAAAACATCAAAAGACATGCACAGGCATTTTTTCTTCTGAACCTTTTGAAAAACCTTGAGGGGCTTTGAACTTCAGTCATCTCTATCATTTGTCGAGGGAGACCTTTTTATTTTCCACTCTTTGCTTTCTCTTGTGTGTTTGTGTCAGATACACCTTGTGTTGTTTTTTTGTTTGTTTGTTTTGTTTTTCCTTGTGTGTTGTTATTGTTTGGGTGATACTGGGATATTATCAGAATGCCTAATGATTGGAATATCAAAATCTTGCTTGCTGGTGGCTTGCCAGTGAAAAGAGCACGAGTTAATGAGGGATGATGATGTAGATGAAATCTACCATCTGCTATCAAATCACTGTAGCATAGTTTTGCAGTCAACATTACGGAACATCAAGTCTTTTACACCTGGTCAGAATATTGCAAGAAAAAAAAAAGAGTCCCAAAAGCCATGCACGTTTATGCTCTTGTAATTGTGTAAATTTTAACATCTAGTCTGTTACATGTGGTTGGACTGTTGCAAGAAAAAATACAGAGTCCAAAGAGCCATGCACATTGATGCTGTTGTAATTTTATGAAATTTACCAGCTCACTTTAATCCCGAGGTAACCTGGCTTTCAAAGCAGTTCCTCATTTGCCAAACTCATGTTATGGACTTGAAATGGCATAGTAATGTAGTGGACTGGGTTTGAATTGTTGCTGGGGTATCGAATTAAGGGTATTTTTTCCTGGAGTCAAAATGGGTAACCGCTCCATTCCCTGGCAGATCTTTCGGATGAGACTGAAACACCAGTCCTTTATGCAAATGCATGTACATACATTGTGCACATGATAAGCAGCACCCATCTGGGGGGTGGGATAGCATTGTGATTGGAGCGTTGTGCGTGCAACTTGATAGCCTGGGTACGAGCCCCCATCGAGACGCCTGTTCAAGGGGAGTTTTGCCCAGGAGTTAACATCAGTACCGACAATACTCCCCTGAAAGTCCTTCGGATGAAAACTATACACCGAAGCTCTGTGTGCGAATGTATGCAGAACATCTTGTGCACACGTTAAATTCTGTTCTGCTTTTTGGAAGGGGAAGCTTTTTGTGCTGGTAAGAACAGATGACCAAAAAAACCCTTAAGAAACCCCAGAAGACACAAAAAATGCATGCACACTTGTGTCATGTCTAGGCATCATCCTGAAGTAGGAATGCGGCTGCCTTAATGGTGGGCAACAAACAGTTGCATAGACAAAAACGTCATCGTTGGTGAACCTCATTACTCCGGCAGAGGAACAAAGAGCACCCATCCATCTTCCTTAGATAAGCTTTGGTGGCGGCGGCATGGATTGACACAAATATTTCCAGCGTGCAATTCACAAAGTGGACAGAACAATAAAAAAATAAATGGACTCTGCAGGGTTCAACTTGCCAAAACCACACTGTATTAAAGTTTTAGAGAGGGGAATGGAGTAGGCACCAGTGTTGACTCGGCAGTCAGTGACCTTTTCTGTTGGGTGAATTGATGATCAGGGTGATTTGTATTTGATGCCTTTTTGCAGATTTTGATTAAATCCTGGTCATATCTGGCTTTGAATTTGGGTGAAAGGTCATTGGTTTTATTATTTTTCTTTTCTTTTTCTTTTTGCTGTTTTCCATCCAAAATGATCAAATTTGTGTTTGTCAAGTTGGACACAGTTTACACCAGAGATGAGGAGGTGGTGGTCATAACACGGAGGGTAGTTCTGATCTCCCTTTCCTTGTTCTGCCATGTTATAAGAATAAACAAAAAAGTCCTTCTCTCTTCCCTTAATTGGGGAGATGGGGAACCAGTCTTTTGATTATAGTGGGAAGGTGGGAGGACCACGGTTTTCTTTCTTTTTTCTCTTTTATTTCTTCCTTGAGATCAGGTTTTCAATTTTGTCCTGTCAGCAACTGTTTTTCTTAATTTGATTTTCATAGTCTTGTTTTTTAAGCCTTCACCATTAGAATAAAAGTTCATTTGACCATACTTGTACTGAGTATTGTATATCAGCTGGGTAAGAGTTTTTAAGTGATCAAATAACACATTGTTCCCTAAAGTCTGTTTCATAACATAATTAACAGTGTTTGCATGCATCTATGTCTATTGACTGCAGTTTTATACTACTTAGGAAACCTTTTTTTTTCTTTTCTAAACTTATGAATTATGATGCATCTTTAACAGTGTCCATGGTTTGTCCATTACACTGAAGAAGAAGACAGATTATTATGTATGGTATGTACAGTATTGATATGGATGGTAGAGTTGTGGCACTATGACAAGACAGACATAATTGTGTATGGTATGTACAATATTGATATGGACGGTAGTGTTGTGGCTCTATGACTATACTAGTCCATTGACACCTTGCTTTCCCCTCACTTTAGTCCCCTTCAGTAACAATGGTCAACCCCCTCCCCCGGGCGGTAAGTTCCTTTCATCTTCATGTTCCCTCTAACCCTGCCTCCCTCCCTCCCTCCCTACCTCTTCCCTCCCAACAGCTCCATTTCTTCATGCACTTTTGTTTTTTTTAACATTCCAGTTTTTGTCTTCTCACTGGCAGGTTAGCCAAGAGGCTTGGGATGGGTTTTTTCCCCTTCTTCCATGGGTGTGGTGGTTCATAGTGCATGCTGACTTTCTGAGGTATCTTGTTGTAAAGAGAGTGAGAAATCCTACCACAAATGTTAGGTTTGGTACATCACAGAAATTGAGGCAACAAAAGCAAAATAATGTGTTATCAAATTAACAAAAGGTTGGCAGCCTGTAAACGTGTATGTAAAGATTTGGACTTGTGAGGCTTTTGGTTCGTGTGGTCCCACCATGCCAGTTGGGCTTGTCACATCTTCCTTGGCATTGCCCAGTCTTACCACCCCAGAACAAATGTGCTTACATGTTTTCCTTTTAAAAATATGTCGCCCATATATGGATGCTGCGTTCTGATGTGCATACAGCTTTGGTCACCCAGTGGTGGGTGATATGAAGGGAAGGGCTGGTTAGTAGATGGTCGGTTACCCTATAGCAGGTTAAAGATGAAAAACCTTTCAGCACTTGTCTGCTTTGTAAACCATGGTAGAGTCTGTCAGGCGCAATAAATCATTCAGTTTTCAGCTCAAGGTATATTTCTTTTCTCTCTTGTTTTCTTGGCTCTGTCGTTCTGTCTACCTGTCATATACATATATCTCTCTCTTTCTCTCCCCCCCCCTCCACATCTCTCTTCCTTCTCTTTCTCCCTCCCTTCCTCCCCCCTGTCCGGATCTATATATTTGTGTGCCTTGTACACAGAAGGAATTGCCAGAGCAAACTGTCATGATACTGACTGTCATATCTTCAGGGTTTCTGAAAGACTATGTATGGAATTATGAGATCAGAGATGTGATCACGGTGTGGTTAATCTGGATGACCCGGTCCTCGACTATTGTCTAGAAGACGGACAGATCTGCATGTTCTTTGGTGATGGACAATCTTTTGCTTAGCAATATTGGTCCCGCTGATTTTACCCCCAGAGTGTGTGTGTTCTTATTTGACTTTGCTTACAGAATGTGATTATTACGATAGCAAACTACAATGTGCAGAAGCTGAAATAGCCTTGGCCTGATGTGACCATTGGTGGTAGATCAAAATGTATTTGAATGGGTTCTTTTGTGTGTGGGTGTGGATTTTGTGTGTGTGTGTCAGCATGCAAGAGCAGCCACCCACCGCAAACATGTATCGATGTTTATCTTTTATATTTGTGCATGTGGGGCTTGCCCTGGTGTACAGGAACCATGATGAGACTGGGTATGTTTGTTGGTTTGGTTTCTATTTTTTTTCTCTCTCCATTTTGACTTGTTCCATTCTGTTCTTGGTGGGGGGCGGTTTGATGAAAGCACGGTTGTTGCACCACTGTCTGTGGGTGGACTTGCTGTCGTGGACTGAAGAGTTGTCGCCTAATGACTGAAATTTGCGTACTATCTGTGTGGTGTCAAGTCTTAGTCTGTAAACTTAATCCTCTAGTTATTCCTGAAGTGGGAATGCAGCTACCTGAAAATGGGGGGAGGGGGGGGGGGGGGGGGGAACGATCGCATACGCATTGATGAACCTTGGAGCTCAAGTATGAACGGGGGAAAAGTTGTATAAGCACTCAAAGCAGCTGTGGTTTTTAGGTCAATCTTAGGTTGTAGGTCACAGCTGATGAATAGTTTTTCAAGATAATTAATGTGCTTTTGCTCTGTTGAACAACAAGGGAGGTAATCTTAACTGCGCTGTCATGAGGATATGTCTCTTTGTGCGGTTGCTCGTCTGTGAATTGGAAGGCTGATTCCACTAAAAGTCTTCTTCGTTCTGATGGCTTTTTAGTTTGAAGAGGCTGAGCCACGAATAATGGTAACAGTTCATCATGCTTAATCATTCAATATTTCTCGATAATTTTTGTCATGTTGTCATCAGTCCAGAACCCAACTATAGGGAAGGACATCACTGCGATGGCACCACACAGCTGAATAATTTGTTTGAGTGTAGTTTTGTCAGACAGTGACACCGTAGTCTGCAACTGGTTGCCGTTCCTCAAACCGGCCCCTCATCTTTTGTCAGTTCCATAGCCCTTAGAAACGTTTACAGAGTATTTATGTAGGTCAGAATGCAGATGGCTGTGTGTGTTTGTCTGACTGACTGACTGGGTGTGTGTACTGGGAAAGTGTGTGAAAGATGGTTGTAAACTGGTGTGAAAGATAATGTGTTTGGGAATAATGCGTTGGGTTTTTTTTGGTTTCATTTTTTAAAACAAAATTGACTTACAGTCAACCATATCAGTCATTTTGGGACTGCCAGTCTCTGTGTTTAGGCAATGTCCTTATTGTGTTAAAAGTAATGACGATAGTGTTGGCATTCAGTGGTAAGCAGTTTTGATTTCTGATGTTTTTGTTTTTATAACCAGTTAGCTTGCTGATGTTTTTCTTAGTTTTTTTTCCTGATTCAATTTGTTGGTAAATGAGTTTTGATGTTAAGTAGCTTTTAGAGTTACCTTTTGACATCTTTTATGTTTAAGTAGTGATGAAAATCAGAGCTGACAATGGTGTTTTTGTTGCTTTCTGTAAAATGTGTTTGGTTGTCTTTCACTCCTCTGTTTTGCCTTCTAAAAGATAGTCACAGTTTGCATCTGGAAAAGAAAGCAATGGTTGATATTCTTCACACAGATCTTGTGACAAAACTACTGAGCATAGTGTGGACATTTCTGTAGCTGTTTGAATACATCACTATGTGAGCATTTCCTTCAGCTCAGTCACTGTTACGGCTGAAGTCTAAGCAAAGTACAGCGGACTGTGAAATGAAGAGAAAGAATTGAATCTAAGTGGCAGTTAGATTAAATTGGAAGAAAATGTCAGTTGTCAGAGATATGAATAAAACATGCGCAGTGAACAGTCAGTGTGTTTTTTTTTTTATGTTCATCAAACAGTTTGTACCCGGTACTTCCAGTGGTTGATTACTGTAAGTGTAAAAGATACTGGTCAAGTTTCACTTTTGAATGAACGAGTGAATCGTTGTATAATGCGAAAAAAAATGTTCCACACCCAACGGCATTATTGGGGTGGGGTGATTTGAAAAGGCTGTGGGATGGGGAGGGAGGAGAAAACTGTGATGCAAGCACACTTGCAAAAGCACACACAGAAATGCAGCACATTGGCCAACACATGCATGCATGCACACACACACACCTGCCTGAGGATGAGTTTAAAGTGTGCTGAGGAGATACATCTGGGGTTTTCTGAAAAAATGGAATTTTTGATTTTTTACTTAGTTTTTGGTCAAAAACCTGCTTCAAGGAACTATATTTACAAGTGCAACGTAGAACGGAGCTAGTGGAGTTTGTCTCAGTGAATCCTATTCCTAGAGTCCAGAACAGACCTAGCTCAGTGTCTTTGAGAACTAGTTTGTCACCTTCAGAATAGAAAATGACTGTAACTGTGGAATAGATCATTCACTGTATTGGGGGTCAGCGTTTTCCTGTTCTTTCTGCCCCTCCTGAAGGTTTGATGGAGAAAGGTGAACATCTAAGTTAAACGTATGCTGCCTGTTCTTCTGTTCTGTGATGTAACGGCTCTGGACAGCCATGACAGTGCTCTGCGTCTGTTAACACATGATATTTGCCTCGGTTATGTTCATGAGTTTGCACTGTTGAAAAATTGAAACTATGCTTGAATTTGTTGCTGTTTATATCTTCGATTATATATGAGATTTTTTAAACAGATGTTTTGTTTTTGGTTCTAACAGGGCTCTTTGGTGGTTATATTATTTTTTTTAAATGGGAGTTGACCTTTTTTCCTGAAAGTAAACAAATGTATTTTAAAACCGTAAGTTAGTTCTTTTGTTTATTGTTTTGAACATCTTGTCTGTTGGACTTATCTCTTTCATATGGTGTAAAAATCTAAAGCTTGCAACACAAGTAAACTGTGAGATTCTGGGTTCAATTCCCAGCCTTGCCCTTCCCAGTCTGAGGAGAAAATCATATTGACTGTCAAAAGTCTTGTGGTTGAGATTATAATCTGAGGCCCTGTGTGTGATTGCATGCAGAACATCTGCACACACATTAAAAACCTGTTTTGCCCTTCACAAGAATAGACCATTTCATGCCAGTAGGAATTGATGACAATTTTTAAAAAAAAACCCATACACACAGATGTCAGACACCATTCCTGAAGTTGGAATGCAGCTACCTAAATGCTTTTTTGGGGGTGGGGTGGGGTATGTGTGAAACTGTACGCAAAAATCTCACCTTTGGTGACCTTCAGAACTGTAGTCTAGGAACAGAAAACCCCAACTGAACTTGGTAGGAAAGTCATTTCTTTTGAAATAATCTCTTGTGTTGTGTGTAAGCACCCCCCCCCCCCCCAAAAAAAAAAAAAAAAAAAAGCAACAAAAACCCCCAACAAAACAACTCTCTCCCCGCCCCAATCCAAACTAAAAAAAAACCCCAAACACCCCAACTTGTAATGGGTTAATAAATGATGTCTTGTGATTGCGTGATATAAACTAGTGATGGTACTGCGTGTGAAGAGTTTGTAAAGGTATACCAGAGCCAAAATTTTGTGTTTATGTCTGTTTTTCCTGGCTTGAATATGAAGTAAAGGACCAGTGTAAAAGCCTGTAACAAAGTTCAGTATGTAGTATGGATCAAGATACATTGTATAGGATGAAAATGTACATTTTGTGTACACTTTGAGGGTGAACTTTTTTTTTTTTTTAGAAGTTTACTATGAGTAATCTTGTTATACAAACATGGCATTTGCAGCAGCATTTGTGAAATCCTGTTTATCATCGTGTCTGATGTAACCATTGCTACCCATATAAACAGTAGATTGTATTTTGTCTGCACAGCCAGTTTATTTGAAAAGCCTTTATGAACATCTTTTTTTTTTGGGGGGGGTAGCAACTATGAACGTCTCCTGATTTTGTAGGTTCATTTCATACTTTGGTTCCTAAACTAATAAACTCGGCTGTTTCTGTTTTGTAATTTGAGAAATGGTATTAAGCCTGTATATTGTCAGATCTCTGTGAGTGTATTTTATTTGATACCAGGAATAGTTGTATCAGGTAGTTTGCTGGTCTAGAAGTGAACAAATTAGTGTATATATCTGATATGCTTGGGGTCCATGGATCAAACCTTGTCTGAGTCAGGATTCTCCCCCCCACCCCCACCCCCAAATTTGACCATGGATTTCTGAGTTCTGGTCTTTCAAATGAGATGATGCAGCAGGGTCTTATGTCCAGTAGAACTCCTGACAACAAACAAGTACCTGGTAACATTTTTTTCAAGTCAAAAGAACAGCTCAAAAAGCAAGTTAGCATGCAGACAGAAGAAAGAAAGAAGAGATTAGGTGGAGCCACCTGGTGGCTGTGCGCCTTGCACAGGGAGAGCAGCAGGAGACATTTGACACAAAGGTGTCAGCTCTGAAGTGTGAGGTGATAATTGTCTTATTTCTTGGGTGAATTCTAGTCAGTCTCAGAAAGGTGGGGTTGGATGTGGAGTTTGTCTTGTGTTTGTTGTTGTTGGTATCATTGCTCCTTTTTGACACTGTACAAAGGACATTTTTGGGGGGCATTTTTATGGTAGTGCTTGCTTGTTTTTGTTGAAAGTTTGTTACACGTTGTTATTAACTTTTAGCCATTTACTACTATTTAATGATTCAGAGAAGTTTTTCTTTTCCTTTTTTTATATATTTGTTTTCCCAGAGTTGGAAGTGAGGCTACCTTCATGGTGGGCAAAAGCGGTTGCATACGCAAAATGTCACCATTGGTGAACCTCGTAGCTCTAGCTGAGGAATGAACAAAATTTATTTATATATTTGCTTAGTTATGTCTTTGGTGTTTTTGTTGTTAGTTTTCTCTGACAGTAAATTGTAACAGTGGGTACCTTATTTTATTTTTACTTGGGCATTGCTTATCATGGAATTTCCTCTCTATTCTAAGTTACTGCTAGCTCAAACTTTCAAATTAAGTGGGACATCTTTGGCAGAAGTCCATGTTGCAGAACTTATGCCCTTGGTTCTGTGCATCAGTGAGGTTTGCCACTGGAGCATCATGGTATCAAGCTATTTTCATTTTGTTCCTTCGTCTTTACAGTAGTCTTTGCTGCTGTTGAACGATTAGGTTTTTGGAGATAAGAAAAAACAGGCTTAAAAAAAATCACTGGGTACACTGTTATGAATTATTTTGTGACACATCCCCAAAGTCATAATGTGGCAAACTTAATGGTGGGGAAAAAATGCTCGCATACGCAAAAATCTCACCATTGGTGAACCTTGGAGCTGGGAAGAGGAGGGGGGGGGGGAGAGAGAATCTTGTGATTCATGGTCTTGTATGACACCAGTGAACCCCCAAGATTTCAGGGGTCTGTCTGCATTGAATCAGTCAGCAGTGTGCGTGCGTGTTTTGTCAGTTGACAGTTGTGTGTATTATATGATTGTGTGATGTGTTTTGTAAATCAACAGTGTGTGTGCGTTTTGTCAGTTGATGGTTGTGCTGAATATGTGTTTGTGTTTTGTAAATCAACAGTTTGTGTTGTTATGTGTGTGTTTAGTAAATCAAGTTATGTGTGGTGTGTGTTGTCAGTTGATGGTTGTGTGTTTATGTATGTGTGTGTGTGTTGTAAATCAAGTTTTTGTGTATGTGTTTGTGTGTATTTTGTAAGTCAAGTTTTGTATGCGTGTGTTTTCAGCCCCCTTCCCTCCCAGTGGACCACCACCTACCCAGCCCATTCCTCCACCTGGGGTACGTCCCCCAGCCCCAGGTGTAAGACAGTTCGTCCCAGGTGAGAGATTCCGTAAGTTGATCCTTTTTATTCCTTCTTTTCCCCTCTCCCCTGAAACCTGTGTTGTGCCATTTTTATCATTACAGCAGGGGTCGGGGGGGAGCAAGGCATAAGTTTTGTGGTGTAGTGTTTATTGATCGAGAAGGACGCATGGAAAATTATGAAATCAGTGATAATTTCTCTCTCTTTTTTTTCATTTTATTTTACTCTTTAATGTTAGGTGAAGGAAAGTGTGTTTCTGGCAATGTATTGAAAGAAAAACTTGTCTATATAATCTATCTATCGCATCAAAGAAGGGCTATCGTGTTCATGTGTGGTAGTCCTTGCACCGCCACAAACATTTAAATTATTTCCCTTCCTGTACCAGTTACTACATATGGAAAACAGTTACTGTTGTGGGTGTAGCTGTGCCTTGGGAGTATTATCAGCATTTTCATGCTTTTGGTGACCAGAAAGAATTAAAAAAAAAAAAATTGTTGAATGATTGGAGTGTTTGTGATAAGAATCTTTTGTTTGTAGTGGGTGTGTTGAGGATTTGCTGTTTGTAGTGGGTGTGTTGAGGATTTGTTTGTAGTTGGTGTGTTGAGGATTTGTTGATTGTAGTGAGTGTGTGTGTGTGTTGAGGATTTGTTGATTGTAGTCAAAGTCAAACTATTTTCAGATGGTACATTGAAGTCTCTAAGGACAGGAGAGGGTTAAAGGAAATAAATTAAAGGAATTGTAGTAAAAGGTCAGTGGGTTTAGTCCTCTTGAGGCTGGGGAGGGGGGGGGGGGATTGATTGCCTGAAGAAAATGTAGTAAGCTAACTTGCTGCATTGTGGCTTTGCCTGGCTGTGCACATCTCCATCAGCAGTGGTGGTGGGTCCTGTGGAAACTGTTGCAGGTGGACCTCCTCCAGGAATGCCCCCCGTCTCCACCACCCCTGTGGGAGGCCCCCCTCCTGCCCCCCACGTCAACCCCGCCTTCTTCACCCCCCCTCCGACACACGCGCAGGCTCCACCCCCTGTGGTGAGTCACTATCATCAGGCAGGGGCTGCTGGCACTCCCGAGAGTGCTCAGTATCCTCCACAGTATGCGGTTAGTATTTCCCCTTTTTCCCCTCCTACCCCCACGGGGATGCCGGGGGGCCTGTCAGTGTAAATAGCATCCCCACCTTCTGGAAATTCTGTGCTAGGCATAGCTGCCAACCCTTTCCGGAATTTCCGGAAATCTTTCGGATTTGAATCTCCGTTCCAGTTTTCCGTTTTACAAGAAAATGTATTGGTTTCCAAAAATTTTTTTAAAAAGTGGGCTTTGCTGGCCCAAGAAAAACGCTTTGGCATGTTGGCCTTTGATAGACTGGCTCACTGCATGTTGGGAATCCTGTCCCTGCCTCACAGCAATGCCAGTTGTGAACGGCTATTCAGCCAGGTCCGGAAAAAAAACCCAGACTTCAGGGGGTCCCTCAGCACAGACATGCTGAATGAACAACATGATGGTGGCCAAGGCAAACCTTCATGGATTTTGCTACCAGCAGAAGTTCGGCCAGAACTTCTTGAAAAAAGTGAAGTATTCAACCTCCCAAATAGTGGATAAAAAAAGGAAAAAGATTTAGCCTGACTTTGAGATGTACAGAACAACATTGCTTTTTTTTGGAGATTTTTTTGTTTGTTTGGGGCAGAAGGCTTAGTAGGTTAATTTTCTTCTTCTTTCATATTTTTTTGGTGGGTTGTGTTGTCAGCTGCCCCAGGGCCAGAGGAGCCAGTCCAAGTGAATTTTTAACAAAGTGTTAATTTTAGTACATAGAAGAAATCTCCATTCTCATATTGGCAATGTGTAGACCAGAATTGCTACTCCAACTTCAGTCTGGTTGAATCTGTAAGTATGTTTGCTTAATGGATGGTATATTTCTTAATGTGTTTTTGTTTTTTAAAAGAATTGTTGTGGTTTTTATTTCAGGAGATGAGAAATTTGCTTCTCTAAATGTAAAAATTGCTTCAGCTTCAGGGGGCACAGCCCCCTGATCCCCACTTTTACAGGATGCCTCCCTCCCACCCCCCCCCCACACTAGGATTCCTACTTATGAGTCTCGAGAGGTTGACAGCTATGGCTAGGAATTCCCTCTTTTCTATCCCTCTCTTTGTTTCTGCCTTGGTCCTTTTTCTTCCTATCGCCTCCTTTTATGCCTTCATCATTCTCCTACCTTTTATCCAGAAAGACGAATAACAATTCTCTCCCGTGCTGAAATCAGACGTGCTGGGCCTGACTTGTCAGGCGCTTTATGGCAGCACAACACATTTTCGCCCATATGACAATGAGCTGCTGGCTGAGTGTTCAAAGAAGAATTTTGCTTCAGCCCTAGTGATAGAGAATTGAGAAAAGTCCTGGCAAACTTGAATACTCGCTGCAGGCACTAGCTTTGTTAAAATTTTGATGAAAAAGTGTATACTTTTTGCTTGTGACTGTCCACACTGTATCTGCGTATTCAATACTTGGGCTACTCGGTTTTGGCCTTCAGTTGCAGGCTGCTAAATTGAAGTGTCTCTGCAATCTTTGTTTAAAAACATGCTGGAAAAGGTGACAGTATTGTCGGTGGTAGACAAGATCTTTTTATTGACAGTAGGTCACTCCTTTGTGATGTAGGCCAAATTCTCACACAGCAGGTGATAGTGAGCAATGTCGCACACATTATTGGATACATTGTTGAAGTGATTGTCTCCTGTCTTTTTGCCAAGTCTTCAACTTAGCTGGATCACAGCTGTTTTGTCTTCTGTGTATTTATTGTTGAAAGTGTTTGATGCAGGCAGAATGTAAGGAGTAAGTTAGCTGAAGAAATAGTAGAAAAGTTTTCTGTCACTTTGTTTGGTGTGAAATGTAGTTTGTGGTAAAGTAGTAGGAAGAGAGGCTTGAACAAGACAGACAGATTAGAGTGTGTATAGGGTGTTTTTAAAACACAAGAAGACAGACACTTGAACTAATAATGCACCAACTGCTGTGTGCATTTCAGCGTGAGAGAAATCAGTATGGCAGACAGGTTTATGATTGAAAGTGTGCAATGGTAAACCATTTGGCAGACAAGTTTATGATTCATATTGTGCAATGGTAAACCATTTGGCAGACAGATTTATGATTCATAGTGTGCAACAGTAAACCATGTGGCAGACAGGTTTATGATTCATAATGTGCAACAGTAAACCATTTGGCAGACAGGTTTTGTGATTCACAGTGTGTGCAATGGTAAACCATTCGTTCCTATTAATTTTGTTCATCACATAATCATGCTAGATTCTCTCCATGGTTTTAGTTTCTTTCTTTTCTTTTCTCTTTCTGTGTGGTTTGTTTGAAAATTTTGCATTGTTCATTGTCATCAGAATAAAATTGTGATTGTGGGACTTTCGGAGGGAATGCTGATGTACATTATTAGTTCTTATCCCCTGATGCGGGAAGAATGTTTCATGTAGGGAGGGAAGAGTATTGAACAGAAGGGATGTACATTACAGCCAAGGGGTTCAAACCAATTTACTCCAATCTCATGGGTCCATGAAGTTGTGTTTGAATCTCGGCCTCGTCATCTGGGAATTAAGGGGGTCAACTTCAAGTGCGGACCTGTTAGCTCCTTAATTCTCTTTGTGTATACACATGCAGAAGATCAAATATGAATGTTAAAGATTCTACAATTCATGCCAGCATTAGGTGGGTTATGGAAACACGAAGATACCCAGCATGCAACCAGCACAAAAAAACCTAGCTGCCGTGAAGTCAGAATGTGTCGGCTGAGTCCGGCAGTCAGACCTCCTGCAAAGTTACACAAGCACAGGAGAAGACCAGGCACTTCCTAGTAAGGGAACGCAGAGAAGAGGAACAGGAGAGAGGGATAGTGGAAATGGATGTTGAAGGTGAGGAAGGGGGTATGAAAATATAGGGGATTTTTGTTTTTTCTTCTCCTCCCAGATTGGACATCCACCCCCAGCAGATCCCTACTCGCGTCCCCCACCTGCAGCCCATCCTAACGATCGCAATGAACCCTACGGACGATCTGCTCCTGAGAGGTGAGGAGGCTTTACTGGGGTGATGGATCAGTTCCACAGGTCTTGATAGAAAGAAGTTCTGTAACAAAGGAGTGTGTGTCACTGTGTGGGGGGGGGGGGGGGGGGGGGGGGGGGGGGGGGGGGGTAGGGAAGGGAAGGGGGGGGGGGTTAAGTTTAAAGACTGTTCATGCTATGTGATATTAGGCTGTAAATGAAACAATGCAAACAAGAATAAAACTGAGAAGAAAAATCCTTCTGTCACGACAATAAAACGTACAGATAAACAAATGAGAATCAGAACAATTACCGTACATTTACAACAGATCGTGAGTGTGTGTGTGTGTCAGAGGGGTTTTTGAAGAAAAGTGACTAAACTCAATGGTTAAGGGGGACCGCGGCATACAGTTTCACAAATTTTTTTTAAAAAAAAGACTTTTGGGATTATGGTTGCATTTGGTCAAGTAATGTCTCAACTTTACATTTCTGTTACTCATTTTGTTTATTTTGACCGATATCATACCTAATAAAATCATTTTCTGACGTGGGTGTGTGTGAAATTTGAGCGAATGTGGCCAAAAAATTGCGAAAATTGCGTCGGTTTTGAGATGGTCGCACTCGCTGACCTATTTCTCTACCCCCCCTTCCATGGTATCAATGTGAAGGTCATTCACTGACCTACTTTCTGACAACACTTGTCAATGGAAAATTTCACTCACGGAAACACACGAAGAGCGAATCCGAAGGAACCCGAGAGGCATTTACTGATGGCATATGGTTGAGTTGAAGTCTCTGATTGGCTCCTGGCCGTAAAAAAATAGCTGATTGGTTCTAAGAGTCATGTGACTTTTATCCAAGATGGCGGATATTTTCTTCCTGAGTTCGATCGACACACGAGTCGGACCGGTTTTTTAGCCAAAGTTTTTTTACTGAAAGTCTCAAAAATGCCAAAATATGCCGAAAACAAGTGTTGGACTGTCAATGCCTTCAGCAGACAAAATAGAAAATGGAGGAAACGGAAAATAGACTGACGATCGCCAGCTGAAGTGGTGACCGACTTTGCCCATGCTGTGCACATCAACTTGCGATGTCGTCAATAGCTACTCGCTTACTTCTCTGATGTGATAATTGGAAATTTTTCTCCATAAAACGTGTATCAATGGCTGGCACCGACACTAGTTATGATAAAGACCCGTTGCGCAAGAAAAATTAACCGATCCGCGAGCCGCAACTTTTCAAACGATTGCAGAATATCGTCATTGATGTGTCAACCTTAGAAAGTTTGGTGACAACGTAACAGTGCACAAAGTGTTATAAACTGCGAGCCGAAGGTAGACAAACTTGAATAGCTACATTTTC
This sequence comes from Rapana venosa, assembly GCA_028751875.1. Classification (NCBI taxonomy): domain Eukaryota; kingdom Metazoa; phylum Mollusca; class Gastropoda; order Neogastropoda; family Muricidae; genus Rapana; species Rapana venosa. The sequence continues at coordinate 45,914,242 of CM054148.1, read as the reverse complement.
CATCGATTTATATATGTTTTGGGAATGTAGCTGCAGCACTCTTGGGGATCGGTGACTAGGTTGGCCCAGAATAGGCAGGAGTGGAAGCGCTTTGTTGCTGCCCTACACACCGCTGGGTGTAATGGCTAATGATGATGATGAATGTAGCTGACGATTCTTTTCCTATCAAGTTATGTGTTGTTGGAACTTAGAAAGCATACAGTAGTTTATTTTTGTTCTGCAGTTGTTTTTTTTACTAGGGCTATTCAGTATTTCACTTTTATCCCCCCCAGATTCCTTCACTGTTTTATTTTTTATTCAGTTGTCTGTATTTTCAGAGGCAGTTTATAATTTACTGATAATTCTCAGAGTTATTTTTACTGTGTTTATCACAGTGTGTGTTTAGAAAAGAAAAACGTTTTTGTTTGCTGTCACCATCAACAGAATGTGTATGCATTCTGTGTGTACACTTTGTGTGTGTGTGTGCATGCATTCAAATTGGCTATATGTATGGTTTTTCAATTGATATGCAATAATTTTTTCTTATTTGAATATCTAGTAAGTAGTATAATAAATTTTATAAACACATGCAGATATTGCACGTCCGCTCACTCGCACATGCACAAACATTGCATAAAAATGCACACATTTCTGATGTTTTCACATCATTAGTCCATCAGCATACATTATTTTAATTGGCTGCAGAAAGAGGCCAAGGACTGAATACTTTGTATTGCCTTCTGGAGTCCTGTTCCACCACCATCTCTTTCCACACACATATTTCTTCCCTGCCTCTTTTCTTTTCAGCTCACTTTCCAACTCTCTTGTACTTTCCATTTTCACACAGTTTGTTTTGCGTTCTGCTTTGTATTCTCACACATTTTATTATTTTTATCTATCTCACTTTATAATATATATTGATATTTATATAAAGATCTACATTCAAAGCTGAGATGAACATATAGCAAGGAAAGAGTCGGCATGCAGTTGGAGGTGAGGTACTTTTCCTGCAACAAAGTGCTTGCTGGTCTGGATTTTGTGGCAGGGAGCAATGCAGAAGTGTTTGTAGAGAAATCAGACATTCTCAGAGTGAAAACAGCCACTAGAAAATCCTCTGATAGGGCCAGAGAAAAGAGGGGGGGAAAATGGAAACTGTAAGGCATGCGGAACGTGAACATAGCCAGGCAGACAATGGGGGGTGTATGCCCCAGGAGCCTCCTGAAAAATTTATTCTATAAGAAAAACTGTCTGTAATCGCTCAGTAGTGTTGGCCTAATGTTATTTTACCATGCAACATTTATTTGGAATGTTTAATCATGAGTTTTATTGATTAAATAGTTAACTAAATCTTTACGGGTATTTTTCTCAAAACTGTTTTTTTCGGCTGGGTCAGTCGTTTGGCCCATCTGTAACTTCTGACCTAATGGAAATAATCTAATCAAATTTGGCATGCTGGTTTAGAAACATCTGCTGAGTGCAATGAGAGTGTTTGAGCTCTGTAGCTGTTATAGTTTTTAAATACCAAATGATATAAACAAAAACACGGGAATGAAAATTTTTGGGTATATTTGGAGAAGACAGAAAACACCATTTTATTAACTAAAACACAACTTTTTTGTGATCATTGCACACAGTGATATCAAATCAAACTGGAAAAATAATAAACACCATTATGTAATGCATATTTTGAAAGTAGCAGATGGGCTAAACAGCGACCCATATTTTTTTTGAAAAATTATCACATTATCATATCTGTTTGACTTACATACTTCAAACTTGGCACAGATAGCCATATTAATGCACTTAGTATGTGTACCAAATTTCATTGAGATATCTTTACTAGTTCCTGAGAAACGAAAATTTGCAAAAAGTGACGCAGTGGTCCCCCTTAATGGTCTTCTAACAGCGCCCCCATGTCTCGCCGCCATGAGCCGCCGCCCCCAGCCATCAGCGAGCAAGAGTTTGAAGAGATCTTCCAACGCAACAAGACTGTGTCCTCCTCTGCCATTAACAGGGCCGTCATGGATGCTAGCTCAGGTACGCCAACATGTGTGTGTGTGTGTGTCAGAGAGAGAGAGAGAGAGAGATGAAAATGAAGTTCACATTCCCTTGATAAAAGTGTGTACAATTTTATAAGTGGAAATAAGCCCTGAGCCTATCAGTGTGTGTGTGTAAGCGATGTAAAAATTAAGTTAAAATTTTCTTGATAAAGTTTCATGCAATTTTATAAGTGTTGAAATAAGCCCTGTGTTTATTTTTGTTTGTTTGCATGTTTGTTTTTTAATATGTACCTACATTGAATCTCGTATACACTTTTCAAGCATAATTTTGTACTCCGGAACACATGTTCATTTTCAATTCTCTGCAGGTGATTTTGCCAGTGCAATCGAAACCCTGGTGACGGCAATTTCCCTGATAAAGCAATCCAAGATCGCCTCTGATGACCGCTGCAAGATCCTGATCAGCTCCCTGCAGGACACCCTCCATGGCATTGAGGAGAAGTCCTATGGATCCAGGTGAGGGTCTAGGCTGCGCTTCTTGACTGTCTGGGACTGTGGGGGAACTTGTGGAGGTGACAGAAACCCAGGCTGGAAGAAAGAGAAAAAGAAAGAAAGCAGATGAAGGGGGAAAGAAGTCTGGGATGGATGAGAACGGCATGGACTTTTTTTGGTTCCGTTGTGTTGTTTTTGTCTTGTAAGTACAGAATGATGTCCTGTTTCCAGGGCTACAGTGTTCCCTGGAAGTGGGTTTTCTGCTGTCTGTCATTACAGAATAATGTTGTGTTTACAGGACTAGGATGTCCCCAGCAAGATAGTTTCTGATGCCTGTGGAAAAACAGAAGGATGTTGTGTTCACAGATAGTTTGTGATCTGATGCCTGTCGGTACAGAAGGATGTTGTGTTTACAACACTACAATGCCCCCAGTAAGATAGCTTTTCTGATGCCTTTGGAAAATCAAAAACATGTGTTCACAGAAAGTTTAGTAAAATAATTTCTGATGTGGAAAAACAAAAACATGTGTTCACAGACAGTTTGTGATGCCTGTCAGTACAGAAACATGTGTTCACAGATAGTTTAGTAAGATAATTTCTGATGCCTTTGGAAAAACAAAAACATATGTTCACAGATAGTTTCTGATGCCTGTCAGTACAAAAATATGTTGTGTTCACAGATAGTTTCTGATGCCTGTCAGTACAGAATAATGCTCTGTTCACAGACAGTTTTCTATGCCTGTCAGTACAGAACAATGCTCTGTTCACAGTTTCTGATGCCTGTCAGTACAGTACAGTGCCCTGTTCACAGATAGTTTCTGATGCCTGTCAGTACAGTACAGTGCTCTGTTCACAGTTTCTGATGCCTGTCAGTACAGTACAGTGCTCTGTTCACAGTTTCTGATGCCTGTCAGTACAGAATAATGCTCTGTTCACAGTTTCTGATGCCTGTCAGTACAGAATAATGCTCTGTTCACAGTTTCTGATGCCTGTCAGTACAGAATAATGCTCTGTTCACAGATAGTTTCTGATGCCTGTCAGTACAGAACAATGCTCTGTTCACAGTTTCTGATGCCTGTCAGTACAGAATAATGCTCTGTTCACAGTTTCTGATGCCTGTCAGTACAGAACAATGCTCTGTTCACAGTTTCTGATGCCTGTCGGTACAGAACGATGCTCTGTTCACAGATAGTTTCTGATGCCCAAGATAGTTTCTGATGCCTGTCAGTACAGAACAATGCTCTGTTCACAGATAGTTTCTGATGCCTGTCAGTACAGAACAATGCTCTGTTCACAGATAGTTTCTGATGCCTGTCAGTACAGAACAATGCTCTGTTCACAGATAGTTTCTGATGCCTGTCAGTACAGAACAATGCTCTGTGTTTCTGATGCCTGTCAGTACAGAAGGATGCTCTGTTCACAGATAGTTTCTGATGCCTGTCAGTACAGAAACATGTGTTCACAGATAGTTTCTGATGCCTGTCAGTACAGAACAATGCTCTGTTCACAGATAGTTTCTGATGCCTGTCAGTACAGAACAATGCTCTGTTCACAGTTTCTGATGCCTGTCAGTACAGAACAATGCTCTGTTCACAGATAGTTTCTGATGCCTGTCAGTACAGAACAATGCTCTGTTCACAGTTTCTGATGCCTGTCAGTACAGAAGGATGCTCTGTTCACAGATAGTTTCTGATGCCTGTCAGTAGAGAACAATGCTCTGTTCACAGATATTTTCTGATGCCTGTCAGTACAGAACAATGCTCTGTTCACAGATAGTTTCTGATGCCTGTCAGTACAGAACAATGCTCTGTTCACAGTTTCTGATGCCTGTCGGTACAGAACGATGCTCTGTTCACAGATAGTTTCTGATGCCTGTCAGTACAGAACAATGCTCTGTTCAGATTGTTTCTGATGCCTGTCAGTACAGAACAGTGCTCTGTTCACAGATAGTTTCTGATGCCTGTCAGTACAGTACAGTGCTCTGTTCACAGATAGTTTCTGATGCCTGTCAGTACAGAAGGATGCTCTGTTCACAGATAGTTTCTGATGCCTGTCAGTACAGAACAATGCTCTGTGTTTCTGATGCCTGTCAGTACAGAAGGATGCTCTGTTCACAGATAGTTTCTGATGCCTGTCAGTACAGAAACATGTGTTCACAGATAGTTTCTGATGCCTGTCAGTACAGAACAATGCTCTGTTCACAGATAGTTTCTGATGCCTGTCAGTACAGAACAATGCTCTGTTCACAGTTTCTGATGCCTGTCAGTACAGAAGGATGCTCTGTTCACAGATAGTTTCTGATGCCTGTCAGTACAGAACAATGCTCTGTTCAGTTTCTGATGCCTGTCAGTACAAGATCTCTTACATAGTTGATGCGTCATAAGCAGTTCACAGATAGTTTCTGATGCCTGTCAGTACAGAACAATGCTCTGTTCACAGTTTCTGATGCCTGTCAGTACAGAACAATGCTCTGTTCACAGATAGTTTCTGATGCCTGTCAGTACAGAACAATGCTCTGTTCACAGATAGTTTCTGATGCCTGTCAGTACAGAACAATGCTCTGTTCACAGATAGTTTCTGATGCCTGTCAGTACAGAACAATGCTCTGTTCACAGATAGTTTCTGATGCCTGTCAGTACAGAACAATGCTCTGTTCACAGATAGTTTCTGATGCCTGTCAGTACAGAACAATGCTCTGTTCACAGTTTCTGATGCCTGTCAGTACAGAAGGATGCTCTGTTCACAGATAGTTTCTGATGCCTGTCAGTAGAGAACAATGCTCTGTTCACAGTTTCTGATGCCTGTCAGTACAGAACAATGCTCTGTTCACAGATAGTTTCTGATGCCTGTCAGTACAGAAGGATGCTCTGTTCACAGATAGTTTCTGATGCCTGTCAGTAGAGAAGGATGCTCTGTTCACAGATAGTTTCTGATGCCTGTCAGTACAGAACAATGCTCTGTTCACAGATATTTTCTGATGCCTGTCAGTACAGAACAATGCTCTGTTCACAGATATTTTCTGATGCCTGTCAGTACAGAACGATGCTCTGTTCACAGATAGTTTATGATGCCCGTCAGTACAGAACGATGCTCTGTTCACAGATAGTTTCTGATGCCCGTCAGTACAGAACAATGCTCTGTTCACAGATAGTTTCTGATGCCCGTCAGTACAGAACGATGCTCTGTTCACAGATAGTTTCTGATGCCTGTCAGTACAGAACGATGCTCTGTTCACAGATAGTTTCTGATGCCCAAGATAGTTTCTGATGCCTGTCAGTACAGAACGATGCTCTGTTCACAGATAGTTTCTGATGCCTGTCAGTACAGAACGATGCTCTGTTCACAGATAGTTTCTGATGCCTCTCAGTACAGAACGATGCTCTGTTCACAGATAGTTTCTGATGCCTCTCAGTACAGAACGATGCTCTGTTCACAGATAGTTAATGCTCTGTTCACAGCAGCCGTGGTGGAAGCAGTGGCCGCAGGTCCAGGTCTCGGGACCGAGATCGGGACCGTGACCGAGGTGAAAAACGCTCCAGAAGCCACCGCTCACGAAGCCGGGATCGTGAGTACCGTGAGCGAAGCCGTGAGCGGGATCGTCACTATGACGACCGCCATCGAGAGCGGGAACGCAGCGAGCGGGAACGCAGCGACAGAGATCGTGAACGGGAGTACGCCTCGGGCAGCTCTGGGCGTAGTCGTCACTGAACGTGTTCTCCTGCTTCTTGTCAGGGTGAGTGTCTGCGTCTGCAGGTAATAATGTAGGCTGTTTGGAAATGACGTTGCTGCCTTGAGGGGGGTGGGGGGTTGTTGGCATTTTGGGGTTAACAGTTTTATCTAATTCCATTGGCAGCAACTGTTGCAGTACAGCAGTATGGCATGTAGATGTAGAACATGGCAGAAGGAGAGAAGTAGGAGAGGGATAGTGCATGTGGCGTGAATGTGTCTTGGCAGGGTGGTTGTGGTTGCTAAAGTATTGGAGAAACATTTCCTTAGATTTTCATTTATGTTTTGGATTCCTTCCATCAGTGATAAATCTGGCCAGTGCTGGTGTCATTACACATGCATATATATATGTATGTATGTATGTAAGCTTGCACACAGTGTCACAGACCAGGGTTCCTGATGATGCATTGCGATGTGTCAGCTACACAAAACAGATTTGACATGTGTCAGTTACACTCACAAAACAGAGTTGACATGTGTCAGTTACACACACAAAACAGATTGTGTTAGTTACACACAAAAAACAGATTGTGTCAGTTACACACACAGAACAAATTTGACATGTGTCAGTTACACACACAAAACAGATTGTGTCCGTTACACACACATAACAGAGTTGACATGTGTCAGTTACACACACAAAACAGATTGTGTCAGTTACACACACACAGAACAGATTTCACATGTGTCAGTTACACACACAAAACAGATTGTGTCAGTTACACACACAGAACAGATTTCACATGTGTCAGTTACACACACAAAACAGATTGTGTCAGTTACACACACACAGAACAGATTTCACATGTGTCAGTTACACACACACACAAAACAGATTGTGTCAGTTACACACACACAGAACAGATTTCACATGTGTCAGTTACACACACACAAAATAGATTGTGTCAGTTACATACACACAAAACAGATTGTGTCAGTTACACACACAAAACAGATTTGACATGTGTCAGTTACACTCACAAAACAGATTTGACGTGTGTCATTTTTACACATTGCACAGCAATACTTTTCCCCATTTCTTTGATTGGATGTCTGCTGTTGCACAGACATTTTAAAACAAGTGCTAACCTGAATGAAATAGTTCTGGACTGACTTTTTACAGTCTGTGCTATAAACTCGTGACATTCAATATTTGCGGGTAGCCATTTTTGACGGGAATCGTATTAATGATTTGAAAAAGGGGGAAAAAAGTAGAAAGAAAACCATGGGGAACCCTGATCAACACACACACACTGAAAATTATAGTCATTTTTGTTTAATCCCTTTATTCCTTTTCCCCTGTAGGATGTGTGAGTGGGCCTGTGTGTGCATGTTCCGATTTGTGTTTTATGTGAAGTCAACCAGTGCTTTAGTGTGGTAGTGAAAGGGAAAGCAAAACATAACAGGTTACATCAGTACATTGAAAGGAATAAAAAAAAAAGCTGAGCTGGTACGGTTCAGAATTAAGCGAGGCTTTTAAACAACTTAAAAAAAAAAGATATTGAATACAATGTAAAAATCAAATAATAAAGAAGAAAGAATCAGCCACAAGAAAGATACGTGTTTGATGGAGCACTTCTAATTTGTAAGCTGGTAGTTTTTTCAGAGAGTGCAGGGGGAGGAAAGGCCTGTGTGAGCAAGCTCTTCTAAGACAGTGGCTGGGCTGTGGGTAGACAGACCTCTGGGCTTTTGGTCTTCTGACATTCCTTCCCTCCCTCCCTCCTTCCTTCCTTCCCTCCTTTGTGAACCGCCACAGACTTTCTTCACCATGTCTAGTTCCCTTCATCTTCACTCCTTTGAGAAGAACAGAAGAAGATAGTTTTTGATACTTCAGTCTTGTTTGTACTTCAGTCTTGTTTGGGAAAAGCTGGCTTTTTGTGACCGTGCCAGTGTGAAGATTGGTGGGGAAGATTGTAGTACTTGACATGTAAGCCTGTGAAAGAGACATACACTACAGGGAGAGTGTTGGTGTGGGAAGACTGATTTCATCGTAATGTTAATGCACAACCAAAAAAAAAAAAAAAAAAAAAACTGTTGGAAAAGTAGTGTTCATGGTATGTGATGATGGTGAAGTTAAAATTTTTTTTTAACATCATAAGTTTTGGTGTGTTTATTATCCACACTTTTTTTGAAAGACAATTTTACACACCAGGACTTAGCAATTTTGTTGTAAATTTTTGTTGTTGTAAACATTTTGTCATAAAATATGCTGAAGCAGGAGCTTTATATTTCAAATGGGCTTGGGTCAGGCAGTTTTGTTGTAAATTTTGTTTTTTATTGTAAACATACTGTGATAAAATATTCTGAAGCAGAAATTTCATGTTGTAAATGCAGATGTATAAAATATCGGTCTGCTTGTGATTGTTCATAGTTGAAATCCAACTTTACGAACAGTGTGTTGAAATGAAGAAATTTTCAGTCTGCTCTGTTATTCTTTAAACTGGCTTTTGCTTTTTTTCCAAAAGATTTTTAATGGTTAGCTTAGACAAAACTTTGACATGTGTAAGGTTTTTGTTTAATGAGATATGTATTTGCCATTTACCATGTAAAGTATGCACATGATAAATAGAAACTTACTTTTTTGATTCAGGTACACCTTTTTTCATTTTGTCATATTTTACATTGAGCTCTGGGGCAAAATTTTTGGTTCCTTTATTATTTTTTTCCCAGTGAAAATTTTATATTCCATTGGCTAGATGTTGGTGTAAAAAGGGTGGGTTCTTTTTTTTCATTTGTATTTTTCTGATGTAGTGAGTGATATTAGATCTGTACACATGCGTGTGTATGTCCGATTGCTTGATGGCATTTGAGTATATTTGGGTAGAATTCGGTTACGCTCTGTTCTGTCCCTCTTTGTCTATGTTCCTCTGTCTGTCTGTCTGTCTGTCTGTCTGTCTGTCTCTCTCTCTCTCTCTCTCTCTCTCTCTCTCTCTCTCTCTCTCTCTTTCTCTCTCCATCTCTCTCTCTCTGTGTATATAGAAGCGTTGCTCAAACTTCTGGTTGTTTGTTCATTGGTGCTAAAAGCAAATTGTGTACAAATCTCATGTTCCAATGTCAGTTTGTCTTGTGCCTTTTTATACCATTGTGTTCAGCAGGTGAGGTTGATTTTATAGCTGTCTTTCATGTACTTTTTTAAAAAGTTGTGTACACTTGCGTTTGGGAGAGATTTGGAATCTGAGGCTGATCATTTACAGACAGGCTTTCTCTTGAAGAGGTTTATTTATGTACATGTGTCCACTGTGTCTTTCATCCCCGGGTTTTCAGGGAGTGGTGCTATTAGCTATTGCTGCTCATGTTTATTAACAGTTGTTGGATGACTATGCATTGCTCCAAGTGCATTATGTTGGCAGTAGTTGTTGAATTTGCTTTGATTGATTATGTGTCAGAAAGTGTTGTGAGTGTTGTGTGGTGTTTTAGTACACAGGCTATTTCAGGTTGGATCTGCAGCAACAGTTTCAAGCGTTGTTGTCATGAGTGATGTATAAGCAACACCCGTTAAGTTATTTTGAATGTTTAAAGTGTGTGTGTGTGTGTCATTTTACAACTATTTTATTGTTGAATTTCGTGTGTCTGATTATGTGTGAGAATTTGTTATTTGAGTATTGTTGGCAGTTTTGTTTGACGAGTAGTTAACGGTTTTGTTTGACGATTAGTTTACGGTTTTGGTTGACAAATGACAGCAACAAGGAGCCACTGTCTCAGCTAAGAGAGATAGATGGTTGCATTTTAAGAAAAACACCCAAGAGTTTTTGTTGCACCCAGCTTATAATCTTGTGGTGGTAGTGTTTGTTTATGTTTAAAAACAAACAAACTGTATGAATGCACTGTAATTGTATCAGATATGATATGTGTTGTGTGTTTTTACCCCTCCGTTTATGAATTGGCGATAGCGTTAACAGGAGAAGGGGGCAGTGTAGTCTTCCTGGGTGAGGTATAGACTGCCATGGATCCTATCTGTGTGTTAGAGAACAAAACAAAACCGTAGCTGCTGTGGTTGCTGTTTTCATCTGTCTGTCTATAACTGCATGTAGGAAGACAGGACAGGTTTCCTCTGTAGCTGTGCTGTACACTTGACTGAGGAGACTGACTGACCAGTGTTCAGGCTAGCTTCTTTGCTTTTGATGAAAACTTCAGTTTTTAAACTCTGGTATAATGGTCAAGAATTGTGTAGATGTCCTGTTGAAGTGTGCTTTTGAATGTAACATTGTTTTGTCATTGAACGTGTGTGTATGTTGATGGTGGAGCATTATTTTGAAGAAAGAAAAAATCTTTTCCCATGGTTGAAAGCCAATTTTATATGGGATGGGAGTGTTGTGGTTAAAGCGGGTGATGTTGTCAGCCCCTTTAAGGGTGCAGCTGTTTGCTGTGCTTTGTGTTATGATGAAGGGGTCAGATGTTGGGATGCCCTGTAGCATGGAGGTTGTAATAGTGTTCAGGCGTTCAAGGCTAAATCATCTCTGCAGTGAAGTGTGTGGTGACAGAAAATGAGTGAGAGTGGGTTTTGTGTGACAAATGCCATGATTTCATTGCAGGATTTGAAGTAAGTGATGTGGTTATATGATGTGCGATATATATGCTGATTTTTCTTGTTGTCATGATGGATTTGGAACAGTGGTCACGCCAACATTAAAAAAAAAAAGAAAAAAGAGGACACCCCTCTCCCCCCCAAAGCCAGATTAATGTAGTCTGTTACAAGCTAGTGGTGTTAGGGATCCACTATTGGACCTTGTGTCACTTGTCGTCTGCAGGACTGATGACGTACTGAGCCTGTATACTTCATTTTCCAAAGGTAAAACTGAACAAAATAGATTCGTGCAATTGTATCATTTGCATACCGATGTCAAATGAAAATGGTTTGATGTGCTGAGTTTCTTTTTTTTTTCTTGTAAAATTTTTTTTTTAAACCAGAGCATATCAGATATTGAAACCTGTGAAGTTGGATACATGTCTTAGCTAGGATGGCAGTGTGGCTAATAAGTTGGGGGTGGGGCAGAAGCGAGCTCCCATGAAAAGACTGGTGTGACCACTGTTGTACTGCCAGTGCTGGTGAGTGTGAAGAAGATAGGTGGTGTTGCCCTGTGAGCTGAATGATGAGATGATGAACTGTGCCACAACCATGTTCTCCTCTTGTTTTCCAGGCCCCTTCCTCTTCACTGTTTGAAGGCCTCCAGGTTTTCACTATCATCACAAGTGTACCCACTAGCTTTGTACTGTGCCTAGTTGCTTCTCTCCTCTCTCTCTCTGTCTCCCTCCCTCTGGACCCTGGTAAGGCGTTATATGCCGTTGTCGCTTTGTAAATCATGCCCTCTTTTCTTCCTGTTAGTGGTGACTTGTAAAGTTTTTAATGTTAGTCACTGGTGCAGAGCGTAGATAGTATTAGAGAGGAGAGGAGAAAGAAAGAAAGAAAGAATGGGCAGTCGCGGCTTTGGATGGACGCTCAGCTCACCTCTCCTCGGCGCAGCGCAGCGCAGCTCAGCGTGGATCGGAGCATCGCCCACAGCGTATTCAGCACCATCGTTTCATCATTGTCGTCATCGTCATCACTTATGTCGTCACGTGGGACTTCAGTGCTTCACAGAGTTGGAACATTCGTTCGTCATTTAATTTAAAATTTTTTTTTTTTAATTCCCCCCGGTAGGTTTCATTGTTTTTTTGAATAAAGACACAGGCCTGACTGACTGTGTGGTCTTGTTCCATTGAATGCCTGTCCGCAGTCTCCATTCCTTGCCCAGGTGCTTTTGTTGCCATGCCATCTTTTCTGTGCGTAAGTAACTTTATGAATGGCTTTGTCAGTTCGTTGTTACTGTGCGTTTTATTTGCATGCTGTTTTTGTATAGTTTGTATGTTCATTTATGTTGATTGTTCATATCTACGTTGTAAGATCTTATGTGCATCACCATTCCTGACAACAATGCGAGACTTTTTTCTGCTGAAAACGGTAGTATGCGTTTTGATGATATTATGTGTCATATTTTCACGTGATGACGGTTGAAAAAGCATTTTGAAGAGGAAAGTTGAACTAAAATGGCAAGTTACAGCAGTGAGCATTTATATATATTTATTCTTCTTTTATATCGAGGATAATGGAATAAGCACTCATGTGCTTTTTTACATCCAGTCCCCAGACTGATTGTTGTGACAGGAATGGTGCTGCAGAAACAAAGTAAGTCTGGCTGGCGTGTTGGGTGTCCTCCTTTTTTTGAGAGACCCCCGTCACTGAGAACAGGCAGCAGCTTTATGTGGAAATGTGCAACAAGTTGGACCTGTTTTGTTGTTTCTCTCAAATCCTGATGGTAGCAGCTAGCCACCGTGACACAGGTGTGCATACACAGTTTTAATGTCCATTATTCCGCAGTTTTTCTGAATGTTCTGGCCGTCAGGGGCAGCAAGTTTCTGTCTTTCTGTTAATTGATAAAAAGGGTTGTGAGTAGGAGTATGGGAGTCGGGCCCAATGTTTTGTATGTTGCTAGTCAGAAAGGGTCTAGGTTGACTATGGTTGTTAAAGATTTCACCCCGTTATTGCATACCTCACCCCATTTATGTGGAAATGCTACATTCATACATAATTGTACACATGCTTTGCCATTTCATTAGTTTTACATGCATTTACATAAATCTTGCACACACACAAAAAGAGGTGGGGGGTAGCCTAGTGGTCAGCGATTGAGCTCATGACCTGACAGCACTGGTTTGAGCCACCACCCAGACACCTGTTTGAGGGGAATTTTCCCCTGGAGTTAACTAACATCCACTCCCCTGAAAGTCCTTCAGATGAGACTATACACTGAGATCCTATGGACAAGTGCATGCAGAACACCTTGTGCGCACGCTTAAAACATGTTCTGCCTTTTGGAAGTGTAGGCAGTAGTGTGCCAGTAGGAAGAGATGACCCATACAAAAAGTCTTGCATATTTCCACTTTTTGTGTGGGTTTAAGCATAGAGTTTGCAACCCTGTGTATTGTGCATGTCTGCGTTTTCACCTGATTTGAAACTTTGTTGAATTGCTGAAAGCTGAAATTGTTCACAAGAATAACAAAATAATTATACAACCGAAATGGCAATTTTTGACTAGGCTTTCGCAGTATCTGTTCCAAGATGTCAATATTGAACAAGAAAAAGCACACTTGGAAAAAAAGAAAAGAATAGATTGCGAAATAACTCTGATCTGTATTACTAGGAAAAGAATAGATGGCAGTACAGCAGATCTGTATTACTTGGAAAAAAGTAAAGAATAGAGGGCAGTATAATTCTAATGTAACAAATTTCTGTTCCTGTTCCAGTGAATGTTTTACTGGCAGAAATATGTACTTTGTACAAAATATGGGAAACTTATTATTGTCTGACAGCCAGTGAAATAATTTTTTTAGAGTTTTTTCTGTAGAATTTTAAAAAATCTTTTTTATTTGTTCTTTTTATTTATTTATCTTACCTTGTAAAAAAAAAATGTTCATGCTACTAAAAACTCTTGTATCTGCCAACGCCCTGTATCAAGTTTTTCCTGTCTGTCTCTCTCTCTCTGTCTCTGTCTCTCCTGTTCAGCTGTGAGCACTGTCATTTTTTACTTGCTTGTGTAACAGAAGTGATGTCCTCACCATGATGGGTTGGTTGTATGTGTGTGTGGTAAATAGAGATTTATATGGGGTTTTTTGTTGTTTAAAAAATCTGTTGTGGTAAATATAGATTTATAGTTTAAAAAAAAAAATTTAAAACCCAAGTTTGGCCCATCAGTAGACTTGAATACCAGTCCGTTTATATACATACCTACCAACCATTTGAAAAAAATATCCTGTTTCTAAAATTAAAAAGAAAAACACCCAAAAACCCTACCCCAAAGCAAAGAAAGAAACAGCTCGACAAGGTCAAAGTTACGCCTTGTGCTGCATGCTGTGTTGGTGCAATTTCCAAATTTTCCATGACATGACACAACTGCACTGGAGAAAAGAAAACCAGAGTTGTTTACCTCTGCAATTTTGGCGTAGCAGTTCTGGATTCAGCTTATTTGCTACGTTGCTATGCTGGTTGCTCTAAAAGAATTGTTGCGAGTTTATCACTGTTACATATGCATGCGAACGTATGGGTGAATGGAACTAAGTGCGGCACTCCATTCTTTCCTGACCGTATCTGGTCGGGAGATGAACAGTTTACTCCTTTATTTAACCGTAAAAAAAAGACCCCCCCAGCTTCAGAGACCTGTTACCCCCACCAAATTCCATGTTTGGATTCTCAAATGTTGGTAGCTATGTATATACTTGTTGCAGTATTAAGTTGATACGGTGTGAAAGGCTATTTTGAGTGCAGCCAGATTGTTGGAAATGACTATAAAAGGGGAAATTATCAAATGTAAGTTATTACCTTTTGTTTGTTTGCCCTTCCCCCCCCCCCCCCCCCCCCCCCCCCCCCCCCAAGATGCTTCTGGCAAATGTGACCCTCCACCACAAAATGAGTCGCATTGCACCTGACCCATTTTTCCGCTAGGAGCCATTTTAGGCAGGTGGGGGTCAGGTGGTAGCTTTTGAGATTTTGATTTATCATAAAACTATCTGAAGTACAAAAAGCATACCTGTTGTTCCTCTGCTACACCTGTTTCCTGCCTGACAATCAGAAATCTCGCTTTCTGTTAGTTTTCATTCTGATGTTTGTTATGTTTTGAGTTTTGTCAATCAGTATGTAATCAATTTGCTTCATATACTGTTAACAGAAAAGTAGAAACACTGAAGATGAGGCATTCATAAATTTCGTTGACAATAGTTAGGCTTTTGACAGGTGTCAAATATTACCATCTGTTATGACAGTGTCAGAAATGGGCTTTCCAAAGATCAGGTCTCAATCATAGCAAATTTGTATTCAGATCTGATGGAATGGCGAGCACTGTGAGTTCTTTAATGTTAAAAAAGGAGTCTGTCAGGGTTGCATATTATCCATGCATCTTTTTAGCAGATCCGGAGAATAGCTAACTCCCTGGTTGGGGTGGTGGGGGCTTGTCAGTTGAATTTACAACCCCACCTTCTGGAAATTCTGTGCTTGCTAGGAATTCCCTCTGTTCTATCTCTGTCTTTATTTCTGGCTTGTTTGTTTTTTTCTTCCTGTCACCTTGTTCTTGTCTATTTTCTGCCTTCTGGGTCCATTCTGTCTCTTTTACAGAAAGACTTAAAAGATAACACTTCTCTCCCATGCTGAAGTTGGATGCACTAGGCCAGACCTGTCAGGCACTTAACAGCAGCACAGCAAACTTTTGCTCATGTTACAAACAGCAATTGTTGCTGTCTGTGCATTTGACGAATAAGCAGAAAAGCAAACATAGATGGCATGGGCGTTAACATAGGAGGCAGATACACACCAACCTCAGGTACACTGATACAGCACTCATGGCCAGTGATATCACAAGCATGAGAACAATTCTCTACAGAGTCAATGCAGAAGGCAACACTGCTGGCCTTAAGTTCGATGCCAAAAAGACCAAAGTGATGCACATTAATGATAGACAGTCTTCACTTAGAATATCAAAATCAATGGAACAGATTTAGAATAATTTCAAAATTTAATTAAAGACATTTAGGCTCTGAAAAGAGAATAGTGACTCTTGTCTACAAGACGTCAAAGGTAGAAACGGTATGGCCAAGCAAAAGATGATGCATTTGAACAACATTTGGAAAGAAAGAGGCATACATAAATATCTCAGAATTAGAATTGTCAAAATGTTCATCTCGCCTCAAGTGCTGTATGGGTCAGAAGCCTGGACACTACAGAAATTTGAAGGAGATGAAATAAATGCAGTGGAAATGTGGTTCTACAGGTGATTTCTAAGAGTGAAATGGTTAGACAGAAGAACAAATGAAAGCATTCTTGATGAACTCCGCAGTGCAAAGACAAAATCTGGCTGGAATGCATAAGCGCAGACTAAGATAAGTTGGACATGCAAACAGAAACACAGACAAATCTGATGATGACAGTTCTCCAAGGTAAGGTTGAAGGCAGAAGGAAAAGAGGCAGACCACCAACATCCTACATTGCCATCATCATTGAGATCAGTGGTCTGGGAGGAGGGCTACATGAGATTGTAGAACTCGGCAGAACAGAGAAAGATGGCAAACCCTGGTAGCATTGCATGGAGCTCCTGACGACAGTGGCAATGGAGACAGTTTGGTTGAGGTGATTAAACTGTAAGCTTTCTTCTGCCTTACCCTGAAGTATCAATGCATAATTTGGTTTCCTTTTGCTTAAAAAACAATCAAAAACCCCACCTTTACAAACACCCATCCTGACCATCTGTAATGATAAAAAGTTCTGAATTTCTCACTTTGTCACTTCCTGGAGTCTAGCATTTTAAATAACTGTTCATACAGTTGTCTGATTTTCAACTGTTTTCTTTCCCCTGTAGGGAGGCCAGGAGCCTCTCAGTATAAATAGCATCCCCACCTTCTGGAAATTCTGTGCTAGGAAATCCCTCGTTTCTATCCCTCTTTTCTATCCCTGTCTTTGTTTCTGCCTTGTTCCTATTCTTCCTGTCACCTCCTTTTTGTCTGTTTTCTGCCTTCTTAGTTCATTTTCCCACCTTTTTTCAAAAAAATCAAAGATAACAATTCTCTCCCATGCTGAAGTCGGATGTGCTGGGCCTGACTTGTAAGGGGCTCAATGGCAGCACATCTCAATTTTCGCTCGTATGGCGGACAATGATAGTTGCTGTCTGAGCGTTCGATGTAGAAAAGTGTTTTCTGTATTGATTTTAGTTTTTTTGGTGTTGTTTTTTTGGCACAGCATGACTCATTCATGGTGTGGTGGAGGATGACAAATGTCAATTAAAAAAAAAAAAGTGGGGGAGGTTATACGAAAGTCAGTACCTTTGGTTGTTTTTGTCCTTAGCTTTTTTTTTTCCTTCATGTTTGTTCAGTTTGTATTTTCTTCCTTGGAAATGCGTTTGGGTTTTTTAGGTTTTAAAATCAGAAAATTAGATTGAAGGCAAAATGTTGGTTGGTAGACAAGCAGGCATCTACATTCGCGCTTCTTCTTCACGTCTTCTCTTCTTTCTTTCCTTAGTCGTGCAACTTCTCTTTCAGGTTTTGTGGTTTTGTTTTGTTTTGTTGGCTATTTGTTTGCAAAAATGTGCAGTTTTCCACACACACAAAGAAGATTTGAACCACCCTCTCTCTCTCTCTCTCTTTACTGAAAAACTTCATGCGTACAAGTTGCAGGGATCAGTGTGGTTGTTGTGCCGTTATAGTATTTTTTATGAACACTTTCTGTTAGCAAGTATTGCTCTCAAGGAAGTATCAAGAGTTTGCATTGCTCCTTGACTTCCAGTTTCACCTTGACATGGATGCGCTTGCATACAACATGTGTATGCAGTTGCTCACATACACACACTGTCACAGTATCACACATGTATACACTGACACACACACTTTATTGCTTGTGTATATATATATCATATTTTTATTATCATTATATGTTAGTGAATGGTTGAGGTTTTTTCTTTCTATTTTTTTTGGATTTTTATCAATAACTTTGAGTATTGTTTTCTCACATTTTCTTTTTAAATACTGACTAAATCTTTCCTTTTCTTGTTTGTTAAGGGGTTTCCCTCTTACATTTCAACTTCTATGATCAAAATAGGAGAATTGTGTTTGTATCTTGATAACAAATTTGGAATATATTTGCGCCCCACCCCCTTCACCTTTATTTTTTTTATTAACTTTGTATTTAATGTCTATTTTCAAATTTTTTCTTGTGCATGGTATGTATTTTGAAAACAAATTTGGAAAACGGTAACCCCCCTCCTTTCGTTTTTCCATTAACTGTGTATGTATTTGCCTGTGCATGGTTCATACAGAGGTCTGGAAGAAGGCAACATCAGTTTTGTCCCAGAAGTTCTGGAAAGGCCCTGGACATTTTTCAAACTGAACATTTACCTGTCAAATTTTACAGCAAGGAGGTATGAAAACAAATTTGCTGTGAAAATGTCAGAAACTGAAGGTGAGATGATCTCCAAAGATTTCTAGTCAGTTCACCACTTATGTCCCTTGCATCCAAATGCTTCCCAGGAAACATCCGTTTTACTTCTCCTGAACAATGGCTCATTTCTGTTTAAAAAAAAAAAAAGTCAAATTGTTCAAGCTTCAAACAAGTGAACTTTGGCTGAGACTGAAAAGATTCACACTTGAATAGCAATGTTCTAACGGATGTCAGTTCAGAGCACAATGCTGGGTTTGTGCAGACGTTGACTTATCCAACAGTATTGACGGTGCTGTTGAGAGCAGCAGCCTGGCCAGTGAAGAAACATTGAGATAAACCGCGAAAAAGTGTAAGCACCAGTTCTATGATAGGACAATGTCATGTTTCAGACCTGCAGCAAGAAGAAAGGTGGCAGGACAGTTGAGATGGTGGCCTGCTAAACAAGTAAACCGTGAGGTCCTGGGTTCCATTCTCATCCTCACCTTTCTTCCCGGTTTGAGGAAAAAATTGAACTGAATGTCGAAGTCCTTCAGAACAGACTATAAACTGAAGCCCCCTGTGCAAACACACAGAGAACATCTTGGGCACATGTTAAAAACCTATTCTGCCTTTCGGAAGAGTATGTCATTTTGTGCCAGTAGGATCAGATGACACATTTTTTTTGTTTTAAAAACATGCACACATGTGTCTTGTTTAGACACCATCCCTGAAGTCAGAATGCGCCTACCTAAATGGTGGGGATAAAAACAGTCACATAAGCAAAAATCTCACCATGAGTTCGAGCCGAGGAACAAAAATTTTTTTTAAAAAGAAAAACCTTTCCCCATCACATGCACCACCAGCCCCTATCCTCTGCACATAACACTTTCTCATGCTGCATGTTGTAACCCCCCACCCCACCCCACCCCTCTTTTCCTTCCCATTGACACCCCTTCCCCTCAGTTCACCTGTCAGTGCTGTGTAGAAAGAAAAAAAAAGATGGGAGTTAGAAGTATGGGTCCAGAAAAAGAGGAATTAGTAACTTGTGTCTGGGGCTGTTAACAGCCCTGCATTTGGCTTGTCTACAATGACAGTGTGTTGTGTAGTGTTTTCACAGTTCATGTCATTTCTCCACGAGGGGGAAACGCAAGTAGGGTTGGGTGATTGGAGTCAGTCAGAGTGTGGTGTTTGTATACTTGACGAAATAGAGCTCTCTCTAGAAAGCTTGTTCTCAATTTACTGTGTAGATCTCGGCTTAGTCCCGTGTTGACCATTTTTTTGGTGTTTTTTTGTTTTTTTTTAACCTGGTGAAAGGATGGCTGGCAATGAGATGGTGTGAGGGATTTATTTTTGTCATCTGAAGTTTGTTTTTGCTTTTGTTTTGTTTTGTTAGTGGTGGTTTTTGTTTTTTGCTAGACGACATAGTGCATAATTATTATATGCATAGATGGCAAGTATTTGTAGCATTTCGTGCACAGTTGAAATGCAAGATGGACACTTTGGGCAACATCGAATAATTGTGTTTTGGGCACTTCAAGCTTCATGTCCCTGAAGGAAATAAGTAAGCATCATAGAGCAAATTAGATTTGTATAATTATATGAAAACACTTATGTTATAATTATATGAAAACACTTATGTTATAATTATATGAAAACATTTATGTAATTGTATGAGTGTGTGGATCAGAAACTTCTCACCTAGAGTATAACCTTCTACTTCTTCTGCTTTCCTGGTAATGGGTGGGATGTGTAGTGCCTGGTCTTCTCCTGGGCTTGTCCCTCTGCTGGGGGTCTGCCACCTGGCCTCAGCCGACACATTCCAACTTCAGAGCATCTCATGAAAAGAATTCATCATACGAACACTGCCAAATCAGGTTTGCCTTATGATGCTGTGTACCTTGGAACTGTGTGGAGCTTAGTAGTGCCTGGTCATGACAGCTCGTCTGAAATGTCGATCTTTGATATTGTTGACTGACTGGGAACAAATACAAGTTCCTTAGAGTTGGATAGATTGACGTACTAGGACTCCGGCATCACCCGGTTTTGTGGAACCAGCATCGTGTATTGCTTCATTCATTTGTATACACAACACGTGCAGGCAGAAAATCCGGAATACACGTTACAAATGCTGTAATGTCATGTTTGGCTGCATTTACAGCATGCACACACAAACCTGAATACGTCTAGCATGCACCGAGATAAAAAAAATCACTTTTCTCAACAGTCAGATTCCCGGGCCCATATTGGGTCTGACAGCATCGTGATATCATCCGTCCCCCCTTTCTGGTTTGTTTTTTGGTTTTGTTTGTTTTTTCTTTGTTCATCCTTCCCTGTGAAAAGGGAAGAGGTTGCAGTGTATGTACAGCTTGCCAGGTGTACTATCATAAAGCAGAAAGCATCCAAAATGCATGCCTGGAAAAAACTGCCGTGCCTGGTGAAGCCTTAGGACAGACACAAGGCTACTGCTTTTGCCTGTGTGGGCAGGGGCAATGGAGATGAGACTGTACAACCCCATGAAATGATGTATGCTATTTAGAGCACAAGTAACACATACAGCTGTGGCAGATTTTCTATTTAAAAATAAGAAAGTGAATACAAGGAAAATGGAGGAAGGCCAGAGGCCTCCTTTTGCTACCAATGTAACGGACTGATGCTTTTTGCCTAGTCTGTGTGCGGTCCCCTGCACCAACTGCTGACTGTATCCCACAGACCTGTCAGCCAGCTTGAAATCAGGACTCAAGTGTGGTGCAGAGAAGTGCATTGCCTATACCGGCAGGTGGAGAGCAAAGCTCACAGGGCTGAGGCAGGTGGTTCTTCTGTCTTTCCAACAAACAAAAAAGAAAACTATGAAAACGGGGCAAGGGTCTGTGGTCACCAGACTGCACCAGCCACCACTCCATCCCACAGACCTTCAGCCAGCATGAATTCTGGACTGAAAGTGTGATGAAGTGCTAAATCAGAGCTGCAGAAGATGCCAGCTGCTGTGGTGTACTATAGTGGTTAGCTATAGCATGGGGGCTGCACAGTGGAGGATTTGCAGTCCTCCAGGGACAAACTTGTGTTGGATTCCCGCCTGCCCTGATTCAGAGTGAAACGAAATTCGTTTAATTAATTAAAATCGAAGTTTAAAACAGTAAAGAGAAGAGAAGATTCGTTCTTTCAGATGCTATAATGTATTGGACTCTGGCCAGCTGTGAAAGAGTGATACAAAATTTCATGTAAAATCAGTTTTGAAAAGATGGTTTTTAAAAAAAGAAGTGTGTAAATCACAGTTTTGAAAAAATGGTTAAAAATAAAAGTTTGTGTAAAATCACAGTTTTGAAAAGATGGTTAAAAATACAATTTGTGTAAAACCAGTTTTGAAAAGATGATTAAAAATACAATTTGTGTAAAATCAGTTTTGAAAAGATGGTTAAAAATACAATTTGTGTAAAATCAGTTTTGAAAAGATGATTAAAAATACAATTTGTGTAAAATCGCAGTTTTGAAAAGATGGTTAAAAATAAAATGTGTGTAAAATCACAGTTTTGAAAAGATGGTTAAAAATAAAATGTGTGTAAAATCACAGTTTTGAAAAGATGGTTAAAAATAAAATGTGTGTAAAATCACAGTTTTGAAAAGATGGTTAAAAATAAAATGTGTGTAAAATCACAGTTTTGATAAGATGGAAAAAACTCAGTTTCATTCATTCTTTTTTTTTTAGTTGTGATGTGGGTTTTTTCTTTTTCTTCCTTGGCTCCAAGGTTTGCCAATGTTGAGAATTATGTGTATGCGACCGTTTTTATCTCTGTTTAGGTAGCAGCATTCCGACTTCGGGGATGGTCTCTAAACATGACGCCTGTGTGCATGTGGGTTTATTTCTGTCATCCGCTCCTACTGGGACACAATGGCCTTCTCTTCTGAAAGGCGGAACAGGTTTTAAGGTGTGTCCAAGATGTTCAGCGTGTGTTCGCACATGGTGCCTTGGTTTATAGTCTCATCCAAAGGACTTTGACTTTCAGTTTCTATTTTTTCGTCAGCCTAAGAAGAAAGGGCAAGGCTGGGAATTGAAACCAGAACCTCATGATTTACTTGTTGGCAGGAGAACGTCTTAACCATCCTGCCACCCTCCTTATTCAGTTAGTCCTGTAGAAAGAGCTTGTTATGGGCCTGTAGTGAGGAGGACTGGGATTGTACAGTCGAGCATCATCCACTTTCTGGATGCGATTTTAAGAGGGCTCAGATCGCTTGAAAAATATTGCAGGTGTCTGTATCTTTCAAGCTGGTTGTGTCACTGCTGTGTGGTGCATTGTGTGATAAGACAGTTAAGAATACAGCCCCTACCACTGGTGTGAAACTTGAGGTGGGCATTGTCACTGTTCTGATCTCCTGTGATCATTGTGCTGTACAGACTTAGGCCATTGCCTCCCATTCAGTGGCTTGTGTTGCCCAGTTCTCACAGTGACCTTGGTTTCCATTTTGTCCTCCTCTTCCTTGCCTGTGGCCATGTTATCCATGTCCAGACTTAGCAGCCTGGAGATTCATGAGAGGCAGGTTTTGTTGGGACATGATGATGATGATCGCGTACACTGCTAAGCTTACTGTGGGAAGTAGGGGCCACAGGAGCTGATGTCCAAAGGACCCAACAGCTATGCAGGGCCTTTTCAGGGCAGCGGCCTCACAGCCTCTGATTTTGATGGCTTCCTGTAGACTTGATGTTGTGACAGTGAAGGTAAGACAGAACAAGCCTGGATGTGAATGTGCTGGTAAAGTGGACAGAAGTGGTTTTAGAAGAAATGGTAGTGAGGCCAGCAAGGTCACCCCTAAGGTCAGTCTGGCTGAAAGGATTGTGGGATGGAGGTGGTGGTTGGGGGAGTGACTGCAGACAGCAGAGGTTTTGTTTTTTTAAAATTTGTCATCTGTAAGATAAAGCACAGAGTGAGATGCGTTGCTCAGGCAAACAGAACCACACAGACAAATTCTGATGACGACAGTTCTGCAGGGTAGGGTTGAGGGCAGAAGGAAAAGAGGCAGACCACCAACATTCTGCTTTGCCAACATCACTGAGGTCAGTGGTCTGGAAGGGCTACAGGTGATGGTAGAACTCAGCAGAGACACAGAGAGAGATGACATCCTAGTGGCTTTGCATGGAGCTCCTACCAACAATAGCGACGATGGAGACAGTTGAGTTGAGTTCTTATCTATCTAATCTATATATCAGCCAGCACAATCTGTTGTGATAACATTTTATGATGGTGATTGTACATCAGCAAAAAATGATCACACCTATTGTTTGTGAAACAAGGAAAGAACAAAGTGGACACATTTCCAAAAAAGGTATCTGGGAACGGCAAATTAAAAGAAGCAAAGTGAGAAGTAGTGGAGGGGAAAACCCCCCCAGTCCATATGTCGCATTGCAATGGAACCAGCTTCTGCTTCCGACTCAAAGTGTGTGTGTGTCTGTGTGAAGGAAATGTAAGTGAAAACATTAAAACCAGATGTATTTGTTTCACATTGCTTTTCTTGACGAGCTCGTACGCTTTGTGACATAATTATGTGAGGAATCCCACCACAGTAGTCTTTTGGAAAAATTATATTAAGGTGCTTATGAATTGTACGTACAGTGTTGTACCCGGTGGTTTTGTTGTTGTTTGGTTAGGGTTTATTTTAACTGGGTTTTTTAAAGCATCAGATGCTGATGATAATTATTAAGATGATCTTCATGCATGTCTGTTGGTCTCTCTCTCTCTTTACACACACACACTCACACACACAGAGCAAATCTTAGCCCGAGACTAAACAGTGTTTTTCTGTCATTGGTTGGTGATTTTTTTGTTGTTGTTTATAATTATTGTTGTTGTGCCGGTTCTTAAACTGGTTTGAAACTTGTGGTAGTTGTGTAAAATTATTGTCAGATTTATCTGTCTTGTCCTCTGTTATGATACACTTTGCCCAAAAAGTGTGTAAAATAACTGTATTTTTTACACTTAATTAAAACAAAGCATGATCATGCATAATCAAAACACTTTTTCAAAACCTGTGTGCTAATAATGATGGAATAGGGTTTTGTAAATGGTCATGTGGATATTTTTAAGGGAGAGTAACCGACGTTGGTGTGAACCTACCTTCACTCGCTCTCCAACTCCGCCATTTACCCGTCTCCCTCATTTCAGCTGTTGACGGTGTTGTTGACATACACTATAGTGTAGCCTACGTCACGATTATTGCTCACTTCTGCCATGTTGCTGACACACAGAGTACTGCCCTGGTGTGGCTGTTATGGTTGACTCCGTGACTGAGACCAGGAATACACTGAATGGCTGATTGATTTTCCCCCTGAAGTTAATTAACTTTAGTCTCCCCCCCCCCCCCCCCCCCCCCTTCCAGAAAGTTCTTAGGACAAAACTAAATACCGAGGTCCCATGTGGGAGCGCATGCAGAACATTTTGTGCGTACATCAATACATTTTCCAGCTTGAAGAGTAAACTATTGTGTGTGCTGGTAGGAATGGATGACAAAAGTGACAAAACTGCATGCATACGTGGACTGGATGTTAAAAAAAAAGTATATGTGAGCGCTTATTATATTTTCTTCGATTTTAAAAATTTTTTTTATAAATCAATGCTGCCCTGATTTTTCTTGTAAAGCTATTGGTTTCTGTGGCCAAGGTTGTCACAGTCATTGTCCCAGAGCCAGAACCTTGAGTGAACAAGTCAGAAACCAGTGAAGAAAATAAACACTTTGACAGGGAAACCAACGCTGCTAGCAGAGGAGTGAAGAAGTACCATAGCCTATAATCATATATATAGAGAGTCCTTTGTCATTGTCCTGGACAGTGAAGTCAACTTTCTCGTATTTTATTTGGCTTTTTGTATACATCAGATGGACAGCTCAGTTTATGTTGTGAAGGCAGCTGTACTCTGCAGGTCCTCCCTCCCAGTCTCCACAGAGCTTGGCCACTGGGGTGGTATGGGTCAGTCAGGCCAGATCTTCTTTCTTCAGAGTGCTGCCTCATGTGGTGGGCAGGACTGCAGCACATGGTCTGTTGTCTCGCTGCCAGTCTTACAATGGCACTGCTCTGTGTGGCTTATGTGGAGTTAAGTCCTTCGGATGAGACTATAAACCGAGGCCCAGTGTGCGAGCGCATGCAGAACATCTTGCGCACACATTAAATCCTGTTCCGCTTTTCAAAGAGTAGGCCAATGTGTGCTGGTGGGAACAGATGACAAAATTTACAACACTGCATACACACGGGGACTGGATGTAAAAAAGCACATGAGTGCTTATTCCATTATAAAAAAGGTAACGGTAAAGGAGTCCCATAACCTATAAGGTCATAGGGGAGCGAGGCGTCAGAGACCTCACTTCTCTAGGGGCCAGCATATTGAGGGCGGCGCCCATCTCCTCTCTCTCGCTGCTTTACCTTCCCTGACCCTAAAGAGGGCAGGTACCCATTATCCTCGATATAAAAAAATAAATAAAGTTAAAAATAAATTGTGTGTACCTATGGTGGTTTAGGCAGTTGTGCCCTGTCCTGAGTCTGAAAATACAGTGTACCTGCTCCTGTCATGTCAGCAGGTGGTAGTAGTAGGGGTCTGCCTTGTTGTAGTGTGGATGTTGTTTCTTCCACTTATTGCATGGCTTGGCCGTGATGATGGTCTTGGCTTCAGAAAACTAACTGTCCAGTATCTATCTTTTAGCTTGTGCCTGAATGTGCTCTTTGTCGTGTGTATGTTGGCCTGTCAGACTTAAAGGGGGGAAAATTTGGGGGTTGTGGTCTGCCGGGAAAGTTCCAGTTGGGTTGTTACCTCTCTTGTTCAATTCTGTAGAGCTAAACTGCCTGTAGATTTTGAATTCTTTGATGGTTTTCTACCCCCAACTGACTTTTCTCCTAAGACAATTGTGTTTTGTCACAAGCTAGAAATGTCGTTGTACTTGCATTCAGATGCAAGTTTATGTGACTGGTCACCATGTGTCTTGTTATTGTCACCCTCTTTGTTTGTCACCAATCACAGGTAAAAGTTTGGTATTTACGATAAAACAGCAAAACATGCACAGACATGACAATAGTTCATGCATGTTAGTATCGAATAAGGAACTGATACCCAGCTGATGTGTTTGCCAATAGTTATGTGCAATTGTACTCCGGGATGTGTCACACAGTGTCCCCATAACACCTGTTGTTTTATTATATGTCTCTAGGAGACAAATTTTGTTTGTTTTTTTCTTTTGAAATCAAGTCCAATTCAGTCAATGTGTGACCTCTAGACTGCTGTTCATATGAGTTAACCACATGTTTGGTAAGTGTACAGAAGTGTATTATTGTACATGACTGTCACATTGTCACCAGTGTCACTACACAGGTGTGACAAATACGAAACAACACAGAACTTCTGTAATCCTACAACATTTTAATCATGTAGTCTCAGTAAAGTAGTCGTAGTGACGGCACAGGGACACACCTTATCACAGAAATTGTGGATGTGTGTGTCAGTGTGTATGTACCCATTGCTGTCACCTGTCCCACCTTGGCACACAGGTAAACTATTTTCTTTTCCTTCTGGCTATTTTCATTATCAGCATATCTGTTTGTTTCTGCCATTGCAGTTTCCAAGGAAAAGTGTGGTAAAAATGAGAAAATAGTCAAAAGTCAGGTGTCTATGCCGTGGGAGGTCAAATTTCTCCATAGTCGGTGTGTGTAGCACAAGTCACCAGGGTTGTAGGAATGTTGTGAATGGCACGTTATCTTCTGGGTCACTCTTCTCCCTGACTGCAGCATTTCTATCTTCCTCTTTCTTCTCAGCTTTCAACATCTGACTTGCTTCACATTTCTCGTTCAAATTTTTCTACTTTCAAACACACACACTCATTCTGTCTATCTCTTTCTCTCATACACACTCGCACACTTCCCAAGCATACTGTTTCTATACACTTTTGTCTTGTAAATTATTTGTACATGAAATTGATTGATGTAACGTCACTACTCCCTTGAGCTAAAACATTGCATATCCATTTTCCAAAGTTTCAACAACAAAAATCCCATTTATTTCTTTCCCAAACTATCATTATTTCAGTAATGTGGGCCTGTGTAAACTATCTAAACTAAACATGACTTTACTTAAACTGTATTTACAAAATTACAGGATCAAGAGGAAAAAAGGAATAATCTCAACAGTGTGGAAATTGGAGTTGCTTTGTTTTACCATGTAGAGGCAGTGCATGGTGGAATTGGTTGCTGGTGTTAATTTTGAAAGAGTGTTGTGAAAAGTTGAGTTTGCTTTTTGAAGAACGTTGTAAAAACAGGTTATGCAGTCAGTGATATGTATGCTTCTTGGAGAGAGAGAGAGAGGACCAATATGTCAAGACTTAGCTGTTGTGCTTGAATCTTTAAAAAAATAAATAATAATAACAGTGTGTGTTTTATTATGTACTTTCACATCAGATTGAGATATGACCAACACGTGAAGGTTTAGCTCTGCTGCTTCAATCTCTTTTTTTTAAAAAGAAAGGAAAAAGTAAATAACAGTGTTTTTAATTACGTATCTTCACATCACGATGTTAAAAACTGTCTCTCTAAAGGTGTGGTATCCTATTTTTCTTTGAATGGAATTAAAATTTTTTTTATCTGTGCAAGTAACAATGTACAGAGTTTAAAACCCTAAATTATCGAAGCTGTGATGTGTGTGTGTGTGGTTTTGGTCGGAGTTTGTGCCTAATCACTGAAAGTCATATGTCTGAATTTTTGTTTTCTGTTTGGTTTTTGTGCAGTTATTACATAGTGTAGTGAAAGATGGAAAGGTTCAACCATAAAATTGATGTTTTAAATATGTTTAATTTGAAAGGCATCGTAACAAAATCATACAGTACATCATTGTGAGCAACAGCAAGCTTAGAGCTTATAACGTGCTCAGTCTGATGGAAACATCTTTAACAAACTAACGCATTGGCAGAAATTTATGATAAAACATTTACATTTTACAGGGCACAAATCAAAATTGATGTACCAGGGAGGGGGAAAAAGAAGACATTGAGCAAGACAGTTTACTAACACCAAACTTAAAAGAACGGAGTTTGGATGCTTGGATTATTATAGATGTGGAGTATTTGTTATTGCTATTCAATATGTACTGCTCCTTATGATTTGTGACATATTGTCAGTTGGCTATTTTTGCTTCAATGGCATGT
The DNA here is from genome assembly GCA_028751875.1 of Rapana venosa. Lineage (NCBI taxonomy): Eukaryota > Metazoa > Mollusca > Gastropoda > Neogastropoda > Muricidae > Rapana > Rapana venosa. The sequence goes on along the minus strand of CM054148.1, from coordinate 45,885,952 downwards.
TTTAAGTACTTTTCCTGTCTTATCTGTGACTGTGTGTGTGTGTGAAGAAGGGTGGCATCCCCTCATGCAGTCTGCCTGCCTACCTTCATGGTCAGCTGGACTGAAAGAAAACACCACCAGAAATGAAAGTGGGATGCCTCATACTTAAAAGATGGGTACCCCTTTTTTTCAGTCGTTTTTCATCCATATAATCTCAATGAATGAAAGTACAGGTGAGAAAACGAAGACAGGTAAGTAAGTGGACAGGTGATGGGCGAGGAGGGAAGCAGAAGCAGGAGCGCTCACTCTCAGCCGAGCAGGTGTGGCACAGGATCTGTTGTCTCCCCTTACTCCAGGTCTCCGTTGTTCTGGATGAGGACCACAGCAGCAGGTAGGTAAGACAGCTAGAAGCACGGTATTGCTTTGTTTTTTGTGTTTTTTTTTTTGGGGGGGGGGGGGGGTGTTTTTGTTTGTGTGTGTGTGGGGGGGTGTTCCTCGACTAGAGCTCTGAGGTTCACCAATGGTGCGATTTTTGCATATGCGACTTTTCTTCCCCACACCACAAAGGTAGCCACATTCCGACTTCGGGGATATAGCTATAGTTGGGAATTGTATCTACCAGTTTTGCCAGGACATTTGGGATGTAGGCTACCTCCCTGTTCTTCCAAATGTTCAACTGTTTGGGTTGGGTTTTTTTTTATATGCACAAGTCTGTAAGAAGCACATGGGTCCGACTAATCTGGAGTCTCCTCCGAAAGACTCGACATTCAGTTTGATTTTCCGTCAAACTGGGAAGAAAGAGTGAGGTCGGGAATTGAACAGAAAACCTCAGGGTTTACTTGTTAGCAGGTGAATGTTTAAACCATCCTGCCACCCTCCATCTTCTTGTTGGTTTCATTCTTTTTAGTTTGTGTGCATTCTGATAAAGCATTTTTTTGGGGGGAAGACGATTAACATTCAAAAAGATTATGTAATGTTATTGTTTTATATTTTATTTTGAATTGTATTTGCAGCAGTACATTTCTTTTTTTTTTTGGGGGGGGGGGGGGGGAGTTGTAGGGTTTTTCCCTTGGTTGGAAAGGGGGGTCATGGTCTTGTCATTCAGGTTTTTTGTGTCTTAATGACATAGGTTTCTTTTCCTGTCACAGAACGTTACAAGGAGGAAGAACATGTCATTGTTAACAGTTGTGTACTCTCATCTAAGTGTAATCTTAGCCCATTGTTTTTGTTGAGTCCTTCTATGCTGGAAAGCCATTATTTAATTGGAATCATGTGTACTGTGGAAATAGTTATGTTGAATCTTGTATATTATGTGCTGTAAAGCCAATATCTTTGTTATATCCTCCGTGTTGAAGGCCTGGTATGTTTTGTGAAAGTGTACTTAAGTCTGGTACAAAGTAGAAGAAGGATTTTTTTTTCAAATGATTATACTTTTGTGTTTCAGTTTATAAAGTAAACTTGTCAGTGTTTGATGTGGCAGCACAAGGAAAGGTGCAGTCTTAGATTTAGAGGCATATAAAGGACCCCCCCAAAGTTGAGAGGCATATAGGCTATATGTTTCAGGCAAACCATGAATGCTGTGAGCTCTTTTTGCTGTTGTTGAATTTTTGCTCGGCTCAAATGCTTGTATTTTATTAGGGGATTACTTTTTTTTAGTAGAATACTTGATCGGCAGAGTAATTTGCTTCTGTAGAGGAACTGTTTGGAGCTGTGATCAGCAAGAGCCTACAGTCATATTTCATATGCATTGGCTCCAGTTGTTACAATCTGCCCATGTGAGGAACTTTTTCACGCACTTAATTAAATTCTTTTAACAGCACCCATCCCCCTATGAGATGTTCTTAGTTTTCAGTAAAGGTCTGAGAAAAGCTGTTCAAAGTTTTCAGTAAAACTCTGTGAGAAAAGTTGGTCTTAGTTTCAGTAAAACGCTGCGAGAAAAGTTGGCCTTAGTTTTTATCATAGTTTCTGGGAGAAAAGTTGTTCTAAGTTTTTCAGTAGGATCAGTTTTGTGAGATAAAGTTCTTAGCCGGCCACAGTTGTCGTTGGTCTGATGATTACAGTTTTTTGTTTTGTTTTGTTTAGTTTCTTTGTTTGTTGGCTAGTGCTCAGAGATTCACCAATGGTGAGATTTTGCATATGTGACTGTTTTTACCCACCATGAAGGAAACCACATTGTTACTGCACTTAAAGTTGACCTGGGAGATACAAAAATCCTCACCCTTAATTCACCAGATACTACTGAGATTCAAACCCTCGACTTCATGACCCGTGGGATTGAAGTCGAACAGTCTTAACCACCGGGCTATGGTGTCTGTCATAATCACAGTTTGTTATCCAGGGTTATTTTTGTGGAGAGGTGTGATCACCAAGTGTACGTTTCTCTGTCACAAAATATGTATAAGAAAGATTTTTTTCCAATGTGCCATCAGTTTGCATGTATATTTTTTCTGACCTGAATAAAGAATAAAAGTAATTATTTCAGATGTTTTGGATTTGCAGAGTGAATTGTTATGGTGCTTTCTCTTTGTGTCTCCATCGTTTGTTGCTACATTGCTTTTTACAGTCTTGTCTTATGTAGTCATTTTTTTCCTTTGTTTTGATGGCATTATGTTTATTTATCTTTCAAAGGTGTGGGTACTATCATAACAGCTAAAGAAGCAAATCAAGAAGCAAACTTCGTACACACTCACAAAACCCAACATCTCCTCTCTCTCAAAGACACACACATACATATAATATACCACTCATATTTTCATTAATCCCCCCCCTCCCCCCCCCCCCCCCCCCCCCCTTTCTCTCGCCCTCCTCCCAAGAATATGACCACAAACTGGCTCAGGCACATCTCATCTCATCTTCTACTGGCGTGTGTCAACTCGAAAATCCTCCAAGCAATCTGACAGATCATGCTCATTATCCCCCCCCCCACACAAAAAACATCCTGCAACTCTGATTTTTGTTTGTTTGGGTTTTTTGTGCAATCCTCGGCTAGACTCCCAGGTTCACCAAATGTGAGATTTCGCGTATGCGACAGTTTTTTGCCCACCATGAAGGTAGCTGCATCCTGACTTAAGGGATGCATGCTGGGTATGTTCATGTTTCCATAACCACCAAACACCGACATGAATCGCAGGATCTTTGACGTGTATATTTGATCTAATGCATGCATGCATAGGAGGAAAAAAAAAGGTAAAGGAGTCCCATAACCTATAAGGTCGTAGGGAGCGAGGCGTCAGAGACCTCACTTCTCTAGGGCCAGCATATTGAGGGCGGCGCCCATCTCCTCTCCCTCGCTGTTTTACCTTCCCTGACCCTAAAGAGGGCAGGTACCCATTTACAGCTGGGGGAACTGTAACTGAAGTCAAGGCGCGCAAACGGTCACCCATCCAACTGGTAACCACGCTTGACGCTGCTTAACTTGGCTGGGGGAAAGTGAGTGCTCCGACCACTGAGCCATCCCGTCCCCATGCATACATACACAAAGGAAATGAAGCCACTGGCAGATCTGCTGCACTTGAAGATGACCTGGGGGACGATAAAAATCGCCACCCTGCATTCAGCTGTGGAGTTTCAGACCCTCGACTTCAAGGACCCACGGGGTTGAAGTCAAACAGTCTTGACCACTCGGCCACAGCCTCTGTCAACTCTGATTTACACCCAGTGCTGAAAAGAAAGTATGCTCCACTGAAGACCAACTGGCCGACCACAGATTTGTTTCCAAGAGATAGGCAACGTCAGAGATGGAGAAGGGAGAGGAGGGAGAGACAGATCGTATACATGTATGTACAAACCAGATAGATTTACACATGTAGCCTATAGGCTGTGTGATTCTGCGTAATTCTCTTTTTTCAGTCACAAAATACAAATCGTCACTTTCTTCGCACAATATAATGTTCCCGCAAACAAGAACTGGCTTTTTCCACAAAAATCAGTGTATTGGCTGCTGAATCAATCAATCATTCAATTAGTCAATGATTCTTATTACTGGCTGCTCATTCAATCACCCAGTGATTTATTACTGGCTGCTCATTCAATCACCCAATGATCAAATCAAGAGCAGTAAATGCCCCTGATTCAGATATGAAGAATTTTGAACCATCACAGTGCCAAGAACCAAACGGCATTTTAAAATAAAATAGATAAATCAGTAATGAAGAATGTGTAGGCCTACTGTACATAATAAGTTAATGTCTCAATATGTATATAGAGTAAAGCCACATCTTCCTTCACATAACCCCCCACCTGTATATAATAATAACAGTTCTGGCAGCGCTAAGTAGTTTTGTCAATTAGAACTCGTGAATCAGACAGTATTAACAATCAACTATCTGTCACTTTGCATGAACGATGGCAACATCACAGCAAAAGCACCCATAATTATTATCACTTGTGATCATCAGTCAGGTTAGCTCTCTCTCTCTCTCTCTCTCTCTCGGGGGGCAGATCACGTAATGCGAAGGTGAAGACGTAGGGAAATTGCTCTAGTATTTTGTGAATTATAGCTAGTTTAAGGGGCCTTAGTTTTTCATTGTTAGCAAAACAGTTAGATAAGGGGGAATGGGAATATCGCTGCAGTTGTACAGCTGCCCTGTGGGACATTTGCGGCAGTATTCGCCTGCTTCATGTCGAAACGGGCAAAATTCCCAAATGGGCCAGGGCAGCGCCCCATCCTGACGCTAAGAAGTGGGCGAGACGGTGTCTTGTTGGGACTGACCCACACTATCTATTCTGGGGGGCCTTTTGCTTCGTGTGGTGATGTGGAGACGAACCCTGGACCTGGTCAAGGACGGAAGCTGAGGCAAACCAGCCTGACGAGTGGTGCTGGTGGTCGTAGCACTATCACAGGAAAAGCTGCACGGAATACCAAAGTAAGTGCAGATATGGCCGCCAGCACACCTACAACTGTACACAGTAGACAGGAGTCCTCTCCTACAGTAGCTCCTGAGGAAACACTCACCACGATGAGGGCCAAGATGGAGAAAGTGGAGAACTTGCTAAAGACAACAACAGAGACTATGAGGAGTCAAATACAAATGTTGACAAACAGTGTTGATGCCTTGAAAGAGGAAATGTGTGATATTAGACAAGACATGAACAATCTTAGGACTGAAAATTTAGAGTTAAAGCAATCAAATACAGAACTGATGGACAGAGTGGAAAAACTAGAAAAGAATGCAGACGTTCAAGAAGGCCGGTCAAGACGGAACAATATCATTATTCATGGCATGGAAAAGAAAAGTAATGAGACTGGAGCTGATTGTGAAATGTTCGTGAAAAATCTTCTTTCCGAAAAAAATGGATGTAGCAGATGTTAAGTTTGATAGTGTGCACAGGATAAATTCTAAACCCAACTCTCCCATTATTGCCAGGTGTTGTTTTTATCAAGATAAGCTTAGAATATTGAAGGCAAAACTCGTTTGAAAGGTTCAAGGATTTTTGTAGACGACGATTTTTTCCAAAACTGTTAGAGATATTAGGCACAATCTGACCCCATACTTGAAGAGTGCTAGGGCAGAGGGAAAAATGTGAGAATGGTCTTTGATCATTTGATCATTAATGGCGAAAGGATGACCCTTAATGATCTTAAAAGAAGGGAATAGCTTGTTGGCCGGCCCATACAATCATCCTGCCATAGTCTCAATTTACAGGGGGTAGGAAAAGTAAACAGACACTGGTCACTCAGCCTCAGTTAGACACTGATGTAATAGGGCTTAGCCAAGTGAGGCTCAGTTGTGGTGAAGTGAGGAGTGACACATTTCCATGTGAAGGGCTAGACAAAGACAGGTCTGACTTTGGCCTAGGTCTAACACCAGCTGACCATGTGTGTTGTAGGCAGTCTTCCATTAAAGAGCCTTCTTTAACTGCTGCTGAAAGCATGAATGCTGTGTCTTGTCATGTCAATGTAATTGGTGAAAGTGTCAGTCTAGATGCTGTGGATCAATGGAATTGTGGTAATACAGATAAAACAAATAAAACTTTTTCATTTTTGTCTTGGAACGTAAATGGATTGTTGTCAAAACTGTCTGATAAAGATTTTGTATCTTATGTGCGTAGTTTTGATTTTATATGTCTGACAGAAACATTCCTGGAAAATGTCCAGCCAGATGTTTTTACTGCTATAAGGCCTTCTGTAAGTCGGCAATTAAGTTAGCCATCAAGGGAGCGTTCTAGTGGTTTAGTTTGTTTAATAAGGCATGAGTTAACTAACCTTTGTGAATTGTTTAGATGTTCCATATCCTAATATTTGCACTTTCTCTGTGACAAATCTCTTGTGTACAGAAAGAAATGTTTGCTTGTCTTGTGTATATCCCACCTGAAGTTCGCCTTTTTATAACATGTTTGACAAGAAATGGAATTGCTATGTTGGAAGAATGTTTAGTAAATTGTGTGGTGACACTGGATGAAGTAGATATAATACTATGTGGAGACTTAAACAGCAGGACTTCAAACTTTTCTTGTCAGCATGTAGTAAATGACTTTAGTTCAGATGTCCAAAGTAAAAGTATGTCTCTCAGCAGCAGTCGTAATTCTGAAGATTGTGTTATCAACAATTATGGTAAATTACTATTGAATATGTGCACTGCTCTTAGTTTACAAATTCTAAATGGCGTATGTAATGGTGACCAACAAGGACGCTATACATACATCTGACGGAGGATGTAGTGTTAATGATTATTTTTAGTGTCAGATGATTTGTTTTCTCAGATTTTTGACTCATGTCGTATGTTTGTTTGCGGAGCGTTCTGATTCCGATCACCTTCCTGTTGAATTATATATTAATCCAGTATATAATACAGGTGTGGAAACTGTTAAGCCATCTGTTATGGAAAAGTTTGTATGGGATGAAAACAAACTCTCAGTTTATAAAGAAAATCTCCAGGATGTGAACATGTGTGAAATTTTTTATTAATGCCTTTCAGATGATTGATGAGAACATTAATGAAGCTTTAGATTTGTTTAATGGTTTCATAAAAGCCAGTGCTGAATGTATGAAGAAACAGGTACATATCAATAAAGGTCCATCAAATGATACTTGGTTTGATAATGAATGTAAAAGTATGAAATATAAGGTCAGAAAACTTCTGAAGACTTTCCGAAAAACATTAAGAAATGAGGACAAAAACGTGTACTGTGTCTCAAGAAGGGAATATAAATGCATGCTTGAACGAAAAAAGAAACAGTATAATAAGACCTTACTTGCAGATATGATGTCATCTATCTCTTCTCAAATCCAGTTCTGGAAAAGTGTTAAGAAGGCGTCATTTAGAAAAAGTCAGCCAAAGAATAGTATATCAGTTGACAGATGGTTTCAACATTTCAAAACCCTGTTGGAGAAAGACTCATTAGCCAACTCCATGATTACTGATGTTGACAGTGATGGAACTGAGGAGACGATTTTGATCGTCCTATATCTAAAGATGAATATTAGGCACTTAGAAAATAAAGAGTGAGAAAGTCAGCCAGTCCTGATCAATCATTGGTGAATTGCTCAAAAAATGAAGTTAAAATATTGTGCTTTTCCTTCTAAAACACTATTCAACACAAATTTTTGATAGATGGTACCCTATCCACAGAAACTGGACTGAAGTCCATATGTACATGCATAAAAGGGGATGTTGATCAACCCTAATAACTACCAGGATCTCTTACTGACAAAGTAGTGACGGCTATACGTACTATTATTACAATAGTTTACCAAGACTGGGTTATGAAGAATAATATTCACAGTGACACCAAGCTGGTTTCAGAGAGGTTAGTCCACTTCAGATCATCTGAGTTTCGGCATCGGATCGTCTCCCTCGCTTGCGTTGTACAGAAACAGTTTGCTCAATAAACTAAGAACCTATGTAGCATTTATTGACTTTGAAAAAGCATTGATTCTGTTAACAGAACTTGTTTGGCCTATAGGATCCGGGCCTGTCTAAAGTAAGTAATAGCCTAGAAGAAACGAAAAGTCCGGTCTGAAATGTGCGGCTTCTTCATACTCCAGTTGGACAGCCAGGAAAATTTTTTTCTCTTTGCCGTTAGACCTATGAGTGGGTGCTGAGACACTAGTCTCTCGGATGAAAGATTGTAAACCGAGGCCGTGTGTTAACACTAGTTATTAAGCCACGTAAAAAACACCAGGCAACAAGAGATTTTTTTTTTAAACAAACCACACTTGTTATTTTCGCAAAACTTCTTAGAAAAAACCTCTCTGTAGGGAAACAAATACAGCTGCAGAACAAATATTAAAAAAAAAAGGGTGAAAAGTTGGTCGCACGCTAAAGATGGCGACGCCGTATAAACCCATACTCAGGCTTCTCTTTTATTTTCGGGAAGCAGCCAAATTTCACGGAAAGAATCTGCCGTGACTTAAAGTAAAATCTGAGCGCTTTGATTGTTGCTTTACAATTTTTCAGCGCTAATATTAAATCCATACATTATTTATTATTATATTATTATTCTCCTAAAAAAGGGTGGGGAAGGGGTAAACTATTACGATGTTTGAGAGCCAGGGTATCAGAATGTCAGAAGCAGAATAAGATGTGGAACTAATAAACTGACATAATTAACTGTAACCACGGGTTTTAAACAGGTGATGTATGTAGCCCCTTATTGTTTTTTTGTTTTTATCAATGAGTTAAACCAGAGACATTCATCAAAAAATGGTAAACAGGGGTGCCACTTTCCCCCAAGATTTCCAAGTTGTTTAAATTCTCTGCTTGCTGATGATGTTATCTTGCTATCTGAAACAGTCGTAGGTTACAAAAGCAGTTAAACAGCTTAAAACAGTGCTTAAACAGCACTGATCTTAAGGTTAATCTGAGTAAGAGTAATACGTTGATTCAGAAAAGGTGATATTTAGCTGCTCATGAAAAATGGTTGTACAATGGAAATATCATGCCTGTGATTAATGTATATAAATATTTAGGAATCTGTTTTTCTACTAAGTTTATTTTTCACAACTGCATGTAAAGATCTGGCAAGTCGTGGTAAACGAAGCTTGTTATTTGTGTTGAAAAAACTACGAATATTGAATAATAACTTTTTTGATTTGTTCATTAAGATATTTGATGCACAAATACAACCCACTGTGTTAAAAGGTGCAGAAATATGGGCTTGGATGCAGCTGTAACACATTGTGAATCAACACCTCTTTGCTTTAAAGCAGTTTTTTGGGCTTAGATAGACGTACACCTAATAAATCTTGTTATAGTGAAACTAATAGATACCCCCCCTCTCTGTTAATGCTGCTGTAAGATGCATTAATATTGGATTAAGATTCTGCATATGAATGAGAGCAGGCTACCTTTTAAAATTTCCTACAAGATGCTTATGATCTAGATGTCAAAGGGAAAAACAATTGGCAACACAAATACGTACCTGTTTGTGTAAAACTGGGGTTTGGATTTGTTGGCTCAATCAAGGATGGGAAATTGTAGAGAGTTTATTAACGCTTTCAGGGAAAGATTGATTGAACTGCCGATGGCAGCAATGGAGTAATCATATACAAAACATGAAAGATTTCAAATGTACAGACAATTTTATAAGTTCGCAAAGAGTCAAACCTATCTAAAACTTGAAATGGATAACTTTTGAAAAGAATAATGTCCAAGTTTAGACTTTGGGGTATCAATATAAATGTTCATGAAATTCAGATACAAGAACATGAAAATTGACGACGTCAGCTGTTTATGCCCATTATGTAAGCAAGCTCCGGAGATGAAGTACACTTTGTCTTGGCTGTCCAGTATTGAGGATGTTAGGCAGAACAAAATCCTGTTAAATATAGTAGACAGCCTAATTTATTTAGACTCTGTTAACTCCTGGCATCAAGTCAATCCTGAGTTTGGCGCAGCCTCACTTTTTATTTGTGTAAAGCCTTTCAGAATAAGAGAGATAATGTTATCCTAATGATATTTTGTAGCTGACTTGTGTTTATACAGTAACAAGTTGGTCTTTTGTGTGTGTGTGTGTGTGTGTGTGTGTGTGTTGTGTGCGTGTGTGTGTGTGTGTGTGTTTAAAACTAAAATACTAAAACAGTTCGGCAAACCCCCTTCATGTATGGGCCAATGGCCTTTTGTGAATAAATCGTTTGAGTTTTCCCTCTCTCTCTCTCTCTCTCCTCTCTCTCTCTCTCTCTCTCTCTCTCTCTCTCAGTGTTCCCTTACAGGGAGCATAGTGCCAGGTCTTCTCCTGTGCTAGTGACTTTGCAGGAGGTCTGGCCCTCAGCCAACATTCTGACATCAGATCAGCTCATTTCTTGGTACAGGTTGCATGCTGGGTATGTTCATGTTTTCACAACCTACTGAACTGCTGACATGAATTACGGGATCTTTACTGTGCATAATTGATTTTCTGCATGTGTATATACACATGAAGGGAATTGAGGCACTGGCAGGTCTGCACTTGAAGTTGACTTGGGAGATCATAAAAATCCGCACCTTTAATTCACCAGATGCTGCTGAGATTTGAGCCCACCACTTCATAGACCCATGGGATTGAAGTCGACCATTCAGCTACAGCGTCAGTCAGATTAGCATTCATTGAAGGACTCCCTTCCCCTTCAATGTCCCTACAAACAGCAGACTGAAATCACCAGAAGGGGAAACAAAGACCATGCATGCGAGTACCTCCGTTCCTGAATCGTGCAGTTTACAGTTAGAGTATGTCACACTTTGGGTTATGTTGACTTCACTCATTCTGTCAGTTTACTTCAATCATGTTGACTTCACTCATTCTGTCAGTTTACTTCAATCATGTTGACTTCACTCATTCTGTCAGTTTACTTCAATCATGTTGACTTCACTCATTCTGTCAGTTTACTTCAATCATGTTGACTTCACTCATTCAATCAATTTTCTCCAATCAATCGATGAATCAACAGCTGACTGGTCATCAATTAAACTTTAAAATCACAAGTACCTCCCATTTCTGCATTCCTCCCACTCCTTGCTTGTCCACTCTATGTCTTGCCTGCCATTCCCACCCACCCGTAACAAGATAAAGGTCCAATAAAGAGACATTCCATTCACAACTTGATCAAACTCTACTGGCCAAAATCAATATACTGCTTGCGAAACAAATATGTAGCACAAGTATGTAAAAGGACATGGCAACAAGAGAGCTGTCCTGGCAATATTCTGTTGTCAAAGTCACTCACTCTCCTAGGGAAAACATGTGCCAGCAAACATGAAGATAGTAGCTGGCTGGGAAGGAGTGGTGACACACGCCCAGTACAGAAAGGTGCCTCCATCCCTTGCACAAAACTCCCGTGACTGCCAGTAGCATGCAATACAAGAAAGTGGCTGTATCCACAGCTCACCAATCTCCCCCAGGACAATCTCTGGTGAACCTAGTGGGAGGTGCTATCAGGATCAATGGTGGTGATGGTGATTGTTCTTCTTCAATTTGTCTTATTCACATTAAGTGATATTAGGCACTATAGTGGTGTTTGGTTGATGGTACAGTCCCGAAATGGGATCACTCCACTAGGAATGCAATACAATCAAACCAAATTGAGATCAGCAACACCACTGTAGTGGGCTTTGTCCTCTACACTTAATTGCCTCATCTCAACTTGGTCCAAAGCAAAACGCACACAATGTAGGAATAATCCCTTTCTGTACTACTGCATCTCCACGAAAAAGAAACGTTTAATCAACACTGAATGGGTGGCCTTTTCCCACACCCTTTCTCTCGCCAAAAAAACACCCACAACCAAGCGAACTAAACAGGAAAGGATCCAGTCGGTCATCCAATGAGCGGCGTGTCCATGTGAACCACGGCAGCCTCGCTCTCCCGAGCCAGGCGGTCCACAGCAGTGAGGGCGTCCCGGCCCGGGGCTCCTCACTTTTGGGCTGCGTGTTCTCTCCCAGCACAAAAGCAGAAGGAACCGTTTCCCACCTGCCCCCCCCCCTCCCCCCTGTACAGGCAAAGGGCCCCGGAGTCTGCCTGCGGGTCCCTCCCGGGGCCCAGGCGGGATGCCCCGCCCACATCAAAATGATTAAGTGGTAACCATCAAAAAGGGGGGATAATAAAAAAAATGGAACTTATATAGCGCATATTTTGAAAGACAAATACCGAAAAATGTAATTCCCAAACCATTTTTGGGCGCTTTATACACGGCCTCTAATAAAAAATAAAAAAAATTTACAAATGGAATTATAAGCGCTATATCTTGCAAAAAAAAAATCAACGTTTTTTCATTCACCCTACTCATTCACATGCAGCCAGTTAAATTAAATTTGTTTTTTTTGTTGTTGGTTGTTCTTTTGGGGGGTTAAAAAAAAAAAAAAATGTATACTCGCACACAAAAAGGGTTGTACCTCGGCGGGGTCCCCATTACAGGTAAATTTGAAATAAAATGAAGAGTAAAAATTTGGCGTGTTTTTTTTTTTTTTTAAAACAAAAAAAACCCCACACTTTGTTATTTTCAAAAAACCGCAACTGGTAAATTAAAAAATCCGTTCATCTTATTTGTAACATTGTATGCGCGCGACTTTTTCCCGAATGCAAGCACTTTGATTTGTTTCCCTTAAAGGGTTCAGCGCCAAAAAAATCCCATACATATCGGGATTTTTCATCTTTTTATTATTACATCTGAATATCACAAAAATTTCTTAAATACGTTTGTCCGGGCAGTGCCTTGTGGTATATCTTTAATTTTCCGCTTCGGCAAACTCCTCGGCAAACAAGGAGTGGGCGCTATGTTTAGGGCACCAGATAAAACATGGTGCCACCTCTGGAAACCCATGAATCAGACTTTAACCCTTCCAGTGATGTGGGCTACGCAAGCCCCTCTAGAAAAACAGGATATGATCTGAGCACATTACCCCTCCTTGGGATCTCTCCACTGGCTGCCTGTGCACAGAGAGTAAATTATAAATCAGTACCCCTGTTACAATTTCTCCACAAAACGCACCCCCCACCTCTGTGAATGTCTTTTTCCCTTTCACTCCTTCACTTCCCTCCCTCCCGCTGCAATACCTTGTGGGCCTACGAAACCTAATTCAACCATCCACCGTTGGGCCGCCGCTCTTTGTCCTTTTTTCGGTCCACGACCTGGAAAGAGCTCCCTCTCTCCTCTTCGCCAAAATCTAGTTATGACACTTTTAAATCCAGCCTCAAGACATATTTATTTTCAAACCCTTTCTCTATTCGGTCCTCGCCTGGAATGACTCCCCCTCTCCTTCGCCAGAAACCTAGTTTTGACACTTTTAAATCCCCTCAAACATATTTTTTTCAAACCTAAGATTTCACCCCCCCCCCCCCCCCTTCCTGTTTCATACAAACACCCCTTTTTACTAGGCCATCCCCTGCTAAAGATAAAAGACCTGTTAGTGTGGTTGGGGGTTTCTTTTGAAAAAACATTGACTATGAAATTTTGTTTCATAGATTTTGTGTCAGCGCACCAGTTTTTAATATCGTTTGGTTAAACTATTGATTATTATTATTGATTGTATACTGTGTAAGATGGGTTGAATCAAGCGCTTTTTATTTGTGTTTGCAAGAATCGCTATATAAGTTCCATTTATTAATTTTTATTATTAAATATGATGATAACGAAAAATGAAACGTGCTTTGATAATGAAAAATGATGATAACGATGTAAAAAAGCGATTTTTATGATGAAAGGATAACTACTGAGAGCGCCTAATCCTCAATAGTAATGTTACTTCCCCTTGTGGAGCAGGGGGGGGGGGGGGGAAAAAAGGGGGGGGGGGGGGGTGCTGTCAGAAAACCAACAATCCCCCCCTTCTGGGAAAATTAATCTAAGATCCCCCTTCTGAAAATCTGTCTAAATTCCCCTTTCTACCCCCTCCTTGCTTCTGCCTTGTTCCTTTTTTTCCTTCACCTCCTTCTGTCTTTTTTCTGGGTCTTTGGTTTATTTTCCTCCCTTTTTTTCCCCCGAAAGCTAAAAAAAAACAATTTCCCCCCTTCCAAAGTGGGTGTGCTGGGGGCCCGACTTGTCAGGGACTTTGCAGTCGCAACGCTTTTTTTGTCAATCGACAACAAAGGGCTTGTCTGAGCGTTTCGATGAAAAAACAATGTTCACATATTTATGAATTTTCAAGATTCATTTAAAAACCTATATCATACTTTAAAACAACAAAAAAATTTTTTCCCTTTCATGCAATGGTGAAAATACTACGGTTTACAACCCTTATTTAGGTCTGAGGGTCCAACCAGTTTGTTTTAGAAGGATAGCCCACCCCCAAAACACATTACTTTCACAGGATAGATCTCTTCCGACAAATCATGGAACAAAACCGGGTTTTACAAGTGAACATGACTGTAAAAAAAACCCAAACCCCCCAAAAAATAACCAACCAACCCCCCCCCCCAAAAAAAAAAAACAAAAAAAAAAACAAACAAAACCCAACCAAAAAACACCCAACAAACAACCAACCCCACCAACACCAAACAAACAAAAAACAACAAAACACCAACAACAACCCCCCATATTTCATCAGGATATATCTCTTCCAACAACAAAACCTATTTTATCAAGTAAACATATTGTACTGTAAACAACAACAACCAACCCAAAAACAAACAAACACCCCCTCCTTCCTAAAAAAACAACACCAAACAAACAACAACAAAACCCCAAACATACTTCATCAGGACAGCTGTCTGCCAACAGTGGCAAGGTCGGGTGGCACTGACCTAGGAATGGGGAAGAAGTTCAACAGTGACTGCTCCTACTTTCTTGCTCATAAAGCTTTTCTTTCTTTCTTTCTCCACCATGTTTACTGTTCCCCACCCTTTCTTTTCTTTGAATACTCTCTCTCTCTCTCTCTCTCTCTCTCTCACACACACACACAAAGTTAAATCCTGTTTCGCTTTTCGGAAGAGTAGGCCATTGTGTGCCGGTGGGAACAGATAAATTTACAAAACCGCATATACACGGGGACTAGATGTAAAAAAGCATTATCCTCGATATAAAAGAATAAAATAAAAAATAAAACACACACACACACACACACACACACACAGCGGGCACGCGAGCGTACCTGAGGAAACATTCACAGTAGGTGCAGCAAAAGTCGGCAAGTCTGAACGTAGCCAGGACATAGTGGGAGCGAGGGCGGGGTGTGTGTACACGCTGCTTCTGAACACATCTGCAATACCGTCCGTGTTATCTCTGTAATACTTGGCACTGAAGAACACATTGCCAAGGTCGTTCTTGTTTCTTCTGGCACGTGTTTCTATCACCTGAACAAGAAAGAAAAAAAAACCCCAACCCCATTGCAATTCCACACGAGCTGTGTTGGCTACTTGACAAGCAAGAACTGTTTATCTTTCGAACAAAGTGTCAATCATTGGTTGTCATTCGAACAAAGTGTCAATCACTGTTTATCATCCGAACAAAATGTCAACCATTGTTTATAAGTGTCAATCGTTGGTTGTCATTCAAACAAAGTGTCAATCATTGGTTGTCATTCAAACAAAGTGTCAATCATTGTCATTCAAACAAAGTGCCAATCATTGTTTGTCATTCAAACAAAGAGTAAATTATTGGTTGTCATTCGAACAAAGCGTCAATTATTGGTTGTCATTCAAACAAAGCATCAATCATTGTTTGTCATTAAAACAAAGTGTCAATCATGGTTTGTCATTCAAACAAAGTGTCAATCATGGTTTGTCATTCAAACAAAGTGTCAACCATTGTCATTCAAACAAAGTGCCAACCATTGTTTGTCATTTAAAGAAAGTGTCAATTATTGATTGTCATTCAAACAAAGCGTCAATTATTGGTTGTCATTAAAACAAAGTGCCAATCATGGTTTGCATTCAAACAAAGCGTCAGTTATTGGTTGTCATTCAAACAAAGCGTCAATCATGGCTTGTCATTAAAACAAAGCGTCAATCATTGGTTGTCATTCAAACAAAGTGTCAATCATGGTTTGTCATTCAAACAAAATGTCAATCATGGTTTGTCATTCAAACAAAGCGTCAATCATGGTTTGTCATTAAAACAAAGCGTCAATCATTGGTTGTCACTCAAACAAAGTGTCAATCATGGTTTGTCACTCAAACAAAGCGTCACTCATGGTTTTTCATTCAAACAAAGCGTCAATCATGGTTTGTCATTCAAACAGTCAATCATGGTTTGTCATTCAAAGTGTCAATCATGGTTTGTCGTTCAAACAAAGCGTCAATCATTGGTTGTCACTCAAACAAAGTGTCAATCATGGTTTGTCATTCAAACAAAGGGTCAACCATTGTCATTCAAACAAAGTGCCAATCATTGTTTGTCATTTAAACAAAGTGTCAATCTTGGTTTGTCGTTCAAACAAAGCGTCAATCATGGTTTGTCACTCAAACAAAGCGTCAATCATGGTTTGTCATTAAAACAAAGCGTCAATCATTGGTTGTCACTCAAACAAAGTGTCAATCATGGTTTGTCACTCAAACAAAGCGTCACTCATGGTTTTTCATTCAAACAAAGCGTCAATCATGGTTTGTCATTCAAACAGTCAATCATGGTTTGTCATTCAAAGTGTCAATCATGGTTTGTCGTTCAAACAAAGCGTCAATCATTGGTTGTCACTCAAACAAAGTGTCAATCATGGTTTGTCATTCAAACAAAGGGTTGATTGTCATTCAAACAAAGTGCTAATCATTGTTTGTCATTTAAACAAAGTGTCAATCTTGGTTTGTCGTTCAAACAAAGCGTCAATCATGGTTTGTCACTCAAACAAAGCGTCAATCATGGTTTGTCACTCAAACGACGTGTGACGGACACTACAGCCGAGTGGTTAAGATCGTTTGACTTCAATCCCATGGGTCCATGACGTCGTGGGTTCGAATCTCGGTGGCGTCTGGTGAATTAAGGGTGGAGGTTTTTTTTTTACCATCCCTCAGGTCAACTTCAGGTGCAGACCTGCCAGTGCCTACATTCTCTTCGTGTACAGGCTATACACATGCAGAAAATCGAATGTGCACGTTAAAGATCCCGTAATTCATATCAGTGTTCGGTTGTTTACGGACACACGAAGAGGCCCAGCACGCACCCTGTACTGTCCATTAATCGGAAATCTCCGCTGGGACTGAATTAGGATCACAAACACAACACGTCAGGAATGTCACTCCCTTATGCACTCAACGGTCTGTTTTCAGGCAGTCTGTACGTTGATACGATGGTGTCCCTGAAGTCGGAATGCGGATAGCTTAAGGTGAGCAAAAATCGGTCGCATACGCAAAAATCTCACCATTGGTGAATCTGGGAGCTCTAGCTAAGGAACATAAAAAACCCAAGAAAAAAGAAAACCCAAACAAACCAATGATGGGGATAAGAAGCACGACTCTGACAGCAGCTATTATTGTCTGCTATAATTTTTTTAAAGAGCGAAAATGCGTTGTGCTGCTGTTAGGCGCCTGGCAAGTCAGGCCCAGCGCATCCGACTTCGGCATAGGAGAGAACCTGCCATCTTTCAAGTCTTTCTGGAATAAAAAGGCAGGAGAATGGACCAAGAAGGCAGAAAGTGGACAAGAAAGGGGTGACAGGAAGCAAAATAAAAGAACAAGACAGAAACAACGAGAGGGATAGAAATTGAAATTATAACAAAGAACACCTCGAAACCATTTTGCTGACAAAACACATTGGTCTCTACTAGCACTTGGCTTCAAAAGCCACACTTTCTTTGGCAATGTTGCCCAGGACTCAACAGATTAATTTCTCAGTCGTTTTACCTCTGCCACAAACAACAGAATTAATGTAGGGAGGTTATACAGTGCTGGGCTATAATTATACCAGAAGAAAGAAACACTAAAAAAAAAATACAACAAAAATCTGGACAGAGCCAAGGTCTTAAAGAGAAGAATGCCTCTTCTCAGTCGTTAAACAGGGAAGGTCCTCAAGTTTCTTGTGCAAAATACTGTCAAAGTGTGCAAACACTGACAGTTTCTTGTTAGTGTTGTTGTTGTTGCACGTTCCTCAGCTGAACACCCTGGGGGTCACCCAGAATGTTCACTCTGATTCACTCATCCCACCTGGGAATCCATCTCTGGGAGATCTGGTCGATTGACTTTTTTTCAAGTACCTCGCCATTTCGGCAGCCATACTCCGACCTTAGAGGATTTTTCCCTCCTAGAAAGGAGAGTGCAGGTTGTAGTGCTAAGACAACTGGTCCCTAAATCGCAAATATCCGCTGGGACATAAATATAATCGCAACAACAATGACGATGTGAAGAGCATGGCATGGCTGAAAAGTCTGGACATTTTATGCTATAACATGTTGACGTAGATCTAGGTCTTAGCACTTAGTTTACATTAATAGCTGATGCAGCTTTTGGCCTGGGCCACACCCCCCCACCCCCGGGCCACACTCCCCCCCCCCTGGGCCACCGCCCCCCCCCCCCCCCACCCCCATCTAGGTAGCTGCATTGGGACTTCGGGAATGGTGCCTAAACACAATACCTGTGTACATGGTTTTTAAAAAAAGATTTTGTCATCCATTCCTACTGGCACAAAATGGCCTACCCTTCCGAAAGGCGGAACATGTTTTTAATGTGTGCGCAAGATATTCTGCGTGCGAATGCACACGGAACCTCGGTTTATGCTTTCATCCGAAGGACTCTGACACTCAGTTCGATTTTATGGTGAAACTGGGAAGAAAGGACAAGGCTGGGAATCAAACCTAGAACCTCACAGTTTTCTTGTTAGGCAAGTGAACGTCTTAACTGTCCTGCCCCCTTCCTTCATTATATATATATATATATATATATATATATATATATATATATATGACGCTGGGGGCAACAGCAAAGTGAGAGAGGCTGTATGACCAGTGGTTTTTCCACTCATGGAATTCCACTTTACAGCTCTTAGTCTTTAGTAATCGACTATGACTCTCTGACTAGGAGGCTTGACTCGCACAGTCCTTATGTGCTGCAGCCCTGGGGGCTAGTTGGCCTTTGGAGAACATCTCCAACGCTGACTGTCCTTATGCTCACTTGGCCGAGAGAGTGGGGATGTACTGTGGGCAAGGCATCTCCACTATAATCAAATTTCTGCCCAATTTCCGAAACAGCAGCTGCCTCCTCTGCTGTTTTGGAGGTCATCGCCGAAAGCGACGGACTAACATACATATCTCTCTATATATTTACTTCTACATCTATTGTACATCACCTGTCTCTCGATCTCGGAGGTGGGCCACTGATGCTGCTGGGAGGCGATTTTGTAAGTGGCGCAGCCCATGTATAAGTGACGGTCATGTGGGTTCTGCTGAAGCCACCAGTCGGAGAGGGCGGTGAAGCTGTGCTGAGGGGGGTCAATGGCCCAGTACAGCTGCGGCACCAGGTAGTCCACCCAGCCCTCCCGCAGCCACCTCCGGCTGTCCGCGTACAGCTCTGTCCACCCCGCCACACACAGGCAGCCAGTCATTGTCAGTGGTGAACAAGAACAGGGATGGATGAAGAAGAACAGCGATGAAGGAGAACAGGGATGAAGACGAACAGGGATGAAGAAGACCAGAGATGAAGAAGACCAGAGATGAAGAACATAGATGAAGAACAGAGATGAAGAAGTACAGAGATGAAGAAGAACAGAGACGAAGAAGAACATAGATGAAGGAAAACAGAGATAAAGAACATAGATGAAGAAGTACATAAATGAAGAAGTACAAAGAAGAAGGAGAACATAGATGAAGAGCAGAGATGAAGAGGAACAGAGATGAAGAAGAACAGGGATGAAGAAGAACAGGGATGAAGAAGAACTGGGATGAAGAAGAACAGGGATGAAGAAGAACTGGGATGAAGAAGAACAGGGATGAAGAAGAACAGGGATGAAGAAGAACTGGGATGAAGAAGAACAGAGATGAAGAAGAACTGGGATGAAGAAGAACAGAGATGAAGGAGAACAAGGATGAAGAAGAACAGGGATGAAGAAGTACATGGATGAAAGAGAACATAGATGAAGAAGACCAGAGATGAAGAAGAACAGATTTAAAGAACATAGATAAAGTACATAAATGAAGAAGTAGAGATGAAGAAGAACATAGATGAAGGAGAACAGGGACGAAGAAGAACAGAGATGAAGAAGAACAGAGATGAAGAAGAACAGGGATGAAGAAGAACAGAGATGAAGAAGAACAGAGATGAAGAAGAACAGAGATGAAGAACAGATATGAAGAAGAACAGAGATGAAGAAGAACAGAGGTGAAGAATAGAGATGAAGAAGAACAGGGATGAAGAAGAACAGAGATTAAGCAGAACATAGATGAAGAATAACAGGGATGAAGGAGAACAGGGATGAAGAAGAACAGAGATGAAGAAGAACAGGGATGAAGAAGAACAGGGATGAAGAAGAACAGAGATGAAGAAGAACAGGATGAAGAAGAACAGAGACGAAGAAGAACAGAGACGAAGAAGAACAATGAAGAAGAACAGGGATGAAAGAAGAACAGAGATGAAGAAGAACAGAGATGAAGAAGAACAGAGATGAAGAAGAACAGGATGAGAAACAGATATAAAAGAAGAACAGAGATGAAGAAGAACATAGGTGAAGAAGAACGGGGATGAAGAAGAACAGGGATGAAGAAGAACAGAGATTAAGCAGAACAGAGATGAAGAATAACAGGGATGAAGGAGAACAGGGATGAAGAAGAACAGAGATGAAGAAGAACAGGGATGAAGAAGAACAGGGATGAAGAAGAACAGGGATGAAGAAGAACAGGGATGAAGAAGAACAGGGATGAAGAAGAACAGAGATGAAGAAGAACAGAGATAAAGAAGAACAGAGATGAAGAAGAACAGAGATGATGAAGAACAGAGATGATGAAGAAGAACAGAGATGAAGAAGAACAGAGATGACGGCGAACAGTGATGAATAAGAACAGAGATGAGGAAAAAGAGAGATGAAGAAGAACAGGGATGAAGAAGAACAGAGATGAAGAAGAACAGAGATGAAGGAGAACAGAGATGAAGAAGAACAGAGGCGGGGTGAGTTAAAACAAAATAAACAAAACTTTTTTTAAAAAGCACAAAACGATAGCAAGAACAACTGACAACAACCACAACAAAATCTACCAAAATGAGGACTTAGAACTTCTTCCTGGAACGCATAGACAGCAACTATTGTTGCCTGTCATAATTATGAGGAAAAACGCGTTGCGCTGCGTTGCTGTTAAGCGCCTGACAAGTCAGGCCCAGCGCATACCACTTCCGCGTGGAAGAAAAGGAACGAGGCAGAAGCAAAGAGGGGGATAGAAAAGAGGGAATTCCTGGCACAGAATTTCCAGGTGGGAATGCTATTTCTGCTGACAGGTCTCTGGCATCCCCACAGGGAAGGAGAACGAGAACAACACCCACACCAAACCAAACCCATCCTATTGTTGGATAGCTGGCTTAGCACAGAGGCCATTCCAGGGTTGTCACTTTGTGTACACACACACGCACGCACGCACGCACGCACGCACGCACGCACGCACACACACACACCACGCACGCACGCACGCACGCACGCACGCACACACACACACACACACACACACACACACACACACACACACACACACACACACACACACGGGGGGGACGGATAGCCTAGTGGTTAGAACATTGCGCTCGCAATCTGGCGACCCGGGTTCGATTCCCGGTCAAGGGGATATTTTCTCCTGGAGTTAACATCAGTGCAGACACCACTCTCCCCAAAAGTCCTTCGGATGAGACTATAAACCGAGGCTCCGTGTGCGAACGCACGCAGAACATCTTGCGCACACGTTAAATCCTGTTCCGCTTTTCGTAAGAGTAAGCCATTGTGTGCCGGTGGGAACAGATGACAGAATTTACAAAACCACATACACACGGGGACTGGATGTAAAAAAGCACATAAGTGCTTATTCCATTATCCTCGATATAAAAGAATAAATAAATAAATAAAACCAATCCTTCTGTTTGATAGCTGACTTACCACAGAGGCCATTCCAGGGTTGTCACTTTGTACACACACACACACACCACACACACACACACACACACCACAACACACACACACACACACACACACACAATACAGATGGCTTGCTGAAAAAAGCAGATGCACTGCTTATTCAATATACCATCTGAAAATAAAAGTTTGACTTTGACTTTGACTTTGACTTTCACACACACACACACACACACACACACACACACACACACACACACACACACACACACACACACAGAATCTATTACCTGTATTGGAGGAAAAGCCCGTGATACCGGGTGGATGGCCGGGCATCCAGATGCCGAAAGGGCTGATGCCGAACTTCACCCAGGGCCGCACCTCCTTGATCTTCACCGACAGCTCCTCTATCAGCCAGTCCACGTTGTGGTGACGCCACAGATCACGTGACAAATGGCCGCCCTTGGCCAGATAGTCCCCGTATGTCCCGTCATCGGGAAACTCCTCGTCCGACTCTTTGTAAGGGTAGAAGTAATCGTCAAAGTGCACTCCGTCCACGTCGTACTGCGTCACCACCTCCAGGATGGTGTCCAGGGTTCGATTCTGCACGGCCTTGGAGCCCGGATCCAGCCACAGGTTAGGGCCGTAAGCGTAGGCGTACTGCGGCAGCTGCTTGGCGATGTGGTTGGGCGCCAGCCCCTCGCGACTGGTGGACCCGGCACGCGCCCTGGAGGTCAGCAAAACACAGACGTTTGCACCAACAGACCGACAGGAAAAAGAAAAAAAAAAAAGGGTGGCGCTGCTCTTGTGGCGACGCGCTCTCCCCCGGGGAGAGCAGCCCGAATTTCACGGAGAGAAATCTGCCCTGACTTAAAATGGTATGAAATGAAACCAACAAGTCTTCACCACAGAGTATTACTCCTCCTAATTGACCATCTGTACCGTGTAGGCTGTAGTAATTTAACTTAGCGTCTTAGCCAGATAGGCCTACTAGGCCGGAGAGAGTGAAGGCTGTGTGGAGTGTAAACTCAACAAGAGACTGTAATTATAAAAGGTAAAGGGTAAAGGAGTCCCATAACCTATAAGGTCGTAGGGGAGCGAGGCGTCAGAGACCTCAACTTCTCTAGGGCCAGCATATTGAGGGCGGCGCCCATCTCCTCTCCCTCGCTGCTTTACCTTCCCTGACCCTAAAGAGGGCAGGTACCCATTTACAGTTGGGTGAACTGGGGGAACTGAACTGAAGCCAAGGCGCGCAAACGGTCACCCATCCAAGTGGTAACCACCACGCTCGACGCTGCTTAACTTGGCTGGGGGAAAGCGAGTGCTCCGACCACTGAGCTATCCCGTCCCCTGGAAGAGAGAGGTCGACAAAACACAGACGTTTGCACCAACAGACAGACAGGAAAAAGAGAAAAAAAAATGGGTGGCGCTGCTCTTGTGGCGACGCGCTCTCCCCGGGGAGAACAGCCCGAATTTCACGGAGAGAAATCTGCCGTGACTTAAAATGGTATGAAATGAAACCAACAAGTCTTCACCACAGAGTATTACTCCCCCTAATTGACCATCTGTACCGTGTAGGCTGTAGTAATTTAACTTAGCGACTTAGCCAGATAGGCCTACTAGGCCGGAGAGAGTGAAGGCTGTGTGGAGTGTAAACTCAACAAGAGAAACTCTGTAATTATAAAAGGTAAAGGGTAAAGGAGTCCCATAACCTAGAAGGTCGTAGGGGAGCGAGGCGTCAGAGACCTCACTTCTCTAGGGGCCAGCATATTGAGGGCGGCGCCCGTCTCCTCTCCCTCGCTGCTTTACCTTCCCTGACCCTAAAGAGGGCAGGTACCCATTTACAGTTGGGTGAACTGGGGGAACTGTACTGAAGCCAAGGCGCGCAAACGGTCACCCATCCAACTGGTAACCACCACGCTCGACGCTGCTTAACTTGGCTGGGGGAAAGCGAGTGCTCCGACCACTGAGCTATCCCGTCCCCTGGAAGAGAGAGGTCGACAAAACACAGACGTTTGCACCAACAGACAGACAGGAACAAGAAAAAAAAAAGGGTGGCGCTGCTCTTGTGGCGACGCGCTTTCCCCGGGGAGAGCAGCCCGAATTTCACGGAGAGAAATCTGCCGTGACTTAAAATGGTATGAAATGAAATATGAAATGAAATGAAATGAAACCAACAAGTCTTCACCACAGAGTATTATTCCTCCTAATTGACCAGCTGTACTGTGTAGCCAGATAAGCCTACTAGGCCGGAGAGAATTGAAGGCTGTGCGGAGTGTAAACTCAACAAGAGAAACTATGATTATACAATCTGTGTATTGTCGCGCCGTCAGCGCCTGTGCTTTATCACAGTTCTTGATTAAACCACTGACGCTGGGGGTAACAGCAAAGTGAGAGGCTGTATAATCAGTGGCTTTCTTTCCCACTCATGGAATTCCACTTTACAGCTTAATCTTTAGTGATCGACTATGACTCTGACTAGGAGGCTTGACTCGCACAGTCCTTATGTGCTGCAGCCCTGGGGGCTGGTTGGCCTTTGGAGAACATCTCCAACGCTGACTGTTCTTATGCCCACTTGGCCGAGAGAGTGGGGATGTACTGTGGTGGGCAAGGCATCTCCACTGTAATCAAATTTCTGGCCAGGTTCCAAAACAGCAGCTGCCTCCTCTGCTGTTTTGGAGGTCATCGTCGGACACGACGGACAAACATACATACATACATACATATTGTCTTGAAAAAACCCCACCCCAACAAACTCGACTTGGAACAGCTTTCATCCTCGAAATCGGAATGTGGCTATCTAAATGGTGGTGGTGTAGGGGTGGGGTGGGGAGGGGGGCACGGAGGAGGGGGGAGAGACGGACTGTGGCATATACAAAAAATTCACCATTGGTGAACCTCAGAGCTCTAGCCCAGGAACACAAAAACAAAACAAAACCAAAAAAAAAGAAAAAAAAGCCCCAACCCCTTCCCCTGCCTTTGTTGTAAAAACTGAGATCACTGTAGCTGTGTGAGTTCAGTCCTTGATTCGGAAATCTCCGCTTGTACATAGAAACAATTTTTTAAAAAAAGAGGAAGAAGTGAATGAATTTTAAAAAAAAAAAGGAATCTCGTTAACAGAAGTGACTTTGATTGATTGATTGATTGATTGAGAGAGGGAGAGAGAGAGAGAGAGAGAGAGAGAGGGGGGGGGGGGGAGACAGACAGAGAGACAGAGAGAGAAACAGAGACAGAGACAGACAGAGTGTGTGTCACTGTGTGTGTTGTAATTTGTTGTATTTCCTTGTGTTGTATTGTTTTGTACTGCATTGCAATGTATTGCCTTGTATTGTATTGCATTGTGTTGTATTGCATTATATTGAATTGTATTGTACTGCACTGTATTTTATTGCCTTGTATTGTATTGCATTGTATACTACTTTCAGTCACAGCAGATTTCACTGCATAAAAATCGGGCTGCCCTCCACAAGAGCAGCGCCACCCATAAACATTATTGTCTTACTCCTGTCTAGGCTGCTTGTGTAGTTATTTCCCCATCAGGGTGCATTTTTCCCCCAGGAAAAACTGTCTTGTTGCTGTGGGTTCTCTTACGTGCGCCGAAAGCGTGTTGCACACAGGACCTCAGGTTTCTGTCTGTCTCATTCAAAAGGCTAGCACCCAGACCACCACCCGAGGTCTAGTGATTGGAGGGAAAGTTGGGCTCAAACAGCTGCTAAAGAAGTTTTTTTTTTAAAAACAAACCATTGACAGAAGCTCTCTCTTTCCAAAAAAAAAAGAACAAAACCAAATACAAAGCACAAAAAAGACAAAAATAAATCCCCAACCAAACAAAAAGGTAAAGCTGTTCCCCTGACTTATGTGTTCGTAGGGGAGCGAGGCGTCAGAGACCTCAACTTCTCTAGGAGCCAGTATATTCAGGGCGGCGCCCTTCTCCTCTCCCTCGCTGCTTTACCTTCCCTGACCCTAAAGAGGGCAGGTACCCATTTACAGTTGGGTGAACTGGGGGAACTGTACTGAAGCCAAGGCGCGCAAACGGTCACCCATCCCAAGTGGTAACCACGCTCAATACTGCTGAACCTTAGTGACAGCGAGTGCTCTGACCACTGAGCTGTCCAAACCACACAAAACCTTACACAAAACAACAAAAAGCACCTCCACAGACAGACAGACAGACAGACGGACGGACGGACCTGTAAGGATTGAACCAAGCGTGCAGCTCCATGCCTCGCTTGTGGGCCTCAGCCACGGCCGTGGCCAGGGGATCCCAGTAGGGTTGGGGGATCTTGCCCTGCTCCCCCGTCAGGTACACGCTCCAGGGGTCGTAGGAGCTGGCGTAGAAAGCGTCGGCCGCTGGACGAACCTGCACAGTAGTGGGGTGGTGTAGTGTGGTTGTCTTGTAGTGTAGTGTGTTGTAGTGTAGTTTGTAGTGTGTTGTGTTGTAGTGTAGTTGTAGTGTGTTGTGTTGTAGTGTGTTGTAGTGGTGTAGTGTGATGTTGTGTAGTGTGGTGTAGTGTGGTGTAGTGTGGTGTAGTGTAGTGTTGTGTTGTGTAGTGTGGTGTAGTGTGGTTGTAGTGTGTTGTAGTGTGGTTGTCTTGTAGTGTAGTGTGGTGTAGTGGTGTTGTAGTGTGGTGTAGTGTGGTTGTAGTGTGGTGTAGTGTGTTGTAGTGGTGTTGTCTTGTGTTGTAGTGTAGTTGTCTTGTGTTGTAGTGTGGTGTTGTAGTGTTGTGTTGTAGTGTGGTTGTAGTGTGGTGTAGTGTGGTGTTGTAGTGTGGTGTTGTAGTGTTGTGTTGTAGTGTGGTGTAGTGTGGTTGTAGTGTGGTGTGGTGTAGTGGTGTTGTGTTGTGTTGTAGTGTGGTGTAGTGTGTTGTAGTGTGGTGTAGTGTGGTGTAGTGTGGTTGTAGTGTGGTTGTAGTGTTTTGTAGTGTAGTTGTAGTGTGTTGTGTTGTGTTGTAGTGTGGTGTAGTGTGTTGTGTTGTAGTGTGGTGTAGTGTGGTGAAGTGTTGTGTTGTATGTGTTGTGTTGTAGTGTGTTGTAGTGTGGTTGTCTTGTGGTGTAGTGTGATGTAGTGTGGTGTAGTGTGTTGTAGTGTGATGTAGTGTGGTGTAGTGTGGTGTAGTGTATTGTAGTGTGTTGTAGTGTGGTGTAGTGTTGTAGTGTGTTGTGTTGTAGTGTTGTGTTGTAGTGTGGTGTAGTGTGGTGTAGTGTGGTGTAGTGTGGTGTAGTGTGATGTAGTGTGGTGTAGTGTGATGTAGTGTGGTGTAGTGTGGTGTAGTGTGGTGTAGTGTGGTGTAGTGTGATGTAGTGTGGTGTAGTGTGATGTAGTGTGGTGTAGTGTGTTGTAGTGTGGTTTAGTGTGTTGTAGTGTGGTGTAGTGTGGTGTGGTGTGGTGTAGTGTGTTGTAGTGTTGGTGTAGTGTGTGGTGTAGTGTGGTGTGTTGTGTTGTAGTGTGGTGTAGTGTTGGTGTTAGTGTGTGTGTGTTGTGTTGTAGTGTGGTGTAGTGTGGTGTAGGTGTTGTAGTGTGTTGTGTTGTAGTGTGTGTAGTGGTGTTGTGTTGTGTGGGTGAGTGTGGTGTGATGTGTTTGTAGTGTTGTAGTGGGGTGTGTGTGGTTGGTGTGTGGTGATGTGTGTTGTGTGTGGTGAGGTTGTGTGGTAGGTGTGTGTGAGGTGTGGTTTGTGTTGTGGTGTGTTGAGTGTGTGTAGTTGGTGTTGTGTGTGTGTGTGGTAGTTGTGTTGGTGTTGTGTGTGTGTGTGTGGTTTAGTGTGTGTGTTGTAGTGTGTGTGGTGTGTTGTTGTGGGGGGGGGGGGGGGGGGTAGGGGGGGGGGGGCTGGTGGCTGACCTGTAAGATGACGGCGTTGAAGTTGAGGTCTTTGAGCGTGTCCAGCAGACTGACCAGCTGCTGCTGCTGCTGTGCTGACGTGTCGCTGCTGGACCTTGGCCAGTCGATGTTGGCCACTGTGGCCACCCACGCGCCGCGGAACTCGCGCTCCGCGCTGCTGTCCATGGCAAGGGAATCTGCACGTCAGGTCACGTCAGGTCACGTCATGTCAGGGTGACGTCATTCTGGTCAACTGTCACCACACAGCTTAGCCTATCAGCACGTCACGTCATGGTGACGTCATCTTGGTCAACTGCTACCACACAACTTGGCCTATCAGCACGTCACGTCATGTCAGGGTGACGTCATTCTGGTCAACTGTCACCGCACAACTTAACCTATCAGCACGTCACGTCATGTCATGGTGACGTCATTCTGGTCAACTGTCACCACACAACTGAGCCTATCAGCACGTTACGTCATGCCATGTCAGGGTGACGTCATTCCGGTCAACTGTCACCGCACAACTTAGCCTATCAGCACGTCACGTCATATCACGTCAGGGTGACGTCGTTCTGGTCAACTGTCACCACACCACTTAGCCTAGAAGGGGAGAGAAAAAGGAAGGGGGGGGAGGGGGGGGGGGGCGGTTAATTAAGACGTTCACCTGTCACCTGCACTAACAAGGAAACCGTCAGGTTGTGGGGGGTTCCATTCCCAGCTGTGTCCCTTTCTTCTCAAGTTTGAGGGGAAAATCAAACTGAGTGTCAAGTCTTTCGGAGGAGAGACTCTAAACCAGTCAGACCTGTGTGCTTACGGACTTCCTTCCTCCTTAGTCCTTATAGCTCCTAGCGGAGCATAGGGCCTCAACAGCGTCCCTCCACCTTCTCCTGTCTCTGGCAAGGGTCTTGGCCTCTTCCCATGTCAGGCTTACGGACTTGTGCACGTCAAAAGAACCCACGACAGTTGAAAATCAGAAAGGGCAGGGAGGTACCTCCCGACTGTCCTGGCAAAACTGGTAGGTTCAATTCCCAACTGTATCCCTGAAGTAGGAATGCGGCTACCTTCAATGGTAGGGGGTGCGGATGGGAAACGGTCGCATACGCAAAAATCTCACCTTCGGTGAACCTTGGAGCTCTAGCCAAGAAACAGAACACGCATACACACACACACACACACACACACACACACACGCAAGCACACCACACACACACACACACACACACACATACACACATACCACATACACACACACACACACAACACACACACACACAACACAGCAACACACAAAACACAACACACACCCCAACACACACACACACACACACACACACACACACACACACACACACACACACACACACCCTGGTTCGAATCTCGTTCGAGAGGATTTTTCCTCCGGAGTTAACATCAGTGCCGACTACCCTCTCCCCAAAAAGTCCTTAGGATGAGAATATATTAAAAACCCGTTCCGCTTTTTGGAAGAGTAGGCCATTGTGTGCGGGTGGGAACAGATGACGACATTGACAAAACTGCATACACACGGGGACTGGATTTTTAAAAATTTTAAAAACACAAAATAGCGCTTATTCCACTATCCTCGACATAAAAGAGTAAACAGAAAAGCAGTCAACGCCACTTACTCCCACTTAACAATGAACAATGAACAATTTTTATTTATAGAGGGTTATAGAATAAGCATAACAATAGCTTTTTTACATCCAGCCCTCTGCGGAAAAAAAATCGAAAGTAATTAACGTGCAATACATAGCACGAAGAATGATATAAAGAAAGAGAAAAAACCAACAAAAAACCAAAAAACTCCCCCCCCCCAAAAAAAACATACATTGATGATGGACTTTCCATGCAAAATCACCCCAATCTAGTTTATACATGGAAAAAAAAAAATTGAAGGTAAACATAAGCAGGAATAAGCCAAGCAAGGATAGGCACGGCTAATTATTTTCATAATGCAGTTAGCGGGGAGCAGGCAGGTCAGTGGCTGAAGCCAACTTATCTCTCCATCCTCAGCCACAGCTTCCAGTGCCCCCCCCCCCCCCCCTCCCCCCCCCCCTATTACTTTTGCCTTTTGCAACCGTCAGCCCGCCATAAAGTAACCGCATTCCGACTTCCGGGCTGATGTCTAAACACCAACCCCGTGCGTATGCTTTTAAAAAAAATTAAATTAAAAAAAACAAAAAAACTGTCATCCGCTCCTACCGGCACACATCGGCCTTACATTTACGAAAGACGGAACAAGTTTTCAAGTGTGTGCAAGATTTTTCCTTATGAGTTCGTAAACAGGACCTCGGTTTGTAGTTCCCATCTGAAGGACTTTCGGGGGAGTGGAGTCAGCAGTGATGTTAACTTCAGGGGAAAAGTCTCCTTGAACTGGTGTCTCGGTGGTGGCTCGAACCCGGCCGTCAGATCACGAGCTGAACGCTCCAACCACCAGACTACCCCCCCCCCCCCCCCCCCCCCCCCCCCACCCACCCCGCCCCACCCCTCCAAAAGGACTCTCTTACTGACGTTTTGCTGTTAGTGTGTGAAATCCTGATTCCTTTAACTGATGAAAGTAACGCGCGAGCACGAACATACAAACAGTCACAATGATTTCTTAAACACAACTATAAACAAGCAGCATGCGAAACAAACAAACAAACAAGCAAGCAACAACTTAGGCCGAAAGCTTTGTTTGTCAACACAGTGAGGTAGGCGCTGTGCCAAGGCCAGGAGTCTGCTGCATTCATGCAAACATGGTTGCTGAGAGAGAGAGAGAGAGAGAGAGAGAAAAGGAGAGAGAGAGAGAGAGACAGACAGAGCGACAGAGACAGAGAGACAGAGAGAGAGACAGAGAGAGAGGAGAGAGAGACGGAGAGACAGAGACAAAGAGACGGAGAGAGAGAGAGAGAGAGAGGGACAAACAGGGAGAGAGAGAGAGAGAGAGAGAGAGAGAGAGAGAGAAGAGAGAGCGAGAGAGAGAGAGAGAGAGAGACAGACAGACAGACATAGAGATACAGAGAGAGAGAGAGACAGAGACAGAGATGGAGAGACAGAGAGGGAGAGAGAGAGAGACACAGAGAGAGAGAGACAGAGCGACAGACAGAGAGTGAGAGAGACAGAGACAGACAGAGACAGAGAGATGGAGAGACAGAGACAGACAGAGAGGGAGATAGAGAGAGATGGAGAGGGAGGGAGAGAGAGATGGAGAGGGAGGGAGAGAGAGAGACAGAGAGACAGAGAGAGAGACGGACAGACAGAGAGGGAGAGAGAAGGAGAGAGAGAGAGTGAGAGAGAGACAGACAGACAGGGAGAAAAAGACAGAGAGAGAGAGACTGACAGAGATAGCGAGATAGAGATAGAGAAAGAGAGAGAGAGAGAGAGAGAGAGAGAGAGAGAGAGAGAGAGAGAGAGAGAGAGAGAGAGAAAGAGAGAGAGAGAGAGAGAGAGAGAGAGAGAGAGAGAGAGAGAGAGAGAGAGACAGACAGACAGACAGACAGACAGACAGAGAGAGAACTCGAACGTTTTATTGCAGGTAATTGAATAAGCCAGGGGCTTCTTTACACCAGGTCCTCATAAAAAAAAGGAAAGTTAACCTGAAGAAAGCTGTAACCCATACACACAGCAACGGACAGCCAATACTAACCTTCATCACTTAGTCATTCATGCCATCAACTACTCACATGACCAGTCAATTACTTAATAAACAAAGCAGAGACACATCCATGCACATGTACATTTTTCTACGTACATAGACTCACATTATGACATTCGTATTTGCATTGTCAAGCTTTTCGCCAACTGAACCAAGCAAACAGCATATAACTTTATGCACGAAGATTTCTAAAGTAAATAAAAGAACATCTTTCTTTCCCCATTCACCAGTGCAAGCACGCATTGTAAACATGTACGTGCCCGCACGCGCGCGCCCGCACCCCCCTCCCCCCCCCCCCCTACACGCACACATGCAGGCACATTGATATAAATACCCATAGCAATGAACAACATGATCCAACAGGACATTCCAAATCACAAATCCAGACGATTCTACATTAACAGAACAAAACGCACCCCCTACACCATTTCAAAGACATAAAGAGCAAAAACCATAGAAGTTCAAAATAATAAACACACTCTCTCTCTCTCTCTCTCTCTCTCTCTCTCTCACTCTCTCACACACACACACTCTCTCTCTCTCTCTCACTCACTTACACACACACTCACACACACACACACACACACACACACACACACACACACACACACACACACATACACACACACACACACACACACACACACACACACTTCCAATGTAATACCTCTTCCAAAGAAACCCAATCCTTCTCGGCCTAACGATTTTAGACCTGTAGCTCTCACATCTCTTGTGATGAAAACGCTGGAAAAGATTGTAAAATCTCTCATTCTTTCTGCTACAGAGAAAGACCTTGACCCACTGCAATTTGCATACAGGTCTCGAAGGGGTGTCGAAGATGCCAAACTATTCATTTTGAACAAGTTGTATAGCCACTTGGAAACACCTGACTCTCATGCCAGAATATTGTTCGCTGACTTTAGTTCAGCTTTCAATACAATGCAGCCTCACGTTCTGGTTAACAAAATAATTTCAAAATTTGACGTAGACAATCAACTTGTTCGTTGGCTGATTGAATTTTTAACCAACAGACCACAGCGTGTTTTGGCCAACAAAATTTCTTCTTCGGTTAGATTTACCTGCACTGGTTCTCCGCAGGGTTGCGTCCTCTCACCACTTCTGTACATTCTATACACAGATGATTGCAGAAGCAACTATGGAAATTCCTTTCTGGTAAAGTTCGCAGACGATAGTGCTCTGTTATCCCTCTTATCCGGATCAGTCTTAGACCATGGTCCAGCCCTCACCGAGTTCGTACACTGGTGTGACGAGGCCTATCTGGAGCTAAATGTTTCTAAAACTAAAGACCTGCCTATCGACTTCAGAAGATCAGGGCATACTCCTAAGAATATTATTATCCATAATCAAGAGGTTGAAAACGTTTTGAACTATAAGTATCTGGGAACTGTTTTTGACCACAAGTTAAACTGGGACGTTAACACTGACGCTATTGTCAAAAAGGGACAACAACGTCTGTATTTTCTGAGGAAACTGAACTCATTTTTTGTAGACAAAAAGATCCTTTCCTTGTTTTACAAGTCTTACATAGAGAGTGTTCTAAGTTTTGCTTTCATTTGTTGGTACAATAACCTTAGTGTTAAAAACAAGAATGGCCTGCAGAGAATTGTAAGAATCTGCTCAAAAATAATTGGAAAAGAACAAAGAGATCTCATGTCGTTCTGCAATCAGCAGCTTGTACGCAAAGCCACAGCCATTTTGGCTGATCCTTCTCATGCTTTGTTTCCAGAATTTCAAATGTTGCCTTCGGAACGCCGTTTTCAGTGTCCCATCAGCAAAACCAACAGAAAAAGAAATTCTTTTGTGCCAGTAAGCATTCGACTTCTGAATTCACAATGATGTTGACTACCTAGTTCTTACATTTCTCTGAATTATCTGCCTGATTGTCATTGTTACGAGTGTAGTCAATACATAATTGTGTTGTGTGTGTGTGTGTGTGTGTGTGGTGGGTGGTGCGTGGGTGTGTGAAATAAGTCTGTGTTCTAGTCAACTGTCTTAAAACATTGAATTCATATATTGGTGTATGGTGTGGGTGTGCGTGGGCGTATTCGCACACACACGTACGTGCGTGTGTACGTGCTGCGTATATGCGTGCGTAAAAATAAGTTTTTATGTCTTCTAGTCAATGGGTTTAAAATTGTGTTCACAATTGATGTTTGTGCGCATGCGCGCGTGTGTGTGGTGTGTGTGTGTGTGTGTGTGGTGACATTTTATTTGAAAACCAATATGAAATATAGCTTTTGTGTCTTTGATATATTTGATGAGTATCAATCTGCCTGTCAGTATTGTAATTGCCCTTCATGGGATGATTAAAGTGTTTTTGACTTGACTTGACTTGACTTGACACACACACACACACACACACACACACCCTAACCTAACCAAACCAAGGCGAACACTAGGCCTGTACATATATACAGTATATAATAAATGATATGCAGGCTACTCGTCTCTCTTGTCCTTTGTTTAGCCTGCCTCATACACAACACACACACACACACACACACACACACACACACACACACGCACGCACGCACGCACGCACACACACACACACACACACACACACACACACACACATACACACACATATCTCTCTATAGATTAACTGGGAAACGGGCTTAGGGTCTGACTGATCATCACCCATGGTGTTGTTATTGTGTACACCACAAAAAAATCCTCTCTATCTCTCTTTCTCTCTCCCTACCCCCCCCCCCCCCTCTCTCTCTCTCTCTCTCTCTCTCTCTCTCTCTCTCTGCGTGGGTGCGAGGCCACACACACACACAAACTAAACCTATGCCTGACATAGAAAAATATTGTCTCACAAAAACCAAACACATAAACTACAACTGATAAACTAAAGAGAAGTAGGCCATCAAAACTTAACAAAACATATATTACTCTCTCTCTCTCTCTCTCCATCATCAATAATGGTAAACATGGTGCCAACTTCCCCCAAGATTCCACAGAATTGTTTATTCTTCTGCTTGCTGATGATGTTATCCTGCTATCTGAAACAGTTGTAGGCTTACAACAGCAGCTGAATAGCTTAAGCAGTGCTGCAACATCACTTGATCTTAAGGTTAATCTGAATAAGAGTAATATAGTTGTATTCAGAGAAGGTGGTTATTTAGCTACTCATGAAAAATGGTTGTACAATGGAAAAGTTATGCCTGTGATTAATGTATATGAATATGTAGAAATCTGTTTTTCTACAAAGCTTAGTTTCACAACTGCATGTAAAGATCTGGCAAGTCGAGGTAAACGAAGCTTGTTATTTGTGTTGAAAAAACTACGAACATTGAATAATAATGCTTTTGACTTGTTCATTAAGATATTTGATGCACAAATACAACCCACTGTGTTATATGGTGCAGAAATTTGGGGCTTGGATGCAGCTATAACACATTGTGAATCAGGGCACCTCTTTGCTTTAAAGCAGTTTTTAGGCTTAGATAGACGTACACCTAATGATCTTGTTTATAGTGAAACTAATAGATTTTCTCTCTCTGTTAATGCTGCTGTAAGATGCGTTAGATATTGGATTAAGATTCTGCATATGAATGAGAGCAGGCTACCTTCTAAATCCTACAAGATGCTTTATGATCTAAATGTCAATGGGAAAAAACAACTGGGCTACACAAATACGTACCTGTTTATGTAAACTCAGGTTTGGATTTGTTTGGCTCAATCAAGGAGCCGGAAATTGTAGAGAGTTTATTAACGCTTTCAGGCAAAGATTGATTGACTGCCGATGGCAGCAATGGAGTGATCATATACAAAACAGTGAAAGATTTCAAATGTACAGACAATTTATAAGTTCGCATGATTTCAAACCTTATCTAAAACTTTATATGGACATACATTTAAAAAGGATTATATCTAAGTTTAGACTTGGTGTATCATTAGAAATGTTAATAAATTCAGATACACAGGATATGATATTGATGACCTCAGACTGCTATGCCCATTATGTAAGCAAGCACCGGAGGATGAAGTACATTTTGTGTTGTGCTGTCCAGTATTAGAGGATGTTAGACAGAATTACATCCCTGTTAAATATAGTAGGCAGCCTAATTTATTTAGACTCTGTTTACTCATGGCATCAAGTCATCCTGAGGTTGTGCGCAACCTCACTTTATATTTGTGTAAAGCTTTCAGAATGAGAGAGATATTGTTATCCTAAGTCATAGTTTTGTAGCTTACTTTTTGTTATACAGTAACATTTTGTCGGTACTATTGCTTCCTCCCCCCCCCCCCCCCCCCCACCAAAATACTAAGCAGTTCGGCAACACCCTTCATGTATGGGCCAATGGCCTTTTTGTGAATAAATCATTCGAGTTCGAGTTCTCTCTCTCTCTCTCTCTCCCTGGTCCGACCTCTTAAACAAATTCCCCGAAGTCGGGATGTGGCTACCTTTTTAGTGGGTAAAACTCGGTCTCATCTATACGTGCGCAAAATCTCACCAACAGTGAACGTTGGAGCTGTAGCCAAGAAACGCAACCCAAAACCAAACCAAACAAAATTCCACAATAATATATATATATATATTCACTCACTTGCAGTAGGGTGACTGTCGGAAAGCCCCAAGCTGACGAACAAGGGAACGCAGAAGACGACCACCATGATCAGGGCAGCCATGATGGCAAGCTTACTGAAGGACAGGTCCATAGCCTCGCCCTTTTAACTTTCAGGAAGATTGGATTCAGGGCAGCAGCGAAGGAGATAAGAGCTGATAAGCTTTCGTCCTTGCAAGCCAGAGCCCAGATCTATAGCAGCAGCACTGCCGCCGCCACTTCCTTGTGATTCTAGGGCTTTCTTAGTTTCTCTCTCTAGCCTAACGTTCCTCCCCCACAGTCTACAGTCTACAGTGTATAGGTGACGCGGGCATAGTGGGTTGTATGAAGAGCTGGGGCAGCAGACCAACAGAAAACGCGGCAAGGAAGCACACACACACACACACACACATCACACACACATCACACACTCACACATGCACACACCACACACACTCACACACACACACACACACACACACACATGGGCGCATAACACACACGCACGCACGCACGCACGCACGTACACATCACGCACACTCACACACACACATACACCACACACACACACACACACACACACACACACACACACACACACACACACACACACATGGGCGCATAATACGCACGCGCGCACGTACGCGCAGACACATACATATATGCCCGAGCACACACATATATATGCACGTTCACGAGCATGCACACACACACACACACACACACTCACACACACACACTGCACACACACACGCGCGCGCGCACAAGCGCACAAGCGCGCATATACACACACACGCTTGTACCAATACAAGCACACACCCACATGCACTCACGCACGCACGCACGCATGCACGAAGGCTTGCACACACGTGCACACGCGCGTGTACATATACACCCACAGACACGCACGCGTACCAGCGTGTGCCCACACACGTACACGAACACACACGTACACGAACACACACGTACACGAACACACACGTATGCATGTAGGCCGACATGTTGTGAAAATGTGTCATGTAGTTGTGGTGATCAGATTACTCCCAGACATGCTCTTTTTGTTTGTTTTGTTGGGTGTGTGTGTGTGTGTGTGTGTGTGTGTGTGTGTGTGTGTTATTTTTTATATATATATTTTTTTTTTACTCTAATCAGTTGAAACAGTATTTGCCGGCTTGGTTGTCTAACACTGACTCTGCTAGTTTATCCCTCACAGACATCATATCTGATCATCTTCAAATGTTAGAAGTAGTGAAAGGCTTGAGCAAAAGCCCAGTAGGTCGGTTTTTTTATCAACCATTTTTGATGTTCCTGTTTAAAGTGATGTTCCATTTTGCTTGAATTTTTTTTGTGGACATGTTAGACCACTTTTGAACATCATAACTATGTACAGATTTTTAGTTGTTGTAGTCTGTACAATACTTATGCACGCGCACGCACGCACACACACACACTCACTCACAATCACACATACTAGATGTATATACATACATACACATACTTATACACAAGCATGCATGCAGACATGCACACGTGCACCCCC
Organism: Rapana venosa; assembly: GCA_028751875.1. Taxonomy (NCBI): domain Eukaryota; kingdom Metazoa; phylum Mollusca; class Gastropoda; order Neogastropoda; family Muricidae; genus Rapana; species Rapana venosa. Next base: position 45,848,508 of record CM054148.1, on the reverse strand, counting down.
CCCCCACCACCTTCACACACACACACACACACACACACACACACACACACACACACACACACACACACACACATTATATTTTGTCTAATATCATTTAATGTGAAAAGACGTTAAATTAAAGAATATGCATGTACATCCACACACACATCCTTCGGATAAGACTATAAACCGAGGTCCCGTGTGCGAACGCACGCAGAACGTCTTGCGCACACGTTAAATCATGTTCCGCTTTTCGAAAGAGTAGGCCATTGTGTGCCGGTGGGAACAGATGACAAAATTTACAAAACCGCATACACACGGGGACTAGATGTAAAAAAGCAAATCAGTGCTTATTCCATTTCCTCGATATAAAATAATAAATAAATAAATAAATAACACACACACACACCACACACCAAAACACACACACACACAAAACACACAACACACACACACCCCAAACAATGCGTTTTCAAGTTTCAGCGAAACCCAAGGAACGTACATTGCTGTCAGTCTATGTCATAGTGTGGATTTTGGAAAACGGTAATCGACACGTTCAGCATAATAAAACCTGTTCGTGCACATGCTTACGTACATGTGTGTGTGTGTGTGTGTGTGTGTGTGTGTGTGTGTGTGTGTGTGTGTGTGTGTGTGTGGTGTGTGTTGTGGGGGTGTGTGTGGGGCGCGCGCGCGCGGTGTGTGTGTAAACTAGCGAGGTGCAGAGATGGAGTTAGCGAAGAAACCAAGGGGAAAGTCAACATGATTTATCTATACAGCTCTTTGCCTAATACAACTGCAAACTGCACATTCGAACCTCCCTCCCCCTCCTGTGTGTGTGTGCGTGCGTGTGTCCGTGCGTGCATGTGTGTGCGTATGTGTGTGTGTGTGTGTGTGTGTGGTGTGTGTGTGTGTGTGTGTGTGTGAGGATAACAGTATAGCTGTACTGTCAGGATAACAGTATAGCTGTACTGTCAGGATAACAGTGTACTGTGACTCGGCAAGAAAAGGAGATAAGAGGGGCAGCAGAGATTCCCACTTGACCATGTCAATGCAGAAGAAGGCTAAAGCTCCTTTACTCAAGAGGGTCACAAACAATCTGAAATACTGTCTGCAGCAATGGACACTAGCACAATGCAATATAATAAAGCAATAAAACACACAACAACCAACACAGAAAGGTTATGACAGCACAGCACCAAGCCTTTAGGTGAATACACGTTGCTGCATTGAACAAAATTATGAGCTCTCGTGACTTGAAGACAGGCGCACTGTCAGCCTAAAGTGCCAAGTTGAAGCCTATTATATATTATATCATAATGTTTGGGTTGGATACATGTCTCTCTGAGATCTTGCACAACACGACAGGAAAACAAGAAACGCAACTCGTTCTCCGTGCCCAATTTGCATAAACGGGCATGTATATAACTCTCATATACAGTGGTCAGAGCACTCGCTTTCCCCCAGCCAATGTTAAGCAGCATCAAGCGTGGTTGGATGGGTGACCGTTTGCACACCTTGGCTTCAGTATAGTCCCCCAGTTCACCCAGCTGTAAATGGGTACCTGCCCTTTTTAGGGTCAGGGAAGGTAAGTAAAGCAGCGAGGGAGAGGAGATGGGCGCCGCCCTCAATATGCTAGTTCCTTGAGAAGTGAGGTCTCTGACGCCTCGCTCCCCTACCAGCACATAGGTTATGGGACACACACACACACATATATATATATATATATATATATATATATATATATATATATATATATACACACACACACAAACACACACACACACACACACACACACACACACACACACACACACACACACACACACACACACACTTTCACCCCTAGTAGATGAGGTTTGAAAGAGTTCCAAACAATGCAAACCTGTGTCACCTGTGTGTATATCATCATGCCAGTCCTGCCACCTACAATCAATAACTCGTTGCTTAAACCGCTTTTTCAAAAAAAAAGATCCTGTAGTGTACCCTTTTCTACCCCTTGGTTATTCCAAACGAACCCCGAACCATAAGCATTCAAACAATGACGCATATTCGTTGCCTGTGTTCTCTGCCTATATACCCTGTCTCTCAGCTTTGTAACCTGTCCTCATCTACTCCTGTGTGTTTCAACGTAGAAACTCATACACCTTCACACCAACCCGGCTCACCATAAGCAAAGTGGTTTGGTGTTGGTGTAGATCAATGTTGGGTCATCTTTTCATAGCAAACAGGTGTACTTTTTCTATTTTCCAAATTTCTGCTGGGGAGAGCGAGAGCGAGAGAGAGACAATGACAATGACAAATTATTTTATTTCGAGGATAATGAATAAGCACTCATGTGCTTTTTTACATCCAGTCCCCGCCCGTAGGGATGCAACTTAATAATAACCCAATACTTATTCTCTCACACGTAGAAACAAAGGGAAATAACCCTTAAAAAACCCAAAGAGAGAGAGAGACAGACAGACAGACAGAGGGAGGGAGGGAGGGAGAGAGAGAGAGAGAGAGAGAGAGAGAGAGAGAGAGAGAGACAGAGAGACAGAGAGACAGAGAGACAGACAGAGGGGGAGAGAGAGAGAGAGTGCTACGCCAGTGGCATAAAAAGTAGGACCATACCTAGCATGCAGCCTGTTACTTCTGCAGAGGGATGGGCTCCACCAGGTTCACTTTGCCCACCACACACCGCCTGAAACATTCACAGCAGTGTAGTGTAGTGTAGTGTAGTGTAGTGCAGTGTAGTGTAGCGTAGTGTAGTGCAGTGTAGTGTAGTGCAGTGCAGTGTAGTGTAGTGCAGTGCAGTGCAGTGTAGTGTAGTGCAGTGTAGTGTAGTGCAGTGCAGTGTAGTGTAGTGTAGCGCAGTGCAGTGCAGTGTAGTGTAGTGTAGTGTAGTGTAGTGCAGTGCAGTGCAGTGCAAGCAGTGCAGTGGAGTGCAGTGCAGTGTAGTGCAGTGTAGTGTAGTGTAGTGTAGTGGAGTGCAGTGTAGTGTAGAGTAGTGTAGTGCAGTGGAGTGTAGTGCAGTGGAGTGTAGTGTAGTAAAGTGTAGTGTAGTGTAGTGCAGTGTAGTGCAGTGTAGTGCAGTGGAGTGGAGTGCAGTGCAGTGCAGTGCAGTGTAGTGTAGTGTAGTGTAGTGTAGTGTAGTGTAGTGTAGTGCAGTGTAGTGTAGTGTAGTGTAGTATGGTACAGTGCAGTGCAGTGTAGTGACCCCATGACTCCTCAAGGAAAGCAGTGAGAAATTAATCAATCAATCAATCAGTCAGTCAATCAATCAATCAATCAATCAATCTATCAACCAGTCAGTCAGTCGGCAATCAAGTCATCGAGTCAGTAAGTCAAGTCATTCAAGTCAGTCCAGTAACTGGAAATGACAGTGACATGGGGGCTTCTATCCAGGATGTAAAAAGGTCAAAACGATTTACACATCCCCCACTACAGCGGGCTTCCGCCC
>CM054148.1:45810087-45835087 GCA_028751875.1 Rapana venosa | reverse complement strand
TTTGCTGGGCTCTCTCCCTTTTGTGTAGGCTAGGCTACTTCGTGTTTTTGTCATTCCCCATTAACCTGGCATTTGGCAGTGTGTGTAGTGACCAAAGCAGACCTGGCCCAGAAGTGTTGACGTAAGAAACGAAGGCAGCCGGAATGACATGGGCCGAGCTGAAGAGGATCTCCCCAAACCGAGTTCTTTGGAGGGGTGTTGTTGCAGCCCTATGTTCCCCAAGGAACCAAGTAGGCATAAGTCAAGTAGTGGTTGGCTGGTTGGTTGGTTGGTCTTTAATTTTATGTCTGTTCACATCAAAGTGATATTAGACCCCGACTATCTGTGTGTGTGTGTGCGTGTGTGTGTGATATAATAATATTGTCATTCCCCTTTAACTCTTTTACTGTGTATGTGTATTTTCAGTTTTTCATGGTGTGTCTTTGTGCTTCCCGTTTTATATTATGTATGTGTTATTGTATTTCCCCGTTTTGCATCGTGTATTACATTATGTCTGTATTTCCCGTTTTATAATTATGTATGTGTCTTTGTATTTCCCGTTTTATAATTATGTATATGTCTGTGTATTTCCCGTTTTATAATTATGTATGTGTCTTTGTATTTCCCGTTTTATAATTATGTTATGTCTGTGTATTTCCCGTTTTATAATTATGTATGTGTCTTTGTATTTCCCGTTTTATAATTATGTATGTGTCTTTGTATTTCCCGTTTTATAATTATGTATGTGTTTGTATTTCCCGCTGTTCATTGTGTATGTGTCTTTGTATTTCCCGTTTTATATTTATGTGTCTTTGTACTTCCCGTATTATAAATGTGTATGTGTCTTTGTATTTCCCGTTTTATAATATGTATGTGTCTTTGTATTTCCCGTTTTTCACTGTGTTACTTGTCTTTTATCTTATTTTTCACTATGTATCTGTTACCTATTTCGCACTCTATGTGTATTTGTCCTTCCCGTTCGACCGTGTGTTGTGTGTGTGTGTGTGTGTGTGTGTGTGTGTGTGTGTGTGTGTTGTGTGAGTGAGTGTGTGTGTGTTTGTGTGTGTGTGTATTTATTTTAATTTATTCTTTATATCGAGGATAATGGAATAAGCACTTATGTGTTTTTTTACGTCTAGTCCTCTTGTGTATGCGGTTTTGTAAATTGTCATCTGTTCCCACTGCACACAATGGCCTACTTTCGAAAAGCGGAACAGGATTTTAACGTGTGCACAATATGTTCTGCGTACGTTCCCACACGGGGCCTCGGTTTATAGTCTCATCCGAAGGACTTTTGGGGAGAGTGGAGTCTGCACTGATGTTAACTCCAGGGGAAAATATCCCCTTGAACGGGAATCGAACCCGGGTCGTCAGATTGCGAGCGCAATGTTCTAACCACTAGGCTATCCCGTAGGTGTGTGTGTGTGTGTGTGTGTGTGTGTGTGTTTCCCGGTATGACATTTTAATTTTTCGCCGTGTCTTTGTTCTTCCTGTTAGTTTTATATGGGGGTCTTTGTTTTTTCCGCTTGACTGTTAGTTTCACTTCATTTTCACGTTGCTGAACAGTCCAAACAGCATTGTCATGACCAAGAGCAGTACAGCCATTGTCTCCCCTGATAGAAGGAGCCTGCTGCTACTGCTACTACTGCTGCAGCTGCTAAAATACTACTACTACTACTACTACTGCTGCTTCTTCTTCTGCTGCTGCTTCTTCTACTACTGCTGCTGCTGCTGCTGCTGCTGCTGCTGCTGCTGCTGCTGTTGCTGCTACTACTACTACTACTACTGCTACAGCTGCTACTACTACTACTGCTTCTGCTACAGCTGCTAAACTACTACTACTACTACTACTACTACTACTGCTGCTGCTACTACTACTTCTGCTACTGCTGCTGCTGCTGCTACTACTACTGCTGCTGCTGCTACTTCTACTGTTGCTGCTGCTGCTAATGCTGCTACTACTGCTGCTGCTACGACTGCTGCTGCTACTACTACTACTATTGCTGCTACAGTTACTACTGTTACTACTACTGCTGTTACTACTACTGCTGCTACTACTGCTGCAGCTACTACTGCTGCTGCTACTACTACTGCTGCTGCTACTACTGCTACTTTTACAGCTACTGCTAATGCTGCTACTACTACTACTTCTGCTGCTGCTGCTGCTACTGCTACTAATACTGCTGCTGCTACTACTGCTGCTGCTGCTACTACTACTGCTGCTGATGCTGCTACTACTACTACTTTTACAGTTACTACTACTGCTGCTGCTGCTGCTGCTACTGCTACTTTTACAGCTACTACTACTACTACTACTACTACAGCAAGTTTTCGGTACTCAGTGCGAGCTGGCATTAATGTATATGTGTGTGCATCACCATGCATGTGTGTGTGAGAGAGAGAGAGACAGAGACAGAGAGACAGAGACACAGAGAGACAGAGAGAGACAGACAGAGATAGAGACACAGAGGGAAAACTTGAAAACCAAATTTATTCAAAGAAGGTAACAGAGTAAGCAGCAATTGCTTTTTGACATTCAGACATCTGGCAAAAAAGCAAAATAAACAACATGAAAAATTACCAAATGCATACAGCTGTGAACATACAATCATGAAAATCATTTCTAACAAACAAGCCAATATTGAATACCGACAAGGACACAGAAAGATAATCCTATCCTTCTTAGCATTCATGAGAGAGAGAGAGAGAGAAGAGAGGGGGGGGGAGGGGGGGGGGGACACGAACACACACACACAGAAAGAGACAGACAGACAGACATACTATGTACCCACATCCCTAACAACCTCTTTCCTGCCTTTAAAGCATGAAGCATGGGCAAAGACCTCCTGTGCCCACCTGTAAAAACAAGCCTAGAACTAGAAGCTAAGTGAATGGGTTGGGAAGGGGAAAGGAGTTCTAGAGTCTTGACTTTTGACTGTAGAAGCAACGAGCTTCCTCCCCCAGTTTCTGCCCTAGAACACAGACGTCCATCCAATCTGGGTACAGCATTCAGTCCATCACACTGAAAAAGTTCAGTTAAGAGCTCCTGTGCATGTACGCACGCAAACAAGTTTGCAAAACGCATTCAGGGATGGTCAGGAGCGGGACAGCCCGGTGGTTAGAGGGCCGCTCTCATGATCTGACGGCCCGGGTTCAAACCACCACAGAGACGCCTGTTTTCAGGGATTTCACCCTGCAGTTCACATCAGTACTACTGACTCCACTCCCCTAAAGTCCTTCGGACGAGGCTGTAAACTGAGGCCCCTTTTTGCAAACGCACTCAGAACATCCTGCCCACACGTTTAAAAAAACCCTGTTCTTTCTTTTGGAAGAGTAGGCCGTAAAGTGCTGGTAGGAACGGATGATAACATTCATTTTTAAAAAGAACAAACAAACAAACACAAACGCATGCACACCCTCAAAGTCGGAATGCAGCTACCTTCATGGTGGGTAAAAAAACACGGCTTAATGTGCAAAAACCTCACCATTGGTTAGTTAACCTTGCTGCTCTAGTGGAGGACCCCCCCCAAAAAAAAATCAAAAAAAAATTCTATCTTACATGGCTGAGAAGGCCAGTGATGGCAGTGGTGTGTGTGTGTGTGTGTGTGTGTGTGTGACGGGGAGGGTGGTGGGGGGGCATTTCAACGCCCAGTTTTCACTGAAGAGCCTCCATTCAATTCAATTCAAAACATTCCAATCATCCCATGAAAGGGTAATTAGGCTACAATACTGACAGGCACATACATTGATAAGAATGATTGCAAAAGTATAAAGAAAAGATAGTACAATTAGAATGTGTTGAAACATCCCAATGTAGCTTCAACCCAGAGTTGGTGAGTCAGAATAATGGGTTTTGCAGGCTTGTGAAGAACAAATCATGGATGGACAACATCAGAGAATGGACCAGGATGAATGACTCGGCACTACTGCGCAGAGCCGAGGACCGAGATGGATGGAGGAGGCTTACCAAGGCATCGTCTTTCGTGTCTCCTCCACGACTGCCAAGGTCACGGGACTGATGATGATGATGAAGCATTTTGTTAGAATTGATGGTTGGTGGGGTGAACATAATCTTCAAAGTATTCAGCTTCTCGAAACACCTTATAATGGAGATGTATTGATAAGTGTGACAGATTTGCCTTACAATCTTGGGCTGCCTGAACATACATATGATATAGTTGCAACAGGAAAAATAAGAAAGAAGAGAGAATACAATTTTCAAAAGCACCCCCCCCCCCCCAACACACACACTTTCCTAGCCAAGTTTCAGGGGAAGCAACTCTTCATGGACTAAATGTATTACTGCAGTATTACAGTCGTCTCCAGTGACGACTTGAAATGATTTGGAAATAGCTAGGTACATGGGAACAAAAATTTCTGGCGATTGAAGGGGCAATCACTTAGCTGTGAAGAGACGAGGGATAACCCATCCTGGGTCAGAAATAGACCCAATAGTGAAGCCTTAATGAGATTAATCATACAGGCAGCTGCAGAAAATGCCATTACATTTTTATGAAAACCAGATATGCATGCACTCCCTCAGATGTACAGCAATCAAATACACAAGCACAGTGCAAACAGAGAGACAGGGGCAATAGAATTTAACCTAAGTAGAATTGTAGTGTAGTGGGAGGTGATCTCCCCTGTGAGACAAAGACTCAAGTTCATGCACAGAAATCAACTGTGTCAGTGTAGTATAGTACAATACAGTATAGTGCAGTACAGTACAGTATAGTATAGTGCAGCACAGTACAGTATAGTTTGGTACAGTATGGTATCTTTATTTCATTTTTAAAAAATTCTTTTCTTTCCTACAGTATGGTATAGTACAATAAAGTACAGAACAGTAAATTACAGTGTTGTACAGAACAGTACGATGATTATAGTTCAGTACAGTACAATATAGTCCAGTCCAGTATCTTACAGTATGGTATAGTTAAGTACAGTACATTACAGTATTATTGAGTATAGTACAATAATATAGTTCAGTACATTAAAGGATAGTCCAGTACAATATCATACAATACAATATAGTTAAGTACAATAAAATATAGTTCAGTACAGCACAATATAGTTCAGTACAGCACAATACAGTTCAGTACAGTACAACATAGTTCAGTACAGTACCATACAGTAAAGTATAGTACAGAACACTACAGTTCAGTACAGTAAAGAATAGTATTGTACAGTACAATATAGTTCAGTGAAGTACAGTCCAATATAGTTATACAGTACTAAAGTATAGTATAGTATACAGTACTAAAGTACATACATTATATAGTATACAGTACTAAAGTAATATAGTACAGTACAATATAGTTCAGTGAAGTATAGTACAATATAGTTCAGTGAAGTACAGTATAGTGCAGTACAATATAGTTCAGCGAAGTACAGTATAGTACAGTACAATATACTTCAGAACAGTACTATGGTAAAGTACAGTGTAGTACAGTACAACATACTTTAGAACAGTACTATAGTAAAGTACATTATAGTACAGTACAATATAGTTCAGTGAAGTACAGTATAGTACAGTGCAATATACTTTATAACAGTACTATAGTAAAGTACAGTATAGTACAGTACAATATAGTTCAGTGAAGTATAGTACAATATAGTTCAGTGAAGTACTGTATAGTGCAGTAATAATAATAATAATAATAATAATGTATGGAATTTATATAGCGCTGAATCTTGTAAAGCAACAAATCAAAGCGCTCAGATGACTTTTATTTTAATGCGTGTGTATGCGGGGTTTTTTTGTTCTTGTTTTTTTTTAATTTTGTCATCTGTTCCCACCGGCACACAATGGCCTACTCTTTCGAAAAGCGGAACAGGATTTAACGAGTGCGCAAGATGTTCTGCACGCGTGCGCACACGGGGCCTCGGTTTATAGTCTCATCCGAAGGACTTTACTGTAAAGTACAGTACAATATACAGTATAGTACAGTATAGTACAGTACAATATAGTTTAGTAAAGTACAATATAGTGCAGTACAATATAGTTCAGTAAAGTACAGTATAGTACAGTACAATATAGTACAGTACAGTACAGTACAGTAAAGTACAGTACAATATAGTTCAGTGAAGTACAGTATAGTGCAGTACAGCAAAGTACAGTACAGTACAGTACAGAAAAGCACATTCCTGTTCTTCCTGTCACCTCCTGCCAGTCTATTTTCCGCCTTCTCTGTCCATTCTCCTGTCTATTTTCCCCAGAAAGACTTAAAAGATAACAATTCTCCTTGAAGCCCAAGCAGGATGTGCTGGGCCTGACTTGTCAGGTGCCTTAACGGCAGTGGAACGCATTTATGCTCAATTGACAGAAAACAGTAGTTGCTTTCTCAGCATTCCAAGAAGAAGTTCAATAATAATAATAATAATAATAATAATAATAATAACAACAACAACAACAACAACAACAATAATAATAATAATATAATAATAATAATAATAATAATAATAATAATAATAATAATAATAATAATGTATGGAATTTATATAGCGCTGAATCTTGTAAAGCAACAAATCAAAGGGCTCAGATGATTTTTTTGTTGTTGATTTTTTTTATAAAATAAAAATCCCAATTTCTAACAGAATCTAACGAATGAACAATAAAACTATTTGTAACCGTAACCAACGAGAGAAAATCTAAACCGCAGAAGGATAATGTCTTTAAAGTCCATAATCATAATGATGAACCAATTGGACTGTGCAATAATAATATGAAAAAATATATCTCAGTAGAAGATCACTGAATATCGCTGATGACGATGCTGAGGTAGAAACAGGTATGTAACTTTTCAGCATACTGCATATCAATATAGGATCCTAAGTTATACTATGGCCACATATGCATGAAACATGTTCAACATATTTTGTCTTAAAACAGTACAATTCCCATCTACAAGCCAGAGAAGCAATTTGCTTTACATGATAAAAATATTTTAACAAAACGCTCAAATTTTGCCATCATTCATTTGGAAGAACATTATTCAAACCATTTAAAAGTTTTTACAGATAGATCAGTCTTAAACAATAATGCTGGTACTGCATACACTATACCAGATTTAAAATCCGAAAAATCATTTCATCTTGGGGAGAACATTTCAATTTTTACAGCAGAACTCGTAGCTATACTAATGGCACTTAATTATTTAATCGATTTTCCAAGAGCTTTTTTTAAAAATACTTTTTTGTGTTGATTCAAAATCAGTAATTCAAGCCATCAGCTTTATGCAAACAAAAGTTTGATCTGAACTAGTAATCAAGATTTGTCTTTTAATAGCAAATGTTGTTGTCTGTCATATGAGCGAAAATGTCGTGCGCTGCCATTAAGCGCCTGACAAGTCAGGCCCAGCACATCCGACTTCAGAGTGGGAGAGAACTGTTATCTTTTGAATCTTTCTGGGGGAAAAAGCAGGAGGAGAATGGACCAAGAAGGCAGAAAAAAGACACGAAGGAGGTGACAGGGAGAAAAGGAACAAGGCAGAAACAAAGAGAGGGATAGAAAAGAGGGAATTCCTAGCTCAGAATTTCCAGAAGGTGGGGATGCTATTTATACTGACAGGTCCCCGGCATCTCCCCAGGGGAGGTCTAAGGACTAAACTGATGATGTGACCATGGCTCAAAGACAAAGATCATGGTCAATAAAAACCAATGACACCCACATCTGATTTCCACTGGGCAAAGCACACTGGGGAAAATCTTGTTTATTACAAGGTTTAAAATGGACACAAATCATCTTGAAATCAAATAATATCACACTAAATTCTTGTGGTGTGGCATCCTTAGGTTTAAGCTATAATCTCTGTGACACATCTCAGCTGTATACAATGACACATAATCTCAACTGTATACAATGACACATAATCTCAACTGTATACAATGACACATAATCTCAACTGTATTTAATGACACAAAATCTCAGCTGTATACAATGACACAAAATCTCAGCTGTATTTAATGACACAAAATCTCAGCTGTATACAATGACACAAAATCTCAGCTGTATACAATGACACATATCTCAGCTGTATACAAATGACACATAAGTTCAGGTGTATACAATGACACAAAATCTCAGGTGTATACAATGACAAAAAATCTCAGCTGTATACAATGACACAAAATCTCAGGTGTATACAATGACACATAAGTTCAGGTGTATACAATGACACATAAGTTCAGGTGTATACAATGACACATAAGTTCAGGTGTATACAATGACACAAAATTTCAGGTGTATACAATGACACAAAATTTCAGGTGTATACAATGACACATAATCTCAGCTGAATACAATAACACATAATCTCAGCTGTATACAATGACACATAATTTCAGGTGTATACAATGACACATAATTTCAGGTGTATACAATGACACATCATCTCAGCTGTATGTAAACAATGACACAATCTCAGCTGTAAACAATGACACATCTTCTCAGCTGTAAACAATGACACATCTTCTCAGCTGTAAACATTGACACATCTTCTCAGCTGTAAACAATGATACATCTTCTCAGCTGTAAACATTGGCACATCTTTTCAGCTGTATGTAAACAATGACACATCTCACTTGTACAGTCTACACCCACTAATATGTGACACAAAAACTGCTATGCTGATGCGTGGTTGCCTATAATATTACACCCTGGTGTATGCATACACATAATACAAGACATGAGTTTGCACTCAAGCACAAACACACACACGGAGTGGGAGGGGTGGGGGGGGGGGGGGGGGGGGGGGAGCTGTGTATGCACTTTAAACAAAAATAGCCGAGACAAATTCTCCACCATCGAACACACCCCAAAAACACACTAGGCGAGCAAAATCCCTGCACAGCACAGCACAGCACAGCACAGCACAGCGCAGCACAGCGCAGCACAGCACAGCACAGCACAGCACAGCACAGCACAGCGCAGCACAGCACAGCACAGCACAGCACAGCGCAGCACAGCGCAGCACAGCACAGCACAACACAGCGCATCACTCCTTAAAAGTATATACAAATGGGTCAGTTTCAGAAAATAATGAAGCTGGTTCAGCATTCGTCATACCAGCTCCAAAAACAGAGAAATCATACTATCTTGGTAAACATCATTCAATATTTACAGCTGAACTTGTTGCAATTCTTATGGCTCTTAACTATATTCTTGATTTTGTATTTCCCATCATTCCTATCTTACTTTGTGTAGACTCTAAGTCGGTACTGTATGCTATCAAATCCCCAAATTCCAAGAAAGTATCTAGAATCATTTTTGAAATTAAATATGTCATACACCTTTTAAATTTAAGAGGTATTCCTGTCTCCTTTTGTTGGGTACCTTCGCATGTTGGAATTTTTTCAAATGAGTGGGCTGACAGAGCTGCAAAAAGGGGGGCAAGACATCATTTGGAATCGACAGAACTGCACGTTCCATTATCTCTACAGGAGGGATACCGTTTATTAGAACAAACATCGTGGAGTAAGTGGAGAGAATCAGATCAACTCAAGGAACGATCTTTCAAGAGTTGCCTGACTAATGGCCTTATTTCATGTTATCCTTCTCAAACACATTTAAGTATCGCAACTACGAGAAGAGTTAATACACTATATTTTAGAATAAAATTAAATGCATTTATAACAAAATTTTGTAAAAATGTCAGGTGCCTCTGTGGGGAACATATTTCCAACACTCACATCATATTTGAGTGTCCAATTGTAAAACCTTTTTTACCCACATTTTGTGAGCAGTCTGTGGAAACAGTATTTAAAAATCCAAAATTAGCCTTTGCCATTGTTAAATGTCTATTGCACAGCCCATTAGAGTATTTGTTGTAGTTACTTTATAGTTATTTCATGTTTACAATTTGTTGAATCTAAATTTTTACTCATGTTTAAGATCCCCCCCCCCCCTTTTTAGTTGCATGAAAATACCAACACACATTTTACCTAATCTGTCTTTTCTCTTTCCATTCCCTTCTCTGTTTTAACTTCCCCTTCATTTTCCACATCCCTCGTCTAATATCACTAAGAGTGAAAAGACGTTAAATTGAAGACAACAACAACAACAACAACAACAACAACATCACTCCTTGGTTTCGGACAGGAGGGGAGGATCCCCTGGAGCAGACGGCAACAAACGGTCGCTCTTGTCCTGGCCGTCTTCTGGAGCAGACTTGAGCATGGGCTGAGGCTCCTGGGGCTCCACCTCCAGCTCCAGCTCCAGCTCCTCCTGAACGGCCCAGGCCTGCAGGTCCCCGGAGCCAAAGAGGATGTAGAAGATGGTGCCGAAGGCGTAGATGGCAGCGCAGATGAAAAACACAGTCCGCCATTGTCCCTGAGTTTGCTGGAAAAAAGGCGCAAAGAAGTGAGCGTGTGTTGAGCGTGCACACATACATATATATATACATACACATACACACACACACACACACACACACACACACACATATATATATATATATATATATATATATATATATATATATATATATATATATATATATATATATATATATATATATATATATATATACACATACACACATACATACACATCTCTTCTTGCTTCTGCCCTTGGTGATGGTGTCCAGCACTCCTCGTCGTGCCGTCAGCAGCTGGGCTTTACCACAGTTCTTGATTAAACCATTGACGCTGGGGGCAACAGCAGCAAAGTGAGAGGCTGTATGACCAGTGGCTTCTTTCCCACTCATGGAATTCCACTTTACAGCTTAGTCTTTAGTGATCGACTGTGACTCTCTGACTAGGAGGCCTGACTCCACAGTCCTTATGTGCTGCAGCCCTGGGGGCTAGTTGGCCTTTGGAGAACATTTCCAACGCTGACTGTCCTTATGCCCACTTGGCCGAGAGAGTGGGGATGTACTGTGGGCAAGGCATCTTCACTATACTCAAATTTCTGCCCAGTTTCTAAAACAGCAGCTGCCTCCTCTCCTGGTTTGGAGGTCATCGTTGGACACGACGGACAAACATACATACATACATACACACACACATACACACACACACACACATAATATATAATATATATATATATATATATATACACGTACACACATATACATACACATACACACACATAACACACACACATACACACACACATATACACACACATACACACACACATACATACACACTCAATATAAGATGGAACAACATTTTGAGCTCCAGAGCTAATTTTGACAAATATTATACTTCTTTAACCAAAAAAGGTAATGAAAATATTCTTAGCGTATCAGCAAAAGAATATATACAAACCACATATCCAGAACATTTAAAAATCTACACTGACGGTTCCCTTTTGAGCAACAATGAGGCAGGTGCAGCTTTTGTTATCCCATCATTGAAAGTAGAGAGATCATTTCATGTTGGAAAAAATCGATCTATATCTACAGCTGAATTATCTGCCATTTTGATGGCTTTACATTATATTGTAGATTTTCCTACAGATATATTTCAGACGCTTTTCTGTGTTGATTCCAAGTCGGTTGTACTTGCTCTAAAAAATTCCAGTTTAAAAGTGAGTCAAGGTCTGGTAACTGAGATTGGACATCTGATTCTTTTTTTGATGTTACGAGGCACTAGTGCTACTTTTTGCTGGATTCCTTCACATTGTGGTATCTACTTTAATGAAAAAGATGCCACATTAGCAAAATATGGAGCTAAGCATACTAATGGGTCCTGTAGCATAAATGTCCCCTCATCCACTCATGATGGCTATAGCATGTTGAAAACATTTTAAAAAGAAACTTCAAGATATCGGTTCTCCCTGCAATGATGATGTAACCCATGTATTATCTTTTGGTAAGATCAAGTGCCGTAACTCACATCAATACAGACATGTTGTATCTCTTATCTAGAGGATTAAGCTCAATGCTTTTAGAACTAATAACTCACATCAATATAGAAATGTTGTATCTCTTATCTAGAGCTTTAAGCTCAATGCTTTCAGAACTAAGTTTTCCAAAAACAAGCAACTGACATCCACGGTGATGACGCCGATAGCGAAAGGAGCCAGGATGCCGGGAATGGTGCCGAAGGTGTTGGAGATGCCGAAGATGATGCCGGCGTAGCGCGGGGCGATGTCGGCCGAGTTGACGATGAAGCCCGCCCCGTACTGAAAGCCGCACAGGGACACCCCCAGCGTCAGCAGGGCCACCGCCAGCACCGGCCTCTGGCAGTCCACGAACCCCACCCCGATCACCAGCAGGGCAGGGCACAGCTCGCCTGAGGACGACGACGACGACAATCAACAATCAACAAGAATCAACAACCAAACTGTCTTCTGCCGTCAGACACAACGAGCCAACTTAGCCAAGGGCTGCAGGATGTCAGGGATGGCGCTCAAGGGGTTGGAGAGAGAGACACACAGAGATATAGATAGATAGATAGATAGATAGATAGAGAGAGAGAGAGAGAGATGGATAGATAAATAGATAGTAGAGTAGGTAGAATAGATAGATAGGTAGGTAGAGATAGATAGATAGATAGGTAGATAGATAGAAGATAGATGGATAGATAATAGATAGATAGGTAGGTAGATAGATAGATAGGTAGGTAGATAGATAGATAGATAGATAGGTAGATAGGTAGGTAGATAGAGAGAGATAGATAGATAGAGATAGAGAGATAGATAGGTAGATAGATAGATAGATAGGTAGATAGGTAGATCGATCGATAGATAGATAGATAGGTAGATAGGTAGGTAGGTAGGTAGAGATAGATAGATAGATAGATAGATAGGTAGATAGAGTAGGTAGGTAGATAGATAGATAGATAGATACGTAGGTAGATAGATAGATAGGTAGGTAGATAGATAGATAGATAGATAGATAGGTAGGTAGATAGGTAGATCGATGGATAGATAGATAAATAGATAGATAGATAGATAAATAGATATAACGGTAAAGGTGTCCCATAACCTATAAGATCGTAGGGGAGCGAGGCGTCAGAAACCTCACTTCTTTAGGGCCAGCATATGGAGGGCGGCGTCCATCTCCTCTCCCTGGCTGCTTTACCTTCCCCGACCCTAAAGAGGCAGGTACCCATTTACAGCTGGGTGAACTAGGGGGACTGCACTGAAGCCAAGGGGCGCAAACGGTCACCCATCCAACTGGTAACCACGCTCGATGCTGCTTAACTTGGCTGGGGGAAAGCGAGTGCTCCTGCTTATACACAGAGACCCATTCCACTCCCCCACCCACCTGTTCACATCCACATAAACAGACACACAAATTCATCTATTCACACATCCCTTCACTGAAAAAACCCCAACATACCCCCGAAACAAAACAACAGGACCTATCCAGGAGAAGAAACAAACCAGCCCAGAACAGAACAGAACAAAAAAAACAAAAACAAACACCACCACCAAAAGCAAAAACAATACATACAAAAACAACAAAAACCTCCACCACCACCACCACCACACTAAAACTGCTAGCCTTTACACCCAGTAGCTCTAGGTGGTCACACGCGCAGTCCTCCCCTATTCAAGCATGCAGAAAACAGACATCACTCAGTCTCTCGCTGTTGGCAGAGTCATTCAGGTCAGACAGGCAATACACTGACATCCATTGCTGGGTAACGCCAAAGATTATCTTTACAGAAGACGGGGTGCTATAGCGCTCGTTCAGACCGTTTGACTTCAATCCCACGAGTCCATGAAGTCGTGGGTTCAAATCTTGATGGCGCCTGGTGAATAAAAGAGTGGGAATTTTTTTTTATACAATCTCCCAGGTCAACTTTAAGTGCAGACTTGCCAGTGCCTTAATTTTCTTAATGTATGTATGTATGTATATACATATATATGCAGAAGATCAACTATGCATGTTAAAGATCCCATGATCTATATCACCATTGGGTGGGTTACGGAAACACGAATATACCCAGCGTACATCCCTGAAGATGGAATCCGGCTACCTTCATGGTGGGGTCAAAAACAGTCACAAATGCAAAAATCTCACTAGTGGTAAACCTCCAAACTCTACCCGAGGAACAACAAAAAACTTTTTTTGGGGAAAATGAAAAAGATTAATTTAAAAACAAAAATCTGCTGAACGCTTGTGCGGGGTCTCCTCACCCAGGGAGTTGCTCATCTTCCTGGCAGCGGTGGTGGACAGGCATCCCCGGGACTGCAGGAAGTCGAAGAGCATGCCGGACACGTTGATGGCCAGCCAGAAGCCCACGTAGGGCAGACTGGACAACAGGCCGTTCTGAAACACCGCGCATAGACACATAGACACATACACAGGACAGTGTCTGAAACACCGCACATAGACACATAGACATAGACAGGACAGTGTCTGAAACACCGCACATAGACACATAGACAGGACAGTGTCTGAAACACCGCGCATAGACACATAGACACATACACAGGCCGTTCTGAAACACCGCGCATAGACACATAGACACATACACAGGCCGTTCTGAAACACCGCGCATAGACACATAGACACATACACAGGCCGTTCTGAAACACCGCGCATAGACACATAGACAGGACAGTCTGAAACACCGCGCATAGACACATAGACACATACACAGGCCGTTCTGAAACACCGCGCATAGACACATAGACAGGACAGTCTGAAACACCGCGCATAGACACAGAGGCCGTTCTGAAACACCACACATAGACATACAGGCCGTTCTGAAACACCGCACATAGACACAGACAGTTTCTAATATCACGTAATGAGAAAAGACGTGGACAGTCTGAAACACCGCACATAGACACATAGACACAGGACAGGACAGTGTCTGAAACACCGCACATAGACACATAGACATGACAGTGTCTGCAACACCGCACATAGACACATAGACACACAGGACAGTGTATGAAACACCGCACATAGACACAGACATAGACATGACAGTGTCTCAAACACCGCACATAGACACATAGACACAGGACAGTGTCTGAAACACCGCACATAGACACATAGACAGTCTGAAACACCACACATAGACACATAGACACACAGGACAGTGTCTGAAACACCACACATAGACACAGGACAGTCTGAAACACCACACATAGACACAGGACAGTGTCTGAAACACCGCACATAGACACAGGACAGTCTGAAACACCGCACATAGACACACAGGACAGGGTCTGAAACACCGCACATAGACACAGACATACAGGACAGTGTCTGAAACACTATACATAGACACACAGGACAGTGTCTGAAACACCGCACATAGACACATAGACACACAGGACAGTGTCTGAAACACCGCCCATAGACACATAGACACAGACATACAGGACAGTGTCTGAAACACTATACATAGACACACAGGCCATTCTGAAACACCGCACATAGACACACAGGACAGTGTCTGAAACACCGCACATAAACACATAGACACACACATACAGGACAGGGTCAGAAACACCGCACATAGACACACAGGACAGTGTCTGAAACACCACACATAGACACATAGACACACACAGGACAGAGTCTGAAACACCGCACATAGACATAGACATAATAATAATAATAATAATATATGGAATTTATATAGCGTGAATCTTGTAAAAAAACAAAAACAAATCGAAGCGCTTGCACTCAATCATTTCCAGGCATGCAACTCTCCTTAAACATAATGAACAACAGATTTCAAAACCATGCGCACGCATGCACGCACACACACGCACGCACGCACACACACACAAACACACACACACACACACACACACACACACACACACACTCGGAACAACACTTAGAAGGTGAAAAATGCTGTTGAAAATTAGGGACAGATATTTGGGGGGAAAGTCTCAGGTAGGAAATAAGTGTGTTTTGAGGCTGGATTTGAAGTTATCAAGTGAAGGCTTTTGTCGAAGTGAAAGAGGGAGGTCATTCCAGGTGGATGGACCAGAAACAGAGAAAGAGCGACGGCCAACAGTGGTTTGTTTGAATCTGGGTGTTCGAAAGCACAAAGTATCTGCGGCTGAACGAAGGGAACGGGATGGAGTGTACAGATGAAGACAGTTACAGAGATAAGGGGGTGCAGATTTGTGGAGACATTTGAAACAGAGGGTATTGATTTTATACTCAAGTCTTTGTGAGACAGGCAGCCAGTGAAGAGATCGCAGAAGAGGAGTGATGTGTTCAGATTTTTTCTTTCTTAGGACCAGTCGAGCTGCAGAGTTTTGTATGCGTTGAAGAGAGTGGATAGATGATGCTGGTAGGCCAGCCAAAAGAGAATTACAGTAGTCTAAACGTGAAAGAATGAGAGATGTGACAAGCTTGGAAGTTGCATCAGTGGACAGATACTTGCGAATCGCGCTTATGCGCCGTAATTGATAGTAGCAAGACTGGCAGGTCTGGGTGATGAATTTTTTCATAGAGAGTGTGTTGTCAAGAACTACTCCTAAATACTTCACAGAGTTGGACAAAGGAACTGACGTATTGCCGAATTCTATTGAAGTTTTTGCGATAGAGGAAAGTTTATGTTGGGTCCCTATGAGAACAGGGTCTGAAACACCGCACATAGACACATACAGAACAGGGTCTGAAACACCGCACATAGACACATACAGGACAGGGTCTGAAACACCGCACATAGACATATACACAGGACAGTCTGAAACACCGCACATAGACACAGACACAGGACAGTCTGAAACACCGCACATAGACACAGACACAGAACAGGGCCTGAAACACCGCACATAGACACAGACACAGGACAGTGTCTGAAACACCGCACATAGACACAGACACAGGACAGTGTCTGAAACACCACACATAGACACAGACACAGGACAGTGTCTGAAACACCACACATAGACACAGACAGGACAGGGCCTGAAACACCGCACATAGACACAGACACAGGACAGGGCCTGAAACACCGCACATAGACACAGGACAGTCTGAAACACCGCACATAGACACAGGACAGAGTCTTAAACACCGCACATAGACACAGGACAGTCTGAAACACCACTCATAGACACAGGACAGAGTCTTAAACACCGCACATAGACACAGGACAGTCTGAAACACCGCACATAGACACAGGACAGGGTCTGAAACACCGCACATAGACACAGGACAGTCTGAAACACCGCACATAGACACACACAGGACAGTCTGAAACACCGCACATAGACACAGACACCGGACAGTCTGAAACACCGCACATAGACACAGACACAGGACAGTCTGAAACACCGCACATAGACACAGACACAGGACAGTCTGAAACACCGCACATAGACACAGACAGGACAGGGTCTGAAACACCGCACATAGACACAGACAGGACAGGGTCTGAAACACCGCACATAGACACAGGACAGAGTCTTAAACACCGCACATAGACACAGGACAGTCTGAAACACGGCACATAGACACAGGACAGTCTGAAACACGGCACATAGACACAGGACAGAGTCTTAAACACCGCACATAGACACAGGACAGGGTCTGAAACATCGCACATAGACACACACAGAACAGGGTCTGAAACACCACACATAGACACAGGACAGTCTGAAACACCACTCATAGACACAGGACAGAGTCTTAAACACCGCACATAGACACAGGACAGTCTGAAACACCACTCATAGACACAGGACAGAGTCTTAAACACCGCACATAGACACAGGACAGGGTCTGAAACATCGCACATAGACACACACAGAACAGGGTCTGAAACACCACACATAGACACACAGGACAGAGTCTTAAACACCGCACATAGACACAGGACAGGGTCTGAAACACCGCACATAGACACAGGACAGGACAGTGTCTGAAACACCGCACATAGACACAGGACAGTGTCTGAAACACCGCACATAGACACAGGACAGTGTCTGAAACACCGCACATAGACACAGGACAGTCTGAAACACCGCACATAGACACAGGACAGGACAGGGTCTGAAACACCGCACATAGACACAGGACAGGACAGGGTCTGAAACACCGCACATAGACACATACACAGGACAGGGCCTGAAACACCACACATAGACACAGGACAGAGTCTGAAACACCGCACATAGACACAGGACAGTCTGAAACACCACACATAGTCATACACAGGACAGGGTCTGAAACACCGCACATAGACACAGGACAGTCTGAAACACCACTCATAGACACAGGACAGTCTGAAACACCACTCATAGACACAGGACAGTCTGAAACACCACTCATAGACACAGGACAGTCTGAAACACCACACATAGACACAGGACAGTCTGAAACACCACACATAGACACAGGGCAGAGTCTGAAACACCGCACATAGACACAGGACAGGGCCTGAAACACCGCACATAGACACACACAGGACAGTGTCTGAAACACCGCACATAGACACACACAAGACAGAGTCTGAAACACCGCACATAGACACACAGGACAGGGCCTGAAACACCGCACATAGACACAGGACAGTCTGAAACACCGCACATAGACACAGGACAGTCTGAAACACCGCACATAGACACACACAGGACAGGGTCTGAAACACCGCACATAGACACACAGGGCAGAGTCTGAAACACCGCACATAGACACAGGACAGACAGGGTCTGAAACACCGCACATAGACACACACACAGGACAGTGTCTGAAACACCGCACATAGACACACACACAGGACAGTGTCTGAAACACCGCACATAGACACACAGACAGGGTCTGAAACACCGCACACAGACACACAGACAGGGTCTGAAACACCGCACATAGACACAGGGCAGGGTCTGAAACACCGCACATAGACACAGGGCAGAGTCTGAAACACCGCACATAGACACAGGACAGTCTGAAACACCACACATAGACACAGGGCAGAGTCTGAAACACCGCACATAGACACAGGACAGGGCCTGAAACACCGCACATAGACACACACAGGACAGTGTCTGAAACACCGCACATAGACACACACAAGACAGAGTCTGAAACACCGCACATAGACACACAGGACAGGGCCTGAAACACCGCACATAGACACAGGACAGTCTGAAACACCGCACATAGACACAGGACAGTCTGAAACACCGCACATAGACACACACAGGACAGGGTCTGAAACACCGCACATAGACACACAGGGCAGAGTCTGAAACACCGCACATAGACACAGGACAGACAGGGTCTGAAACACCGCACATAGACACACACACAGGACAGTGTCTGAAACACCGCACATAGACACACACACAGGACAGTGTCTGAAACACCGCACATAGACACACAGACAGGGTCTGAAACACCGCACATAGACACACAGACAGGGTCTGAAACACCGCACACAGACACAGGGCAGGGTCTGAAACACCGCACATAGACACAGGGCAGAGTCTGAAACACCGCACATAAACACATACACAGGGCAGAGTCTGAAACACCACACACACACACACTCACACACTTACTCACTCACACTCTCACACATACTTTCACACACACATTCACACACACACACACTCACACACATACTCACACACACAAACACTTACACACACACACTAACACACACACAAACACTTACACACACACACTCACACACATACAAACACACACACAAACACTTACACACACACACTCACACACACACACTCACTCACACAGGACAGGGTTTGAAACACCACACACACACACACACACACACACACACACACACACACACACACACACACACACACACACACACAAACACTTACACACACACTCACACACATATAAACACACACACACACAAACACTTACACACACACTCACACACACACACTCACTCACACACACTCACACACACCAACACTCACACACACACACACACAGGACAGGGTCTGAAACACCACACACACACACAGGACACACACAAACACTCACACACACACACACAGGACACACACAAACACTCACACACACACACACACAGGACACACACAAACACACACACACACACACACAGGACACACACAAACACACACACACAAACACACACAGGACAGGGTCTGAAACACCACACACACACACAGGACACACACAAACACTCACACACACACACACAGGACACACACAAACACTCACACACACACACACAGGACACACACAAACACTCACACACACACACACAGGACACACACACAGGACAGGGTCTGAAACACCACACACACACACAGGACACACACAAACACACACACACACACACATACACACACACACACACACACACACAACACACACACACACACACACACACACACACACACACACACACACAGGACAGGGGGCAGGGTAGGCTAGCGGTTAAAGCCTTGGCCTCGTTATCTGACATCTGCACAAAATGTTGCTGAGGGCGTTCGCACACCGCACCTCTGTTTCTAATCGATCTGAAGGAATTTGGGGGTGGGGGGGGGGGGGGGGGGGGGGGAGTGGAGTTCAGAACTGATGTTAACTCCAGGGGGAAAGATCCCCTCAAATGGGTGCCTCGGTGGCGACTCGAACCTGGGCTCAGTCCTGGGCCGTCAAATCGTCAGCGCAATGCTCTAACCACTAAGCCCTTGCAGAGATTTGAAATCCACCAAAAACCTGCATGGTGAAATATCACCATTTTAGTAAATAGTTTGACCTCTGTGTCCAGCCTTAAGAAAAGAAACAAGCAAAAAATAGACAGAAAAACAGCAGCACACTATCGGAAGAGTTATAGCCATCACTGCTACCATCATTAACACTGTTTCAACAACAACCACAACAACAACAACAACCACACAACAACAACCACAACAACAACAACGACAACAACAGTGGTCTAGAGGTAACACACCTGTTTTGAAGCGAGAAGTTGCACGGCCAATCCCTGTTTGAACCAAAACTTTTACCCCCATCCACTGAACCTTGAGTGGTGGTCTGGGTGCTAGTCTTTCAGCTGCGATGATAAACCGAGGTCCCGTGTGCAACATGCAATCAGTGCACGTGAATGAACCCATGGCAACAAGACACTTGTTCCTGACAAAACTCGGTAAGGAAAAGCCGCTCTCATAGGAAATGAGACAGGACACTTTTTTTCTCTCCAAAAACGGGTGGCGCTGGTCCTGTGGTGATGCACTCTCCCCCGAGGAAAGAAGCCTGAATTTTATACACAGAACTCTGCTGTGACTGAAAGTAGTACACAATACTAACAATGTGACAATAACGACAACAACAAAAACAATGACAATAAGAACAGCAGCAAAGCAAGCACAGATGAAGTCATCGTCTTCTTCTCCGTCAGACACTCAGACAGCAACAGTTGTTGTCTGTCATGTGAGAGAAAATGCGTTGTGCCGCCGTTAAGCGCCTCACAAGTCAGGCCCAGTGCATCCAAGTTCAGTGAGGGAGAAAATTGTTAACTTTCAAATCTTTCTGGGGGGGGGGGGGGGGGGGGGAAAGGCAGGAGCGTGGACCAAGAAGGCAGAAAACAGACAAGAAGGAGGCGACAGGGGGAAAAAAGGAACAAAGAGAGGGATAGAAAAGATGGAATTCCTAGCACAGAATGTCCAGAAGGTGGGGATGCTATTTATACTGACAGGCCCCCTCCAGGGAGGAGAAGCCATCTTACCTGCTTGATGTCGAATTTGAGCACCTCCTTCATGTAGGTGGGAATGTTGGTCAGGAAGGTGTAGGTTCCCCAGTTGGCGCACATGTGGGTCACCACGATCGCGCACACTGCCTTGGAAGTCACGATCTTTCTCCACGGTATATCCTTGTTTTCCTGCCCAGACATAAGCGCTCCGTCTTTAACAAACAGAGGCGTGAACTCGGAAAACATGATGGAGACGAAAGTTGGGAATAGATGTCTATTGAAAACACACTATTGCCGAAAGTGATACAAACAAGCACGTGCGCACGCGCGCGCACACACACACATACTGATTTACCCTACTGGGCATGTAAAGATCACGCTGAAGAAAGGGTTGTGCAGGTCCAGCACCTCAATGGCCACAACAACAACACCATTACCACCACCAGAACCAGAGGCAGCACTCACCAGAAGAGCCAGCCAGCACTCACCACAGCCATCACCACAGCCAGCAGCACTCACCACAGCCAGCCAGCACTCACCACAGCCATCACCACAGCCAGCAGCACTCACCACAGCCACCACTCACCGCAGCTAGCACTCACCACAGCCGCCACCACAGCCAGCAGAACTCACCACAGCCACCACTCACCACAGCCAGCAGCACTCACCGCATCCAGCCAATACTCACCACATCCAGCGCTCACCACAGCCAACCAGCACTCACCACAGCCAACCAGCACTCATCACAGCCAACCAGCACTCACCACAGCCAGCAGCACTCATCACAGCCAACCAGCACTCACCACAACCAGCCAGCAGCACTCACCACTCCTTCGGATGAGACTATAAACCGAGGCCCCGTGTTCGAACCCATGCAGAACATCTTGCGCACACGTTAAAACCTGTTCCGCTTTTCTTAAGAGTAGGCCATTGTGTGCCGGTTGGAACAGATGACAAAATTTACAAAACCGCATACACACGGGGATTGGACGTAAAAAAAGCGCATGAGTGCTTATTCCATTATCCTCGATTTAAAAAAAAAAAAGTCATCTGAGCGCTTTGATTTGTTGCTTTACAAGATTCAGCGCTATATAAATTCCATACATTATTATTATTATTATTATTATTATTATTATTATTATTATTGCCACAGCCAGCAGTACTCACCAGAGTCCCTGCAGAGGCGCGGCCCTTCAGGCTGGACTCGATGTAGTTCTTCTCCTCTGGGCTGATGCGCGGGTGACAGGCCGGGGAGTCGAACACCAGGAACATCCACAGCGCAAACCACAGCACCCCGTAGGCCCCTGTGAGAGTTTACCGCATCATAATTATGTGGTAATGAATACGCCACACAAAGATTAAAGTGATCCCATTCACTATGGTGTTGCTGGGGAGCGAGGCGTCAGAGACCTCGGCTTATCTAGGGGCCAGCATATTGAGGGCGGCGCCCATCTCCTCTGGCTGGGTGAACTGGGGGACCATACTGAAGCCAAAGCGCATGAACAGTCATGCATCCAAGAAGCAGCCTCGCTTAACGTTGCTTTAACCTTAGCTTGAAGAGAGCGAGTGCTCTGACCACCCAGTTATTCTGTCCCCTAGATAGATACACCAGAGCAACCTATAGGCTGCACACCAGTATTAAAAAATCACTCTTTTCTTTCTGTTTTTCTATGTGACTCTTATATTCATACCGCACGTACTAAGGCATCTACAGAAATAAAAACAACTTTTTGTGAAAGACTAGCTTCTGACTCAAAACTCATGTGATTTTGAAGAAATTTGGTAGGTTTGAAAAGTTTTAAATTTTTCAGCAAACACTGTACTCCCTCAGTCCTTTGTCGTCTGCTAGCTTCCTTACCGCAATATGTATGCGCAGGGTCAACGCTGTAGGAATACAGGCAACCCTCATTTGATGGTTATTTCCAATTTTCTCGTGACTACCTGGTATTGCTCTATGTCCTCAATCCCAAAAACAAGTGCACAGTCCAGTTTTTCATGCTTAAAAAATCTGTGAAAATCACCAACATTTTTTCCCACTCGCAGTCTATACAAGATACTACATGACCCCCAAACTAATACCGGTGTGTAGCCATAACTTCCTGTGATATCATACCATGTATTCCCCCGTGGGGATACCGGGTATTGTCAGTGTAAATAGCATTCCAACCTTCTGGAAATTCTGTGTTTGGAATTCCCTCTTTTCTATCCCTCTGAATTCCCTCTTTTCTATCCCTCTCTTTGTGTCTCACTGTCTGCCTTGTTCCTTTTCTTCCTGTCACTTCCTTCTCGTCTATTTTCTGCCTTCTTGGTCCATTCTCCTGCCTTTTGCCAGACAGACTTCAAAGGTAACAATTCTATCCCACACCTAAGTCAGATGCGCTGGGCCTGACTTGTCAGGCGCTTAATGGCAGCGCAAGGCATTTTCGCTCACATAAAAGATAACACAAGTTGCTGTCTGAGCGTTCGACAAAGCAGAATGCTGTTTATATGGTGATAAATGTACCACAGCGCCCTGAAATTCTCATTGATATTATACCATGTGAGAAGGAAAGTGTCAGGATGCTTAAGACGTTCACTTTCCTAACAAGTAAACTGTGAGGTTCTGGGTTCGATACCCAGCCTTGCCCTTTCTTCCAAGTTTGACGAAAAAATCGAACTGAATGTCAAAGTCCTTTGGATGAGACTATAAACCAAGGCCCCGTGTGTAAATGCATACAGAAATCTTGCGCACACATGAAAAACCTATTCCACTTTTCGGAAGAGTAGGCAATTTCAAGCCAGTAGTAACGGATGACAACATTTCAAAAACGGCACACAGGTGTCGTCTTTAGTCACCATCTCTGAAGTCAGAATGCATCTTTCTGAATAGTGAGGGTGAAAACAAAGGTTGCATTTGCAAAAATCTCAGGAACAGTGAACCTCAGAGCTTTAGCCAAGGAACAGGACTTCCCCCGCCCAACCCACCCACCCACCCAAAAAAAACCACCCCCCAAAACAACAACTAACAAAAAATCAACAACAAAACCAACAAAAAAACCAACAACAACAAACAAACAAAACAAAAAACAAACAAAATAAACAAACCAAGACAAGAGACAAAGAAACACAAAAAAACAACTGCATACAAAAGCCATCCTTAACTGTGTGTGATATTACACCATGTATATGGCAGTAACCCGTAACACACACACACACAGACAGACCGACCGACCGACCAACAGACAGACAGAGACAGAGAAAGACAGATAGAGAGATGAACAGACAGGCAGATAGATAGAGACATACACAAACAGATAAATACAGACAGATACACAGCCAGACAGCCAGACAGACAGGCAGCCAGACACGAGGCCTACCCAGCACGTAGAAGATGGAAGGCCAGCCCCCATCAAAGCCATATTCACACAGCAAGCCCGCCAGAGGGAAGGTGATCACGTTGCCGATC
>CM054148.1:45777587-45797587 GCA_028751875.1 Rapana venosa | reverse complement strand
TTACGGGGCATTAGTGCAGTTCGAAAGTACCTGTCCACTGATGCAACATCCAAACTAATCAGGTCTCTCATTCTCTCACGTCTGGACTATTGCAATTCTCTTCTGGCTGGTCTGCCATCATCATCTATCCACTCCCTTCAACGTATACAAAACTCTGCAGCTCGACTAGTCCACAAAAAGAAAAAAAATCTAGGCACAATACTCCTCTCCTGCGATCTCTCCACTGGCTGCCTGTGTCACAGAGAGTAAACCATAAGATCAGTACCCTCTGTTACAAATGTCTCCACAAAACAGCACCCTCCTACCTCTGTGAATGTCTTCACCTGTACACTCCTTCTCGATCCCTCCGCTCTGCTGCAGATACCTTGTGCTTACGAATACCTAGATTTAACCAATCCACTGTCGGCCGGCGCTCTTTCTCTATTTCTAGTTCATCGATCTGGAATGACCTCCCTCTCTCCCTTCACTAAAAGCCTACTTATGACACTTTGAAATCCAGCCTCAAAACACATTTATTTCAAATCTAAGACTTTCCCTTCTTGTTTCATCTCATTTCTGTCCTTACCCTCAATAGCCGAAACTCCCAACACCCTGCCAAAGTGCACAACCTGTGTGTGTGTGTGTGTGTGTGTGTGTGTGTGTGTGTGTGTGTGTGTGTGTGTGTGTGTGTGTGTGTGTGTATGTGTGTGTGTGTGGTGTGTGTGTGTGTGTGTGTGTGTGTGTGTGTGTGTGTGTGTGTGTGTACATTTGAGTTTGTAAAAACGATTAATTGTAACTTGTTGCATGTGTTAGAGTAAGATGAATGCAAGCGCTTTGATTTGTTTTTGCAAGATATAGCGCTATTTGGATTCCATTTATTATTATTATCATTATTATTATTATTTTTATGATGTGCACGCGCGGGCGCACGCGCACACTCACGCACGCACACATACACACACAAACACACATTTGTTATAGTTACATTAACGTCAATGACTTGTTTTTGTTTGTTTGCTGTTGTTGTGTGTGTGTGGTGTGTGGGGGGGGGGGGGGCTTTTGGTTTTGTTTTGTTTTAAATTCCTGTTGCATTGCCAAGTTTCTTTTCGAGAATTTTTTTTTAAACAACACATCCACATCTCCCGGGTTTTTTTTGTTTTTGTTGTTGTTGTTGTTGTTGTTGTGGGTTTTTTTTTGGGGGGGCGTCTAATATAACTAAAAGTGAACAGACGTAAAATTGAAGTCAATAACAACACACACACACACACACACCTGCGCACCAAATGAGAGACTGAGATCAACAAAGTGACGACCAAAACAAAAAGATGTGGGTTCAATCCCCTGTTGGAACCCAAACATGTCCGTCCCCCATCCACCACACCTTGACAGGTGGTCTGGGTGCTAGTCTTTCGGATTTTAAACCGTGGTCACATGAGCAACACGCATTTAGCGCACACAAAAAGAACAACAAACGAATGTCCACGACTACAAAAAGAGCTGTCCCTGGCAAATGTCTATTTTTGTTTTAAAAAGCCATTCATAAGAAAACAGATACACATGCAGACAGGAAAATAAAGGAAAAGGGTGGCGCTGCTCTTGAGGCGACACGCTCTGCCCGGGGAGAGCATCTCTAGTATTTCATGCAAAGAGAAATGTGCAGCGACTGAAAGCAGCATACAACACAGTACAATACAGTACAAATCAATAACAAAATACAATAAAATACAACACAGTACAATACAGTACAAATCAATAACAAAATAGAATTGAATACAACACAGTGCAATACAACACAATACAACGCAACACAACACAATAGAATACAACACAATACAATAGAATACAACGCAACACAACACAATACAATAGTTCTTGTCAACAGCCTAAAACAAACAAACAAACAAAAAACCCACCAAAAAAGCACCAAGAGTTGACAAGCAAGAGAAATGACAGCAGTGCTTTACAATGTCAACCTTTCCCCCCCCCCCCCCCCCCCCCCCCTTTCCACTTTAAACCTCCCCTTTACCTTCCATTCAACGCCCATTTCTCTTATTGCTTACACGCACGCATGCACACATGCTCGCGCGCACACGCGCGCACGCACACACACACACACACACATACAGAAAACACGCATGCACATACATACGCACGTGCGCGCTTGCTTACACACACATGCGCGCGCGCACGCAAAGCATCAACAACTATATCTATTGTTATGTATTCGTCGAACCCTACTACGCTAAGACACCACATCCGCTTGCCTTTAGTCTACCCCCTGCCCCCTCCCCCCTCATCCCACCGCCCCTTCACCCACCCCACCCCCCTACACACACACACACACACACACACACACACTCTTTTCTCTTTCATACACCCATGGATTTTCCGAAAACCAGACGCTACGTCTGGAATCGTCTTTCTACTAAGCCCCCCCACCAAAAAAAACCCCCAAACCCCCCCCCCCCCCAAAAAACCCCCACCAACAACAACAAAACAACCACCCAAAAAAACCCCACAAACAAACCCCCAACCCCCAAACAAAACAACAACAAAAACCCCAAACTGAAGGCCGACAGACTCTAGCTGGAGTAGTTCTGCACAGAACAAGGCGACAGGCATTCCCTCAGTTGCATTACCAAGTGTCTTTTTAAGGGATCAAAAAAAAAAGCAACAAACATGATTGGGTTTTTAAAAATAAATCTTTTTTAAAGGTGTTGTGGTTTAAAAAAAAAAAAAAGAATCCACCCCCTCCGTTATATTATCTTTTCTTTATCTCCCCCGTCTAATATGACTAGAAGTGAACAGAAGTAAAATTGACGTCAACAACAACAATCTTCACTCAGTATGTACAGACGATATTATAATTATACGACGTTGTGAGCGCAACATACATCCGCCACATTATACATAGCCCAGTATGATAGCCTAGTGCCTAGCTTACGATTCTTGGGGAAGAGAAGACTTCCTTGATGACAGGAAAGTCGACAACAATAACTAATATAATGACACACTGCAGACCGAACCCCCCACCCCCTTCTTCTGCCTCCTCCTCTACACGCCATGTATCCACACACACACACACACACACACACGTGTTTAAATTTCCCACCCGCCTGCAAGTTCCAAGTCATTTGTGGTGTAGTTAAGTGTGTTTTAGTCGTTAACTGGGTCAAGACCTTCAACAGCGAGAAACCGGTCTGAACGTGACTGGAAAATATTTGTAAACTGCTCAGCACATCCTTATATATCAACACACATGAAAACAGGAATGTAGCTGCCGTCAGCGCCTGGGCTTTATCGCAGTTCTTGATTAAACCATTGACGCTGGGGGCAACAGCAAAGTGAGAGGCTGTATGACCAGTGGCTTTCCCACTCATGGAATTCCACTTTACAGCTTAGTCTTTAGTGATCGACTATGACTCTCTGACTAGGAGGCTTGACTCGCACAGTCCTTATGTGCTGCAGCCCTGGGGGCTGGTTGGCCTTTGGAGAACATCTCCAACGCTGACTGTCCTTATGCCCACTTGGCCGAGAGAGTGGGGATGTACTGTGGGCAAGGCATCTCCACTATAATCAAATTTCTGCCCAGTTTCCAAAACAGCAGCTGCCCCCTCTGCTGTTTTGGAGGTCATCGTCGGACACGACGGACAAACATACATACATACGTACAGCTCATGGCAATAAAGTGATATTCCATGCACATAAACTTGAGACCAGACTGCCAACGTAAAACTACTATTCCCTAACTTACCCGGAAAAAATCTGTTGTTTTATCTCAATTCGCACGCTCACAAGGCAAGAGGAATGGTCAGATTTGGAATGGTCAACCTTGCGATTTGCAGTCTGTGCACTGGCAGACCCCCCCCCCCCCCCCCCCCCCACACACACACACACACCTGGTGCAGGAGAGCAGATGACAAGTTTCCACCTGTAGGAAGTTTCCAGATCCAGGAAGAAGTTATTATCTATGTTGAGTCTGTCCACTTTACGACAAAACCCACTTTACGACAAAAGTCATTTGTTAGGTTTTTTCCCCCTTTATTGCGGGGGAGGATGGGGTGGGGGGATGGAGGGGGGTCGGGGGTCCATCTTGCTGACAAGTAAGTAAGTAAGTCTTCAATTCTAACGTCTTTCCATTTTAAGTGATACCAGACCACCCTAAAATAGGAGATGAATAGAGAGAGAGAGAGAGAGAGAGAGAGAGAGAGAGAGAGAGAGAGAGAGAGAGAGAGATCTACTGTGTGTGAGTACGTGTGCGTGTGTGTGCGTCCATTCATGCATGCGTGTGCACACGTGTGTGTGTGCGCTCGTGTGTGTGTGTGTGTGTGTGTGTGTGTGTGTGTGTGTGTGTGTGTGTGTGTGATAAATAGTAATAACAAAAGAAATAGCATTCTTAACATGAACAGATCAAGAACAGAAACTTTTTTTTAAAACCACCCAAAACAAACACCAAATTGAAATTCAAAAAGAACTACAACAAAATTAATGCCCTATGGGACAAGATGGTTATCAGGTTTCTCTGCTACTGCTGCTGTCCACATGGCTGGTTTTGCCACAAGCCTTCAGTTTCTCCCATTATCTATCCCAATTTTCCCAGTAAACAATGGGTATATCTGTCGTACACGCGCGCGCGCGCACGCGTGTGTTGTGTATGTGCGTGCGCGCACGCGCGCGAACGTGTATGCATGTGTGTGTACAGTTCCCCCCCCCCCCCCACCACCACCACCACCCTACCCTCTTTCTCTCTCACCTATTTTACCCAGTCCATTCTCCTGCATATTTTTTTCCCAAGCAATTGTGAATTTGTGTTTGTCTTATGAGCCTTTAGTTTTCATGGGCAGCCCCGAAGTCGGAATGTGGCGGCACAGACTGTGTTTACTCCTTGTGTGTTTACCCCTTATACACACTGTTTACTCCTTGTCCACACTGTGTTTACTCCTTGTGTGTTTACCCCTTATACACACTGTTTACTCCTTGTCCACACTGTGTTTACTCCTTGTGTGTTTACCCCTTATACACACTGTTTACTCCTTGTCCACACTGTGTTTACCCCTTGTGTGTTTACCCCTTGTACACACTGTGTTTACCCCTTGTACACACTATGTTTACCCCTTGTACACACTGTGTTTACCCCTTGTACACACTGTGTTTACCCCTTGTACACATTGTGTTTACCCCTTGTACTTGCTGTGTGTACCCCTTGTACTCGCTGTGTGTACCCCTTGTACACACTGTGCTTACCCTTTGTACACATTATGTTTACCCCTTGTGTGTTTACCCCTTCTACACACTGTGTTTACCCCTTGTGTGTTTACCCCTTGTACACACTGTGTTTACCCCTTGTACACACTGTGTTTACCCCTTGTACACACTGTGTTTACCCCTTGTACACACTGTGTTTACCCCTTGTGCACATTGTGTTTACCCCTTGTACACACTGTGTTTACCCCTTGTACACACTGTGTTTACCCCTTGTACACATTGTGTTTACCCCTTGTACACACTGTGTTTACCCATTGTACACACTTGTGTTTACTCCTTGTTAAAACATGTTTACCCCTTGACACACTGTTTTACCCCTTGTAACATGGTTTCCTTTTACCTGTTACCCTTGTACACACTGTGTTTACCCTTGTACACACTGTGTTTACCCCTTGTACACACTGTTACCTTGACTGTTTACCCCTTGTACACATTGTGTTTACCCCTTGTACACACTGTGTTTACCCCTTGTACACACTGTAGTTTACCCTTGTACACACTGTGTTTACCCCTTGTACACACTGTGTTTACCCCTTGTACACACTGTGTTTACCCCTTGTACACACTGTGTTTACCCTTGTACACATTGTTTTACCCTTGTACACACTGTGTTTACCCCTTGTACACACTGTGTTTACCCCTTGTACACACTGTGTTTACCCCTTGTACACATGTGTTTACCCCTTGTACACACTGTGTTTACCCCTTGTACACACTGTGTTTACCCCTTGTACACATTGTGTTTACCCCTTGTACACACTGTGTTTACCCCTTGTACACACTGTGTTTACCCCTTGTACACACTGTGTTTACCCCTTGTACACATGTGTTTACCCCTTGTACACACTGTGTTTACCCCTTGTACACATTGTGTTTACTCCTTGTACACACTGTGTTTACCCCTTGTACACACTGTGTTTACCCCTTGTACACACTGTGTTTACCCCTTGTGTGTTTACCCCTTGTACAGACTGTGTTTACCCCTTGTACACACTGTGTTTATGCGTGTTTAGCCCTTGTACACACTGTGTTTATGCGTGTTTAGCCCTTGTACAGACTGTGTTTACCCCTTGTACAGACTGTGTTTACCCCTTGTACAGACTGTGTTTACCCCTTGTACAGACTGTGTTTACCCCTTGTACAGACTGTGTTTACCCCTTGTACACGCTGTGTTTACCCTTTGCACTCACTGTGTTTACCCCTTTGTACATATTTTATTTACTCTTAGCACATAACTTGTTTACTCTTAGCAAATAACTTGTTTACTTTTGCGCATATTTTGTTTACTCTTTGCACATAATTTGTTTACTCTTTGCACATAACTTGTTTACTTTTGCACATAATTTGTTTACTCTTAGAACATAATTTGTTTACTCTTTGCACATAGTTTGTTTACTCTTTGCAGATAACATGTTTACTCTTTGCTCATAACTTGTTTACCCTTTGCACACAATTTGTTTACTCTTGGCACATAACTTGTTTACTTTTGCAACATACTTGTTTACTTTTGCACATAATTTTTTTAAAACTCTTGCACATAGCTTGATTACTCTTGCACTAGTAGTCCATAACGTTCCCAATTTGTGTTTATTTTCAAAGGTTTTGTTTTATCTTAAAATTGGTTTCTGTTACAAATAGACTGAATGAAGTACTTTAGATTGTTAGGTACTCTTGTGAAAGTTGTTTATCTCTTTGGTACATTGTTGTCAGTTTCTAGCTGTGGGTTTTTGGTATGTGGTTGTTACAGGTGCATGACTGCGCTTTCCTGCTGACCTTAGTATGAATCAGTATCTTCTGATGCGCAGTAACCTCTTCATATACAGGTCACTAGCCACTACGTGAATAAAATATTTCAGCGTGCGGGACTGTGTGTGTGTGTGCGTGCGTTCGTGTGTGTGTGTGTGTATGCGCGCGCGCGCGTGTGTGTACCTGCGCGCGTGCGCAAGCTAGTGAAAAGATGGAGCAAAAGGCAGAAAGAAAATAACCCCAAAAAAGAAAACTGGAAACGAATAAAAGGAAGAAGAGGAACAGACAGAAAGACAGACAGACAGGCAGGCAGGCAGGCAGGCAGGCAGACAGATAGGCAGGAAGACAGACAAACAGGTATACAGACAGTTAGGCAGGCAGACAGAAACCCAGAGGAGGGGGAAAGGCAAGCTAGAAGCCTGTGACTTTTCTCCTCATTTATCTGCCCCCAGCAAGAACAGGAACACATCTTTTATTTCACTGTCTCTGACGTTGCCTCTCACAGACACTATGTGCGTACGTGTGTGTGTATGTGTGTGTGTGTGTGTGTGTGTGTGTGTGTGTGTGTGTGCGCGCATTCGCGCGCGTGTTCGCATACGTACTTGCAAGCGTGTGTACGTGAGAGAGAGAGAAGTGGAAAGAGGGGGGGGGGGGGGGGGGCAGATTGTGCCGGGATGACAGGCAGGTAATAAAATGAATACTTTTAAAAAGAGTAGGCCTACATTTTCGCTCAAATCCAAACATCTGACTGCTTGACTTGACTGAAGTCCAGACAAACAAGTTGGTGAAAGTTATTTGGTGGGTTATTGTTGTTGCTGTTGTTGTTGTTGATCATGATGATTTTGTTGTTATTAAATTGGTTCGAATTCTTTTTCGTTGCCCGGCTAGAGTTCCAAGGTTCACCAACAGTTGGATTTTGCTTCTGCCACTGTTTTCCCCACCATTGAGGTAGCCACGTTCCAACTTCGGGATGACGTCTAAACACCACACCAGTGTGCATGCCCTTTTATGAACCACCCCCCACAAAATTGTCATCCGGACCTGCCGCTAGCACCCAATGGCCTACATTTCCGAAAGGCGGAACACCAGGCAACATGTTCTGTGAGCGTTGGCACACAGGACTTCGGTTCAACGTCTCATTAAATAAAGGACTTTGTACAGAGTGGAGTCGGTGCTGATGTTAACTCCAGGGGAAAATCCCTTTGAAGAGGCGCCTAGCTCGGTGGTGCTTCGACCCCGGGCCGTCACATGACGAGCTCCAGGCTCTGGCCACTAGGCTACCCCACACCCTACACGTTGAAAATGTCTAATCAGACGAACACAACAAAACAAAACTAAACAAAGCAAACAGCATAAAATAATAAAAATTTTAAAACCTAAATCAAATCTAACATACGGGACTCAAGCATACCTTTGCATACATGCATACGCAATGATCCTTCCTACCCATCAAAATACACAAACGCACGTACGCACGCACACACGCACACGCGCAGGCTGGCAGGCACACAAACACACACACACATGGAGACTACACAAATATCAGCAAGTTGTGGTAACTTCAGGTAGAAACTGAAAATGACAGCTTTCCCCCCAAAGAAGTAAAAGACAAGATAACATTAGTACAGACAAGAAAAGGAAGTGTATTTTATGAAGAAAACTCTCCTGTTACAATAACAACAACAGAATTTGATTTGATTTGATTTGATCTGATCTCTGTCTGTCTCTCTCTCTGTCTATCTGTCTGTTTGTCTCTCTCTCTCTCTCTCATATTGTCTTGAGAATAATTCTTGGGATTTCTGTATTTTTTCCTGTTTTTATGAGGGCATGGTGTAAAGAAGCCTCTGGCTTATCCAATTACCAATTACCCTCAATAAAATATTCGATCTCTCTCTCTCTCTCTCTCTCTCTCTCTCTGTCTCTCTCTGTCTCTCTCTTTCCTTCCCGGGGGGGACGTTTCCGGTAGTTGATATGTAAACAGCTGTTGAATGAAGCTCCGCATTCAAGTGTAAATTTTGCGTTCCTGTGCCTTTGCCTGAGACTGTGAGGGGACTAGAAGACATCATGCCAGAGGTGGCTTTAAGTTTCAGGCCCATGTGTGGCTGCTTTGTGGCCACCTTCATGGCATTCATGTCTCAACGTGCAATGTTGAGAAAAGCATTGTACATTCCGACATTGAAGTTGGGCAGGCTGCATGACGGTGCTACCGTAGGTTTGCTCCTCGCCTATTTGTACCTAGGCGTTTTTCTCCATCGGTGTGGCGATGTGGAGCTGAACCCTGGACCTGGACCCAGTGGAAGGAAGGACAGTCTGCGCCAAACCCAGCTGAACACCGGTGCTGGTTCCGCTTCATCATCTCCTAAGAGGACAAGTCGGGAGCCTACGCTGAAGGACATCGCAGCAAACCTGCAGGAGCTGACCTCCATGTTTAAAGAACTGAAGGAAGAGATGAGACAAGTCAAAGACACATGTTCTGGAATTCTGAGTGAAATGGCATCATTGAAAGAGACTGTTACTGAACTGAAACAGGAAAACCAAAGACTGAAAGAACAAAATGAAAAATTGTGTGAAAAAGTGGAAAAGCTGGAATTAAAGACTGATGACTTGGAGGGGCAATCTAAAAGAAACAACATCCTTTTCTATGGCATACCAAGACAGGACAATGAAACTCGTGACGACTGTGAAAAACTGATCAAAGACTTACTGACTGACAAGCTAGGACTGAGTCGAGACATGGAGTTTGACAGGATCCATCGTCTAAATAGAAACCCTAACTCCCCTATCATAGGCAGGTGTGCATTCTACAGGGATAAAGAAATGGTTCTGAAGGCTAAACGCAAACTCCGTGGAAGCAATGTCTTCATTGGAGAAGACTTCACTCCACGTGTGCGTGATATCAGAAGGAAACTTGTTCCTCATTTGAAGGATGCCAGGAAAGATGGGAAAAGAGCATTCATGGTCTTTGACCATCTGATTATTGATGGCGAGAAACGCTATCTGGACGAAAGTCCAGATCCCACAAATACCGTCTAGCATTCTGGCTGGCCTACTTTAAAACTAAACCCATGCTACATTATCAGTCTGGTGGGTTGTTTTTTTACTGGGTTTTCCGTTTTGCAGTCAGAGGGAACAAATTAAAATCAGTCACCGCCTGCATTAAATTTTGCCCCCTCTCCTCCACGTGCAAACTGCACTGAATTTTGTCCTGGGCTTGTCCCACAGGCTGCTGACACGTAACTGTGTCAACGTTGCCAGCTAATGTCAGTGCCCACGTAAAGTGTGTGAATCAGCTCCTGTTTTCTGGCCATTCAAATTCAAATGCACGATCTAAAACGAAACTAATATAATTATGTGAAAAAAAACAGTTTTGATCATGATAACGCTAATAGGTGTGTGCGTGCGTGCGTGTGTATGCGCGCGCATGTGTGTGTGTGTGTGTGTGTGTGTGTGTGAGAGAGAGAGAGAGAGAGAGAGAGAGAGAGAGAGAGAGAGAGAAATCAAATCAAAATTTAATCCATGTTGTGCTTACCTTCGGCATTGGAATGTCAGTGGGTTGGTGTCTGAGATAAACAATTAAAAAAAAAATTGTTACATTATGATGTTGGTTACCAGATACTGTATGGAAACTTTTGTGGGAAATTTATAGTTGAACATGTTGTTGCTGTTGTCGTTGTTTTTCTTACAATTACAGTGCATTAGAAACCAGCTAGCTATTCAATTCATAAACAAAAAATGGTCCAGAAAGATAAATTGTTGGATCAAGAAGGAACTTTTGTTATATATTAAAGGAATAAAACATCACTGAAGTAATGTTAGTAGGTTGATTTTATCAAAAGGTCATTTAAGGTTTGGAAAAGGATGTATTATGTGCTTGTGTTTATCTACTACTCGAAAATCATTTTGATATTAATAGTGGTATGCTTATGTCTGAAAGATAGTTCCAGATAAGATTTTAGAGCTTTAAGATGTGCATGTATTGAAGAAAAGAGATTTCATTAAATTGACTGTAACTATTGTCCCAGATATCACAGATAAAGTTTCTCATTGTTTTAGTATTACATGCACGTCACCATGTTTGGATGACAGTTGCTCCGGTGAGTGTGTAGTGTGGAAATATGGCAAATATATGATAAATATGTGTATAAGTCTGAATGTATGTATTCTAATTTGGTAAATTTGCTGGATTTGATCATGGTTGTTTTGTGTGTATCAGACACAGGTAAAAGTGTAATGATTATATTTTGTTATCTGCTGATTTGTATAAAGTTTATAGATAGATGACACAACTGAAATGAACATAATCAAACAACGAAGATTTTCCTTTTCAGGTTATTTGAACCTTTTACTGTCAAAGATATCTTGTGCTTTATGTTGATCTACATATTGTAAATGACATGTTTACAGATTAAGTTTTGGAACACCTGGCCACTGTTTGGCTTTGAAACTGGTGTATTGTACCCCCTTCAGTAAGGGGCCGTGGCCTATACTGAATAAACCAGTTCGAGTTCGAGTTCGACTTCTCTTTCCTTCCCTCTGGAAAAAACAACTTCGTCATCAAAACCTACACTACCTGTGTCTGTTGCAGCTGTTATGCCATGATCTGGAATCCTTGCCACGGTGATTATTTGGGCTGTTGTGAACTGCTTTGATTGCTCACAGTTATTATTATGTGTTTTGTGTCCAGTCCCCCTCCCACTGACCCCTTTTGAATGGGCCTAAAAGCTTACCACGATCAACCTCAATAATTATCAACCTCAATAATTCTCTCTCTCTCTCTCTCTCTCTCTCTCGCTGTCTCTCTCTGTCTCTGTCTCTCTCTGTGTCTGTCTCTCTCTGTCTCTCTCTATCTCTCTCTGTCTCTATCTGTGTCTGTCATTGTCTCTCTCTGTGTCTGTCTGTCATTGTCTCTCTCTGTGTCTGTCTCTCTTTCTCTCTGTCTCTGTCTGTCTGTCTGTCTGTCTGTCTCTCTCTCTCTCTCTCTCTCTCTCTCTCTCTCTCTCTCTCTATCTCTCTCTCTCTCTGATGCAGACAATGTACAGTGTGATAAGGAAAAACAACAACTATCAGTCACACACATTTCCAGATTGATGTCACCCATTCCACCGCCAGCATATTTATTACTACCAGAGCCAAGATTCCCACACATGTGGGGAGCCCCTAAGAGATTTTCCTGTCCGTAACTGGCTCCAGGCCTTCAACTGCGAAAAATCCGGTCTACAACAATAACTTGAGATTCTTTGTCAACCGCAGAGCACATCGCTTTCCATCAACACACAAGAAAACATGCCACAATGTACTGGGTCATAAAAAAGATGCTACATAAACATGAACTCTGTCGAAATTGCGAGCGTCAACAGGAGAACTCCATAACTTTCCCAGGAAAATCTGTTAATTTATCGATTGGCAGGCTCACACTGACAACAGGAATGACCAGATTTGGAATCTTTTGTCTGGCCATTTGCAGTCTGTGCACTGACAGCCCCCCCCCCCCCCCCACCCCCCCACCCCACCCCACCCCCACTGGTGCAGGAGAGGAGAAGGTCAGTTTCCACAGGAAGTTTCCAGACCCAGGGAGGGAGCAGTTCTTATCTTGGTTCAGCCTGGTTGGTCACTTAAGGACAAGTACCCCTTCTTTAGGACACAAGACTCTCGCCAGCACCGCGCACTGCTTCACTATTACTGGGGCCTGGCCTATATTCCCCAGGCCAGCTTTCCCTGCACTCAGTCACTACAGGCTACACACATACTGGCGCAGGTGCGCGCGCGCACACACACACGCACACGCGCACGCGCGCGCGCGCACACACACAACACACACACGCACACGCACGCACGCG
This sequence comes from Rapana venosa, assembly GCA_028751875.1. Classification (NCBI taxonomy): domain Eukaryota; kingdom Metazoa; phylum Mollusca; class Gastropoda; order Neogastropoda; family Muricidae; genus Rapana; species Rapana venosa. Next base: position 45,784,760 of record CM054148.1, on the reverse strand, counting down.
CGCGCGCGCACACACACACACACACGCACGCACGCACACACACGCACACACATGCTGCCGATGTCAATAACCTACAACAAGACTGCTCGAGTAACTCAGCAGGAGTGATGTGCTAGCCAGTACCACAGGCATCTACAGTGGAAGTACGCCTGGGTGTCGGGCGCAAACACACATGATGCACGCATACAGGAAACTTACACACGCACTCCCGCATGCATACGTACACGTACATGCGCGCGTGCACACACACACGCACATACAAACGCGCGAGCGCGCGCGCGCACACACACACACACACACACACACACACACACACACACACACACATACATACAAACACACGCACGTTCTCGCGCACGCACACACACACACACACACACACACACGCGCGCACGCACACACACACTTATCATTGTTTAGGGTTTAAAAAAAAATTCTATGAATGCATAACTATATATTATCATTTTTTAGAATTTTTTTTAGATAGATGGCTTGATGGAAAAAAAGCAACTGCACTGATCATTCAATGTACCATCTGGAAATAAAAGTTTGACTTTCACTTTGACTTTGGCACACAAATTAAAACCAGAGACAAAGAACGTAAAAAGTGTACGGATAAATTAAGCGGCATAGTCACAGTTGATATCTATCAAGCAGATAATTATTATAAGATATATATGTGTATGAATGTTTTGAGAAAAGAGGAAAAGAGAAGTAGCATGGAACGTGTTTTTAGTGTAAACTTGAGCCATTTTAATTCAATACATGATTAAAACCGATATTTGTTTTGTTGTGTTAAACAAGTCTACACGATTTTGATGGCAATAACATATTCTAAAAAGATTGTGAATCTGAAATTCTGAATCACACACACACATTGCCATTTCAGTCAAGCAACTGGAACAGGAATATCGTTCTACCGATAAAAGCACTTCGGATGAGACTATAAACCGAGGCCCCGTGTTTGAACGCATGCAGAACATCTTGCGCACACGTTAAATCCTGTTTCGCTTTTCGAAAGAGTAGGCCATTGTGTGCCGGTGGAAACAGATGACAAAATTTACAAAACCGCATACACACGGGGACTGGATGTAAAAAAAAGCACATGAGTGCTTATTCCGTTTTTCTCGATATAAAATAAATAAAAGAATAAATAAATAAATAATAATAAGCACTGTCAACCTTCTGCCATATCACGCGTGGGTAACCAGGGCTCTGTTTGGGTCATACTTAACATTACTGACTTCTCGTTGTGCGTTCCCCAGCTGAACACTCTAGGGGTCACCCACAATATGCACTTTGACACACTCCTCCCTCTTGGGAATGACTCGCTGCCAGATTTGAAACTGGACATCCACTCCCCCTCCCGGTGGTGGGTGTTGCGGGGGGGAAAGGGGGGGGGTGTTGTCAGTATAAATAGCATCCCCACCGTCTGGAAATTCTGTGCTAGGAATCCCCCTCTTTTCTATCCCTCTCTTTCTTTCTGCCTCTTGTTCCTTTTCTGCCTGTCACCTCCTCCTCCTTGTCTATGTTCTGCCTTCTTGGTCCATTCTCCTCCAGCCTTTGTCTTCCCCAAGAAAGACTTAAGACTAGTATCCTAATTCCCTCCCTGTATACATTACTCCGACCAAGAACTTTTTGCCCGTTGCAACCAGGAAAGCATGGACACCATCATCATGCATAGGCGATGGGGATGGATAGGGCATATCTGCCGTCGGGACAGGGAAACATTGCCCGAACAGCCCTCCACTGGACACCAGAGGGAAAACGCAAATGAGGACGACCCAAGAACACTTGGCGTCGGACTGTCGAAACAGAGCTGAAGACCTTCCAACATGCCTGGGGAACCATTCAGAAGCTGGCCCAGGACAGACAGGAGTGGAGAACATTTGTTGCTGCCCGACGTGCCAATAAGGCACAAAATAATTGATGATGATTGATGATACATTACTGATGAAGAAGACCAAATACGCACGTGAAAGATCCCGTAATCCATGTCAGCGTTCGGTGGGTTACGGAAATGTAAACATACCTAGCATGCATCCTGTACCTGGAGAAGGATGGGCTCCGCCAGCCTGCAAAATTCATTGCAGCGCCCGGACGGACGAGGAGAAGAGTATTTATTTATACCACTTAAAGTCACGAGATTTCTCTGCTTGAAATTCGGGCTGCTCTCCCCGGGGAGAGCGCGTCGCCACAAGAGCAGCGCCACCCCCTTTTTTGTGTTTTTTTTTGTTTTAGTCTGCAACTGTATTTGTTTCCCTATCAGAGTGGCTTTTTTCTAAGAATTTTGCCAGGGACAACTCTCTTAATACCGTGGGTTCTTTTACGTGCGCTGAAAATTTTCTGTAACACACGGGACCTCGGTTTATCGTCTCATCCGAAAGACTAGCGCCCAGACCACCACTCATGGTCTAATGAATGGGGGAAAAGTTTCGGGCCCAAACGGGATTCGAACCACCGCACACTTCCGACCCGGACTTTTCGCATTCTAGACAGGCGCGCTACCTCTAGACCACCGATCCAGAGTATTGGGGGTGTCTTCTGTATTGATGATGTATTCTGTAAAGTGTGTGTGCGTGTGTGTATATTTGAATTTATTAACTCTGCTAATTGTTATTGGTTGTATGCATGGGTGTGTTGAATGCAAGCGCTTTGATTTCTTTTGCAAGATATCACGCTATATAAATTCCATTTATTATTATTATTATTATTATCATTATTATTATTATTATTATTGACTTTATCAATGATTGGTGTTTGGTCCTGTATCAACTTTCTCTCTGTTAATTGATGGTCTTCTCCATTGCAGTGCAGTGTCGTGCACGAGACAACAACCAACTTTAGACACCAGGGACAAGTGATTCGTGTGTGTGACAGTGCTATATATATATATATATATATATATATATATATATATATATATATATATATATATATATATATATGTGTGTGTGTGTGTGTGTGTTGTGTGTTCATTAAAACTATTTCTGGGAATCAATTTGGGTTGTTGTTTTTCATGGTGGTAAAGAACATTCTTCACCACAGAGCCTTTAGCCACATACTATATTTATTGCTCCCCTCCCTTCCCCGCCTCCCCCCCCCCCCCCCCCCCCCCCCCCCCCCCCCTCTCTCTCTCTCTCTCTCTCTCTGTGAAAAAAATTGAGATGAGTAGGAAAGAATATAGGTATTGCCTAGTGGTTAGAACATTGCGCTCGCAATCTGACAACCCGGGTTCGATTCCCATTCAAGGGGATATTTTCCCCTGGAGTTAACATCAGTGCAGACTCCACTCTCCCCAAAAGTCTTTCGGATGAGATTATAAACCGAGGCCCCGTGTGTGAACGCACGCAGAACATCTTGCGCACACGTTAAATCCTGTTCCGCTTTTCGTAAGAGTAGGCCATTGTGTGCCGGTGGGAACAGATGACAGAATTTACAAAAACCGCATACACACGGGGACCGAATGTAAAAAAGCACATAAGTGCTTATTCCATTATCCTCGATATAAAAGAATAAAATAAATAAATAAAATAAAGATGTATGCTGGGTATGTTCGTGTTTCATATCCCACCACCCAACGCTGACGGACTTACATTACAATAATATAATAATGATTATCATACAGGCTACTTGGGTTATGCTTCACTTATTAGAGTTATCTGTTACAATGAGATGTTTTACGGTTATATCAATAAGTTGTAAGATATGACATAATTTTGTTCCTGTATCTAATTATCACTATGACATAATTTTGGTTCCTGTATATAATTATCAACATGAACTACTTGTTGTTCCTGCCCTGGTACAACAAAAGCTGGGCATGTTGCTCACTGATAGTAAAGTGTGTGGGGGTGGATCAGAACACAGAAATGGCAGGGTTGCTTTTTTCTGCTGTGTCTTGCACGCACGCACATGTGCCCGTGTGCGTGAATTCGTGTATGTGTGTGTGTGTGTGTGTGTGTGTGTGTGTGTGTGTGCATACGTGCATGCGTGCGAGTGTGTGTGTGTGTGTGTGTGTGTGTGTGTGTGTGAGAGAGAGAGAGAGAGAGAGAGAGAGGAGAGAGAGAGAGAGAGAGGAGAGAGAGAGAGAGAGAGAGAGAGAGAGAGAATCTCACCAATGGTAATAACGTAAAAATAAAAATAGTCACATACTGCTCTTTGAATACTAGAAGACCAACAGGGACTGTAGTGCTAGATTCAGTGATTCGGGGACGGGATAGCCTCGTGGTTAGAACCTTGCGCTCGCAATCTGACAACCCGGGTTCGATTCCCGTTCAAGGGGATATTTTCCCCTGGAGTTAACATCAGTGCAGACACCACTCTCCCCAAAAGTCTTTCGGATGAGACTATAAAGCGAGGCCCCGTGTGCGAACGCACGCAAAACATCTTGCGCACATGTTAAATCCTGTTCCGCTTTTCGTAAGAGTAGGCCATTGTGTGCCGATGGGAACAGATGACAGAATTTACAAAAACCGCATACACACGGGGACTGGATGTTAAAAAAAAGCACATCAGTGCTTATTCCATCATCCTCGATATAAAAGAATAAAATATAATAAAAATATAAAAAATAAATAAAGATACAAGTCCTTTGACCCTTTTTGGGGACATGGAGGATTAATAACCATATTTAACAGGAGAATAAGCCTAACAGCAATCGACTTTACGATATGATCAGTACCAACAGAAACGGAAAAACAAGCGTTCAGGCACGAAAGGGGCATCTTTAGTGAAATAATCAACAAACCAATAATTATAAAATAATGCAAGGCATTTTCAAAAACTTTGACATCCACTTTAAACCAAAAAAAATTCAAGTTATAATAATGATATATGGAATTTATATAGCGCTTTGAGGGAAGGCTGAGGGTGGGTGGGATGGGGGTGGGGGGATGTACTCAGTTGTGAAAGAAAAGAAATGACATGTTGACGAAATACTGGCAACTCTGATCTATTTTTGACAAAGACAAAAGAAGTTGTGGAGACCAGCATTTCATCAACTTACAACAACAACAACAAAAACGACAACTTGACACAGACACGCAGCTGTGCCGACGACCGGAATGAACTGGTTTTGCTATGTTGGTAGTTCTGGAACTACCAGCAGTAGGCCTAGTATATGTATATCTGCTGTGAGCTAGGCTATACTATGTTAGGCTAGTGTAGTAAAGCGTAGTGTAGCGTAGTGTAGTGTAGGGAGATGGACGAAAACGTGTGCGGAAGTCGTGGACCAGAGATAAATGCAGGCAGGGTCACGGGGGTAAAAGTTCACTTACTAGCGACCATGAGGGGAGGGGAGGGGGGGGGGGGGGGGGGGGGTGAGTATAGGGATAGGGTGAGGTGGGGGAGGATGATGGGGAAATAGCATCTCTCTCAGCAAGGAGGAGTCTTGTGTCGCTAACGGAATATTTGTTCCTAAAGGAGATCTAAAACATTTACTGCACAAATCTCACGTAAAATGGCCAAACATTCCCTTTGGAAATTGTTACGCCTTCTCCTGATAACAGAACTAATGTAAACAGGATAAAAATAAAGCGAAATATGATTATAGAATGTCATGTTAGTTTCAAACAGCTCAACAATACAAAAACGATAGAAGCCTACAAGACACAAGTTCATAAAGTGTGACTAAATTTTTTCTTCTGCTTTGGTCGCCTTTACTCCCATTTCAATTAGCAGAGAAAAGATGAGCCTACCCCTTCATAATTCATTCCAAGTAAATCTGACATCATCATTCAGTAATTTCACGTTTTCTATTCCACGTTCGGAGTCTGGACTGTATTTGCATACTTTATGTGATATCTACTTATTGCCGTTACTTTGGGTTACGCTTCCATATGTGTTGATAGAAAGCGATGTGCAAAGCAGTTTAGAAATGATTTCAAGTTACGTTTGGACCGGGTTCCCGCAGTTGAAGGTCTTGGTTCAGTTAAGGACAAGAACAGCTCTTAAGGACACCACAGACAGTGATTGGTATCTACGGCTTAAGACAGGAGGGAGGAAAGGGGGTGAAACGCTGCAGAAAAGGGGAGTGGGGATGTGGTGGGAAAGGGGGGGGGAGTGGGGGGAGGGGCAGAGGAGGGATGAGGGGATGAGGTAGGTGAGGAGTAGAGAGGAAGAAGTAGAAGAAGTAGAGAAGCAGTCAAAGTGGGCACAGGCAATAAACAAGGATGGTTGGGGGTGGGGTGGGGGGTTGAGGTTACCTTATCTGGGTCAGGTACCACAGAACAGGAGAATGTAGCTCGCTCTGTGTGTGTGTGCGCGCGCGCGCGCGCGCGCGTGTGTGTGTGTGTGTCCGTTTGTTTTCTTTTGTTCTGTTTTAGGTTTGTTGTTTCGTTGGTTTATATATTTTGTCGTTGTTGTTTTGCTTTTATTCCTGACCTAATATGATGTTGGTTAGTTCCTCAGTTTAACGTCATACAGCTAAATAGAAAAAGAGAGAGGAGAGAGAGAGAGAGAGAGAGAGAGAGAGAGATGTCTTTGCGAACAAGGTAATGATTGCTTGCTGTCCAAATCATTGAAGAGCAGACGACACTGGGTTTGGTCACGACATGGAAGGAGGGGCAGGCAGACTCAGCAGGAAGCTGTTTGTTCCCCTGCTCTCTCCCAGTCAGGTACTGCAGGGCAGCAGATGTTCGCCATTTGCCAGGAGCACCTAGTACCTGCATGCATCCTTCCATATATGTGTAATTCTAGTATCACGTTTTTATTCCTGTAAAGGTAAAGGTGTCCCCTAACCTATGTGGTCATAGGGGAGCGAGGCGTCAGAGACCTCACTTCTCTAGGGGCCAGCATTGTGAGGGCGGCGCCCATCCCCTGTATAGATCCCACAACCCCCATCACGGTGTGAGCGTACAGGCGTCCGTTACATTAATGGGCTGGCTGAAAAATTAAAGGAAATGGATCCTTCTGGTCATTGAACTCTGCCCGAGTATCTATCCCACTTTACTATTATCTCTTGTTACTGTCGTCATCATTGTTGTTGTTGCTGCTGCTGTTGTTGCTGTTACTGTCATCATCATCATCATCATCATTATTATTATTATTATTTATTATAATAATTAAAAAAAAAAAAAATAATAATAATATTATTATTATTATTATTATTCACTCTTTTATTTCGAGGATAATGGAATAAGCACTCCTATGCCATTTTTACACCCAGTCCCC
>CM054148.1:45760087-45772587 GCA_028751875.1 Rapana venosa | reverse complement strand
CGTCAGACTGGCTAACATAACTATACAGGTTGGTCGTGACGTCAGACTAGTTAACATAACTATACAGGTTGGTCGTGACGTCAGACTGGCTAACTAGTAGTAATAGTACAGGTTGGTCGTGACGTCAGACTGGCTAACATAACTATACAGGTTGGTCGTGACGTCAGACGGACTAACATAACTAGTACAGGTTGGTCGTGACGTCAGACTAGCTAACATAACTAGTACAGGTGGTCGTGACGTCAGACTGGCTAACATAACTAGTACAGGTTGGTCGTGGCGTCAGACTGGCTAACATGACTACTACAGGTTGGTCTTGTAGTCAGACTGGCTAACATAACTAGTACAGGTTGGTCTTGTCGTCACACTGGATAACATAACTAGTACAGGTTGGTCTTGTCATCAGACTGGCTAACATAACTTGCACAGGTTGGTCTTGTCATCAGACTGGCTAACATAACTAGTACAGGTTGGTCTTGTCGTGAGACTGGCTAACATAACTAGTACAGGTTGGTCTTGTCGTGAGACTGGCTACACATAACTATACAGTTGGTCTTGTCGTGAGACTGGCTACATAACTAGTACAGGTTGGTCGTGACGTCAGACTGGCTAACATAACTAGTACAGGTTGGTCTTGCCCTCAGACTGCCTAACATAACTAGTACAGGTTGGTCGTGACGTCAGACTGGCTAACATAACTACTACAGGTTGGTCGTGACGTCAGACTGGCTAACATAACTACTACAGGTTGGTCGTGACGTCAGACTGGCTAACTTAACTACTACAGGTTGGTCTTGTCGTGATACTGGCTAACATAACTAGTACAGGTTGGTCGTGACGTCAGACTGGCTAACATAACTAGTACAGGTTGGTCGTGACGTCAGACTGGCTAACATGACTAGTACAGGTTGGTTCTATACAGATGGTAACATAACTAGCACAGGTTGGTCTTGTCGTCAGACTGGCTAACATAACTGTACAGGTTGGCTTGTCGTGAGATGGCTAACATAACTAGTACAGGTATGGTCATGACGTCAACAGCTTAACATAAACTAGTACAGGTTGCTGACGTCACGACTGGCTAACATAACTACTACAGGTTGGTCCGTGACGTCAGACTGCTAACATACACTACTACAGGTTGGTCGTGACGTCAGACTGGCTAACTTAACTACTACAGGTTGGTCTTGGCATCAGACTGGCTAACATAACTAGTACAGGTTGGTCGTGACGTCAGACTGGCTAACATAACTAGTACAAGTTGGTCGTGACGTCAGACTGGCTAACATGACTAGTACAGGTTGGTCTTGTCATCAGACTGGCTAACATAACTACTACAGGTTGGTCGTGACGTCAGACTGGCTAACATAACTAGTACAGGTTGGTCGTGACGTCAGACTGGCTAACATAACTAGTACAGGTTGGTCGTGACGTCAGACTGGCTAACATAACTAGTACAGGTTGGTCGTGATGTCAGACTGACTAACAAGTAGTACTACTTCAGGTTGGTCGTTCTATGAGTCTTTCCTTCCAAGTTCAATGGACAAAGTTAATGGTGTATTCAATACCTTACCTCTGCATGCAGTCCTTCATTCGTCCATTTTCATTCTTGCCTTCCTTGCCTTTGATTGCGATTGTGTGCTGTGTACACGTGTGTAAGCTAGTGGGTATAATGAATCACACATGTTGTACATCATTTGAAACTACCTCCCCCCCCCCCCCTCCCCCCCCCCCACCCTCCTCCACACCCTACTGCAACCCCTTCCTCCGCTTCTCTTTATCCATCCTCCTTTTTTTTTTTCTCTCCCAATTCATCTCCCACACCCACACACCCACACCCACCACACCACCACACACACACACACCCCCTGACAAAACACCACCTCCTCCTCCAACGCCATAAGTGGAACAGGAAATTTTCAAGAAAACAACCTCCCACCAGGGAAACTGGATTTCCCAAGAAAAGAGAAGAAAAGAAAGGGGGAAAAACCCAGAAAAGAGGGGATGAAAATTTTTTTTTTTCCCGATCACTCTGAAGACCTCAAACACACACACACATAGGCACCCGCTTGACACGCTTCTCTGTAAGGCTTTCTTTCTCTGGGCCGCGTGGTGGGTCCTTTATATACTATAGCGGTGTAGGCCTACAAGCACAGGTTGCAGAGGCAGTAAGGTGTTTTTTCTGTCCTTAACCGAATCGCCAACATTAACGACGCGAGATGATAAAACAAAATGTGGAAAGGAAAGGGGTGGGAGGTGGGGTTCTCACGTGTGTGGAGTTCCTAAATGGAGTACTTGGGCACACACACACACACACACACACACACACACACACACACATCGATAGCTTGCTTGCTAGATGGACAGGCAGGCAGGCAGGTAGGCAAGCAGGAAGAAATACAGACAGACAGACAGACAGACAGACAGATAGATAGATAGATAGATAGATAGATAGATAGATAGATAGATAGATAGATAGATAGATAGATAGATAGATAGATAGATAGATAGATAGATAGATAGATAGATAGATGGAATTTATATACCTCTACATCTTGCAGAGACAAATCAAAGCGCTTGCAATCAACTCATTCTTACAGAGTCATACAACCAGTAACAATTAATAGTTCCAACAAGTCCAAATGTGCACACACGCACGCACGCACGCACGCACGCGCGCGCGTGCGCGCGTGCACACACACACACACACACACACACACACACACACACACACACACACACACACAACTCACACACCCTGGCAGGGGATAGAATCTCTGCTGTTGAAGGCAGGGAAAAGCTAGGAGATGAAGCAGGAGAGGAAAATTTTACGTTTAAAATAAATATGTCTTGAGACTGGATTTTAAAGTGTAATAATAATAATAATAATAATAATAATAATAATAATAATAATAATAATAATAATAATAATAATAATAATAATAATGTATGGAATTTATATAGCGCTGAATCTTGTAAAGCAACAAATCAAAGCGCTCAGATGACTTTTTTTTTTTATCGAGAATAATGGAATAAGCACTCATGTGCTTTTTTTTTACATCTAGTCCCCGTGTGTATGCGGTTTTGTGGATTTTGTCATCTGTTCCCACCAGCACACAATGGCCTACTCTTTCGAAAAGCGTAACAGGATTTAACGTGTGCGCAAGATGGCTTTTGGCGGAGAGAGAGAGAGCGAGGTCATTCCAGATCGATGGACCAGAAATAGAGAAAGAGCAATGGCCAATGGTGGATTGGTTGAATCTAGGTATTCGTAAGCACAAGGTATCTGCAGCAAAGCTGAGGGAACGAGAAGGAGTGTACAAGTAAAGACATTCACAGAGGTAGGAGGGTACTGTTTTGTAGAGACATTTGTAACAGAGGGTACTGATCTTATAGTACTCTCTATGGCACAGGCAGCCAGTGGAGAGATCGCAAGAGAGGGGTAATGTGCTCAGATTTTTTCTTCCTGAGGACTAGTCCAGCAGAGTTTTGTATACGTTGAAAGGAGTGGATAGATGATGCTGGCAGACCAGCCAAAAGAGAATTGCAATAGTCCAGACGTGAAAGAATGAGAGAGGTAACAAGTTTGGATGTTGCATCTGTGGACGGGTACTTTCGAATTGCACTAATACGCCGTAATTGATAGTAGCATGACTGGCAGGTCTGGGTGATGAATTTGTGCATAGAGAGTGTGTTGTCAATGATAACCCCTAGAGACTTCACAGCAGTGGATAGAGGGACTGATGAATTGCCAAATTGTATTGAAGCTGTGTAATGGAAGAGAGTTTGTGTTTGGTCCCTACATGCATGGTTTCCGTTGTATCTGCATTTAGCTGTAACTTGTTCTGTATCATATAATTTTGGATATCTTGAAAGTAATGGGCCATATTTGTTAAGAGAGAAGGCAGATTTTCAAGAATGTCGCTGCTTAGAATCTGAGAGTCATCTGCATAAAAATGATGGTTGATCTGATGACGGTTTATTACATGTGACAGTGGAGCAGTGTAGAGGGTGAAAAGAACAGGGCCTAGAACAGATCCCTGCGGAACTCCACATTCCAGTCTGGTATGTACTGACTGAATCTTGTTTACTGTGACTGTCTGGAGACGGTCGGTAAGGTATGAACTAAATCAGGTAAGGGCTGTACCAGTAACACCAAACGTTTTTTGAAGACGGGAGAGAAAAATAGAGTGGTCAATAGTGTCGAAGGCTGCAGATGATTTGTTTGTTTTTTACAAGATTCAGCGCTATATAAATTCCATATATTATTATTATTATTATTATAAGTCGAGTAGAGTGAGAAGGGAGATTTTCTCCGAGTCAGAAGCGATTAGAAGTGTGTTTAAGGTGTGGACAAGGGTAGTTTCAGTGCTGTGGTTGACGCGATAGGCAGACTGAAACGCAGGAAGGAGACAGTTGGAGAGAAGATTGTGGTTGAGCTGCTTTAGAACTACATTTTCAAGGACTTTAGAGATAAAAGGTAGGTTGGAAACAAGTCTATAGTTCTTCAGGATGTTGGGATCAAAGTCATGCTTTTTGAGTAAAGGTTTGACTATAGCAGTTTTTAGAGCTGAAGGAACATTTCCAGCTGCTATTTTCGTGATAGTGGGTATAAGTTGTGGCAGGCACTGTGCGAAAAGAGAAGCAGGTATGGGATCAAGATCACATGATTTCATAGTCATTCCTTTCAGAATTATCTCGACTTCTTTCTCGCTTGCTGGATGAAAGGAAATGAGAGGAGTGCCAGAAAATTGGGGATCAGAAGTTGCGCTGGGAAGGACTCTGAATCAAACTAGAGCAAATGTTGCGGACTTTGTCAGAAAAGAATGCAGAAAATATAGAAGGAAGTTCAGAGTGGTTGTGGATAGAAGGCAGAGGGCTAGCCTTTGCAGATCCAAGAAGTGTGGATGTGAGGGAAAAGAGAGATTTCATAGACGGGGCATCAAGAACTTGAAAAGAGTAATACTTTGTTTTGCTGAATGAATTAAGGTTTTGCCTTTGTTGATTTGTTTACGAAGAAGCTGTTTGTTTATATCAGTTTCTGTTTTTCGCCATTGCCGCTCTAGTTGGCGTTTGCGTTTTGCGACTAGGATGTCATGGATGTACCTCGGTGCACATGGCCTATCAGGCAGGAAATGGTCAGTAGGAGGAGCATGTTTATCAAGGAGTTGGCTTAGGACAGATAGATAGATAGATAGATAGATAGATAGATAGATAGATAGATAGATAGATAGAGACAGACAGACAGACAGACAAGACAGACAGACAGAAAGAAGATAGACAGACAGACACAGACGGACAGGCAGGCAGGCAGACAGACAGACAGACAGATAGACAAACATAGATAGACAGACAGACAGACAGACAGATAGATAGATAGATAGACAGACAGATTATAGAGACAGACAGACAGACAGACAGACAGATAGATAGATAGATAGATAGATAGATAGATAGATAGATAGATAGATAGATAGATAGATAGATAGATCTAGACAGAAGGTCACACAGATATAGACAGATAGGCAGACAGACAAAGGAGCTGGAAGAAGTGGAGACATTAACGTACCTGGGTAGCATCATTAACATGCAGGGCGGCACAGACGCAGACGTCAGAGCAAGAATTGGCAAGGCGAGGGCAGCATACTTGCAGCTGAAGAACATCTGGAGCTCCAAGGTGGTGTCGACTCGCACAAAGATCAGGCTGTTCAACTCCAACGTCAAGTCAGTCCTACTGTATGGAGCGGAGACATGGAGGTAAAAAAAGACAACCATCAAGAAAGTTCAGACCTTCATCAACAGCTGCCTGAGACGAATCCTCCAGATCCACTGGCCCGACACCATCAGCAACGCAGACCTGTGGCAACGTACCAACCAGCTGCCAGCGAGAATGAAATCCGGCGCAGGAGATGGGGATGGATGGGCACACCCTGAGAAAGCCAGCCAGCAACATCACAAGGCAGGCACTATCATGGAACCCCCAGGGAAAACGAAAAAGAGGAAGGCCAAGAAACACCTGGCGACGTGACCTTGAGGCAGAAACCAAGAAGATGGGATATACCTGGAGACAGCTGGAGAGAATAGCCCAGGACAGAGGACTCTGGCGGACTGTTGTCGGCGGCCTATGCTCCAGGGGGAGTGACGGCCTTAAGTAAGTAAGTAAGTAGGCAGACAGACAGACAGACGGACAGATACCTAGCTAGCTAGATTCATTCTAACACAATACAAACAACACATGTTCGTCAGGTCTGGTTCAGGGGTATGTATGCTAAATCTGATATGGCTGACAATTAAAAGAATAATACATCTGGAAGTAAATAAAGATGGAGACCCATTTTAGACAGCTAGTGTGAATGTGTGTGTGTGTGTGTGTGTGTGTGTGTGTGTGTGTGTGTGTGTGTGTGTGTGTGTGTGTGTGTGTGTGTGTGTGTGTTGTCTGTCTGTCTGTCTGTCTGTCTGTCTGTCTGTCTATGTCTGTATCTGTGTGTCTGTGTGTCTGTGTGTCTGTGTGTGTATGTGATGGTCTTCGTTTAAATATTGATCTACTAAAAAGTTATAATTGTTAGGCAGGGATACAGGGTGGGGGTGGGCGGGGGGGGGGGGGGGGGGGATGAAAAGTTACTGCTATAGGGCGTTGTATGTGCAGCTGGAAGAGGGATGATGATACTACTACTAACTACTACTACTACTACTACTACTACTACTACTACTACTAATAATAATAATAATAATAATAATAAATGGAATTTATACAACGCTATATCTAGCAGAGACAAATCAAAACGCTTGCACTCAACTCACTCTTACACAGTCATACAACCAGTAACAATTAATAATTCCAACAAGTCCAAATGTGCACGCACGCACGCACGCGCGCACGCACACACACACACACACACACACACACAACACACACACACACACACACACACACGCACACACACACACACACACACACACACACAGGTCACACACAGGGCGATAGAATCTCGGCTGTTGAAGGCAGGGAAAGGCTAGGAAATGAAGCAGGAGAGGGTAATCTTAGGTTTGAAATAAATATGTCTTGAGACTGGATTTTAAAGTATCATAAGAAGGCTTTGGGCGATGAGAGAGAGGGAGGTCATTCCAGATCGATGGATCAGAAATAGAGAAAGAGCGACGGCCGACTGTGGATTGGTTTAATCTAGGTATTCGTAAGGACAAGGTATCTGCAGCAGATCGGAGGGAACGAGAAGGAGTGTACAAGTAAAGACATTCACAGAGGTAGGAGGGTACTGTTTTGTAGAGACATTTATAACAGAGGGTACTGATCTTATAGTTCTCTCTGTGGCACAGGCAGCCAGTGGAGAGATCGCAAAAGAGAGGTAATGTGCTCATATTTTTTTCTTCCTGATGACTAGTCGTGCTGCAGAGTTTTGTATACGTTGAAAGGAGTGGATTGATGATGCTGGCAGACCAGCCAAAAGAGAATTGCAATAGTCCAGACGTGAAAGAATGAGAGAGGTAACAAGTCTGGATGTTGCATCTGTGGACAGGTACTTTCGAATTGCACTAATACGCCGTAATTGATAGTAGCATGACTGGCAGGTCTGGGTGATGAATTTTGGCATAGAGAGTGTGTTGTCAATAATGACCCCCTAGATACTTCACAGCAGTGGACAGAGGAAATGATGCATTGCCAAATTGTATTGAAGCTGTTGTAATGGAAGAGAGTTTGTGTTTGGTCCCTACATGCATGGTTTCCGTTTTATCTGCATTTAGCTGTAACTTGTTCTGTATCATATGATTTTGGATATCTTGAAAGCAGTGGGCCATATTTGTTAAGAGAGAAGGCAGATTTTCAGGAGTGCCGCTGCTTAGAATCTGAGAGTCATCTGCATAAAAATATGGTTGATCTGATGACGGTTAATTATATGTGACAGTGGAGCAGTGTACAGGGTGAAAAAAACAGGGCCCAGAACAGATCCCTGCGGAACTCCACATTCCAGTCTGGTATGTACTGACTGAATCTTGTTTACTGTGACTGTCTGGAATCGGTCGGTAAGGTATGAACTAAATCAGGTAAGGGCTGTACCAGTAACACCAAACGTATTTTTGAAGACGGGAGAGAAAAATAGAGTGGTCAATAGTGTCGAAGGCTGCAGATAAGTCGAGTAGAGTGAGAAGGGAGAATGACTGCACGTGCAACTAAATGATTGCGTGCGTGCGTGCGTGCGTGCGTGCGTGCGTGCGTGCGTGCGTGCGTGCGTGTGTGTGTGTGTGTGTGTGTGTGTGTGTGTGTGTGTGTGTGTGTGTGTGTGTGTGTGTGTGTGTGTGTGTGTGTGTGTGTGGTGTCGACGTCGTCGTCTTCGTCATCCTCCTTCTCCTCCTCCTCTCCTCTTCCTCCTTCTTCTTCTAATCCTCATTCTTCTTAAATTGAAATTCTTTTATTTTGAGGATAATGGAATTAGCACTAATGCCTCCCTTTTTTACATTCAGTCCCCGTGTGTATGCAGTTTTGTAAATGTTGTCATCTGTTCCCATCGACACACAATGGCCTGATCTTCCAAAAAGCGGAACAGGTTCTAACGTGTGCACAAGATGGTCTGTGTGCGTTCGCACAATGGACCCCTTCTTAGCCAAATGAGAAAGTTTGGATTTCAGATGTTGAAAGTGCAAATGATATGCTATGACATAGCAACAGTATTACAGGGTAACAACGCTGTCTGCAGTGCAAAAGAACTGTCATATGTAATGTTCTGTGTTACACACTTGTAGCAGCACACAGTCATACACTGGGCATGTAAGACAGCGCACAACTTTGGGGGAGGGGGGTTGTTGTTTTTGTTGTTGTTGTTGTTGTTGTTTTTATAGATGATGTCTAACTGAACGTAGCGCTGTTACCAACAGGCGTAACTTCAATGCTAGGATAACTATCTTTTTTTTTCTTCTCTTAACAGGAAGTGGTCTTGAAGCTGCAGTTTAGCTTCATACAGGAACTCAAACGACAATCATATCATTAAAAATGAAAACTTAAACTTTTTTTGTATGCTTAGACTTCAATTTTGCAGCTTTGTGTATTAATGAATAACGACAGAAGGTAAACTTTCTGACCTCTGTCTGTCTGTCTGTCTGTCTGTCTGTCTGTCTGTCTGTCTGTCTTCTCTCTCTCTCTCTCTCTCTCTCTCTCTCTCTCTCTCTCTCTCCTCTCTCTCTCTCTCTCTCTCTCTCTCTCTCTCTCTCTCTCTCTCTCTCTCTCTCTCTCTCTCTCTCTGTCACGCGAGCGGTCGCACCGCCCGCCTCTTCTACCCCCCCTCCTCCCACTTAACATCAGTATCATCGACTCCACTCCCCTATGCTAAAAAGTCCTTTGGATGAGACTATATTATTTATTTATCTATTTATTTTATTCTTTTATATCGAGGATAATGGAATAAGCACTTATGTGCTTTTTTTTTTACATCCAGTCCCCGTGTGTATGCGCTTTTGTAAATTTTGTCATCCGTTCCCACCGGCACACAATGGCCTACTCTTAGGAAAAGCGGAACAGGATTCAACGTGTGCGCAAGATGTCCTGCGTGCGTTCGCACACGGGGCCTCGGTTTATAGTCTCATCCGAAGGATGTGAAGGACTATAAACGGGTCCAGCGTAGGAACACACGCAGAACGTCTTGCTTCACCACTTCAAAGTTAGAACGCTTCTGTCTGAATGGTAAGCAGTCAGACACTTGCACACAAAGCGTCATCTCACCATTGGGGAACCTCACAACCACAGCCCAAGAACGAAAAAAACCCGTTTGTTTTTATTTGTTTGTTTGTTTGTTTCGAATACAAAGTACAACCGTGAAAAAATTGCAAATGGTTCTGGTTTATTTATCTTTTTAAAAAAATTTTATTCTTTTATATCGAGGATAATGGAATAAGCACTTATGTGCTTTTTTACATTCAGTCCCTGTGTGTATGCGGTTTTGTCAATTGTCATCTGTTTCCACCGGCACACAATGGCCCACTCTTACGAAAGGCGGAACAGGATTTTAACGTGTGCACAAGATGTTCTGCGTGCGTGGTGTATGTGCGTGTTTGTAAGCGTGTGTGTGTGTGGGGGGGGGGGGGGGGGGGGGGGTGAGGGAGGGGGTCGAGTTTTGTGTGTATGTGTGTCCCATCAAAATGTATCATGGTCGGCTGTTTTACTTCCTGTACTGTACCTTGTGCATCGTCTGTCTGCAGTTTCTTTCACTCTCAGATTGTGGAGTGATTTTCCAAGAGTGTGACTTTGTACAGCTGCGTTATAGCGTTTGTTACCTGTTCATACGCTGTGATACTGTTGTCCAAGAGTGTGACTTTGTACGCCTGTGTGTGATAGCGTTTGTTACCTGTTCATACGCTGTGACACTGTTGTCCAGGAGTGTGACTTTGTACATCTGTGTGTGATGGCGTTTGTTACCTGTTCATACGCTGTGATACTGTTGTCCAGGAGTGTGACTTTGTACAGCTGTGTGTGATAGCGTTTGTTACCTGTTCATACGCTGTGACACTGTTGTCCAGGAGTGTGACTTTGTACATCTGTGTGTGATGGCGTTTGTTACCTGTTCATACGCTGTGATACTGTTGTCCAAGAGTGTGACTTTGTACGCCTGTGTGTGATAGCGTTTGTTACCTGTTCATACGCTGTGATACTGTTGTCCAAGAGTGTGACTTTGTACGCCTGTGTGATAGCGTTTGTTACCTGTTCATACGCTGTGACACTGTTGTGCAAGAGTGTGACTTTGTACATCTGTGTGTGATGGCGTTTGTTACCTGTTCATACGCTGTGATACTGTTGTCCAGGAGTGTGACTTTGTACAGCTGTGTGTTATAGCGTTTGTTACCTGTTCATACGCTGTGACACTGTTGTCCAGGAGTGTGACTTTGTACATCTGTGTGTGATGGCGTTTGTTACCTGTTCATACGCTGTGATACTGTTGTCCAAGAGTGTGACTTTGTACGCCTGTGTGTGATAGCGTTTGTTACCTGTTCATACGCTGTGACACTGTTGTGCAAGAGTGTGACTTTGTACATCTGTGTGTGATGGCGTTTGTTACCTGTTCATACGCTGTGACACTGTTGTCCAGGAGTGTGACTTTGTACAGCTGTGTGTTATAGCGTGTGTTACCTGTTCATACGCTGTGACACTGTTGTGCAAGAGTGTGACTTTGTACAGCTGTGTGTTATAGCGTTTGTTACCTGGTCATACGCTGTGATACTGTTGTCCAGGAGTGTGACTTTGTACAGCTGTGTGTTATAGCGTTGTTACCTGTTCATACGCTGTGACACTGTTGTGTCACTGAAACCCACACGGAAGCTGACTCCTATCGTTCAGGCAATCACTGAAGTTAGCTTATATCCACCAAGTCAGCATGCCGATACCTTTGTAGAGGGCAATCGGATAAACGCGCGCGTATAGACATAAAAATGTAAGCATGAAATTATATATATATATATATATATATATATATATATATATATATATATACAAATAGACAGATAGATAGGTAGAGAGAGAGACATTTTTTCTTTTTCTTTTTCATATGGAGGATAATGGAATAAGCACTCATGTGCTTTTTTACATCCAGTCCCCGTTTGTATGCGGTTTTGTAAATTTTGTCATCTGTTCCCATCGGCACACAATGGTCTACTCTTTCGAAAAGCGGAACAGGATTTAAACGTGTGCGCAAGATGTTCTGCATGCGTTCACACACGGGGCCTCGGTTTATAGTCTCATCCGAAGGACTTTGACATTCAGTTCGATTTTTTTGTCAAACTGGGAAGAAAGGGCGAGGCTGGGAATCGAACCCAGAACCTCATGGTTTGAGAGAGCGATAGATAGATAGATAGATAGATAGATAGATAGACAGACAGACAGACAGACAGACAGACAGACAGATAGATAGATAGATAGATAGAAAGATAGATAGATAGATAGATAGATAGATAGATAGATAGATAGATAGATAGATAGATAGATAGATAGATAGATAGATAGATAGATAGATAGATAGATAGATAGATAGATAGATAGATAGATAGATCATTACAAGAATACTTCATAATCTCCATCAACCAAACGGGGTTTTTTTCTTTTCAAAAACAACATTTTGACCCAAACTAGACAAAGTCGCACAACCTAGACCTCAAGCCAGTGATGCTTAGGCTACCACCATCGCCAGCAAGCAAACAACCAGCCCCACAGTTAAACCAGCCATCCATTCCTCTCATGTTTCCTCCCCGGCATTTTAATGGACACTCAGACCACACACTCTCTGTCCCCACACACCTCCGTGGAAACTGGTGGATTTAGCTAGGCTAGCCCGGGACTGGGGGCTAGCCTCTACTATACTATACTATACTATACTATACTATACTATACTATACTATACTATACTATACTATACTATACTATACTATACTATACTATACTATGCTATACTATGCTATACTATGCTATACTATGCTATGCTATACTATACTATGCTATACTATAC
>CM054148.1:45667587-45747587 GCA_028751875.1 Rapana venosa | reverse complement strand
TGCAAAATTCTGTGTAAAAGTTCTCCATTTTCATTTTGTTCTCCAGTGCCATGTCTGCCATGATCAGTTCTCTGTTTGTGTTGTCTGTCCCCACTTTGGCATTATGTCTCCCATTAGTATTTTTAGATCCCTCTTTGGTGCTTTGTCCATGATGGTCTGGACTTGTTCGAAGAAGTTTTCTTTATCTTCTAACTCTGCTGTATTTGTTGGAGCGTAGCATGAACGATGGTAACCTTTCTGCCTTTTGAGTTGAAAACGTGCTGTGAGGATCCGTGGTGACATGGTTCCCAGGACAGCAGTGCTTGCGTTGCTTCAGGTCTCATCAGCAGCGCTACTCATGTGTGTGGGGCTGGCTTCTTCCTGTCAGAGTGATGATAGTGTCTCCACTTGCAAGCTTTGTCTGCCCGGTTCCATTCCATCTGGTCTGCACAGGCCAAGGTCTTTAGGTTGTACTGTGCATTTCTCTACTACCTGTGCTGTTTTACCGGTTTCATACAGGGTTTGATGTCAGGTCCTATCCTGGTTGTTGACTTGGTTGTTAAAGAGTTGTCGGCGCACTGGCTTCCCGAAGGCTTTCACCAGCAGCGTCATAGGCTCTACCAGAGAGGCTCTTCCCCAACCATGTCGCTCGTAAGAGGTAATGTTGCAGTTTCAGTAACAGATGGTTTTTTATTAGTGACATGGGTCGTTAGCCAATGCACAACCCCAACCTGGAGGCCAGGGTGCATCGTTTAGTCTGGCTCCTCTCCCGAGACCTGTTGAGCATGGTTGAACCTGCAGAGCCGAAGCCCCGCCACATAGCTCTGGGGTGTCATTGAAGCACGCAAGCCATCCACACGACAAGTGTTATACACCATCTGGGACAGATGGTATGGTATAGTATAGTTAATATGGTATGGTATGGGTATGGTATAGTATAGTATAGTTTAGTATTGTATAGTATAGTTATATAGTTTAGTATAGTATAGTATAGTATGTAGTATAGTATTAGTATGTATAATATAGTGTGTGTAGTGTTAGCGTAGCATAGCGTAGTGTAGTGTAGTTAGTTGGTGTAGTGTAGTGTAGTTAGTGTAGTGTATGTGTAGTGTGTTAGTGATAGTGTAGTGTGAAGTGTAGTGTAGTCATCTCATCTGTTCCCATACCCCTCCGGGGTGTAGAGGCCTGCATTGACGGTATAGTATGTATAGTATAGTATAGTATAGTATAGTATAGTATAGTATAGTATAGTTTGTATGGTATGGTTATGGTATGGTATGGTATGGTGTGGTGTAGTGTAGTGTAGTGTAGTGCAGTGTAGTGTAGTGTAGTGTAGTGTAGTTGTAGTGTAGTGTAGTGTAGTGTAGTGCAGTGCAGTGTAGTAGTATGTGCAGTGTAGTGTATTATTTATTTATTTTATTTTTTATTTATTCTTTTATATCGAGGATAATGGAATAAGCACTCATGTGCTTTTTTTACATCCAGTCCCCGTGTGTATGCGGTTTTGTAAATTTTGTCATCTGTTCCCACCGGCACACAATGGCCTACTCTTTCGAAAAGCGGAACAGGATTTAACGTGTGCGCAAGATGTTCTGTGTGCGTTCGCACACGGGGCCTCGGTTTATAGTCTCATCCGAAGGACTGTAGTGTAGTGTAGTGTAGTGTAGTGTAGTGTAGTGCAGTGTAGTGTAGTGTAGCGTAGATCTAGTCTAGTCTAGTCTAGTCCAGTCTAGACATCTCCAGTGGACTTCTCAGGCCGTGACCTCAGCTTCAACCCTGGTGGAATCGGATAATGCGGGTGAGCGTGCGGGCGTGCGTGTGTGTGTGTGTGTGTGCGAGCACGCGGGGGAGCGGGCGTGCGTGCGTGGGTTCCCTACAAGGAAGGTGGGGGAGGGAGAAAGCGGAAAGGTGGTGGCAGGTTGGCTTTTAGCGTCAGATCACATCAACCTCCTGTGTTTTGGGATTGCTCCTCATGCGTGGACTCTCTCTCTCTCTCTCTCTCTCTCTCTCTCTCTCTCTCTCTCTCTCTCCATCAACATATGTTGGGGAATGCTTTCCTGTATCACGTGTGGAATATCTCTCTCTCTCTCTCTCTCTCTCTCTCTCTCTCTCTCTTCTCTCTCTCTCTCTCTCTCTCTCTCTTCTCTCTCTGTGAATATAAATTCCATACATAATTATTATTATTTATTATTTAAAACAAAGCCTGTAAATGATATTAGCTCAGATCACTGGTTTTTTGCATGTTGCATGTAAGATTTTGCTTGAAAAAGACAATATATATGTGGTGTGTGTGTGTGTTTGTGTGTGTGTGTGTGTGTGTGTGTGTGCGTGCGTGCGTGCGTGCGTGCGTGCGTGCGTGCGTGCGTGCGTGTGTGTGTGTGTGTGTGTGTGTGTGTAACCCAAAGGAAATTGGTTAATAAATGTGAAAGTTATGACTAAAAAAAAAAGACAAAACAATGACAATGTTCACAAACGCTGCACACTTCCAGATCTATGGTCTACACAGGTGTGTCCTCCCTTGCTCTGCACCAGTGTCCTCCTGGCATGTCTGGGAAACCTGCTCCTTCTTCTTCTTCTTCCTCTTCATCTGGCTGAAGCCCTCTCTTTCTCCTAGCCCTTCTTTCTTCTTCAGTGGCCAATGGTGCCTGTATTTGAGTATCATGAATGCGCTTCGCCATTGCCTTCTCAACCTTGGAGCATTGTTCTGACATCCAGTTCCCCATGGCCTCGGTCATCTTCTTCTTGATTGACCTGTTGACTGTTCTATACTCTTCGGCCGTTTCTGGGTTTTTGTTCTTCTCTGGCTTTAGCTCCCTACGTTGATCGCACAGGTCCAGGATATCGTTGGTAACCCACGGTTGGTTCTTTTTCCTTTCTTTCCCAAGGATCTCCAGCGCTGTCTCCTGAATGGTCTTGCTGAAGGTCTCAGTGAGGTTGTTGATGTCATCTGGAGGAAATTCAATGCTGCAAATCTGCCCCCTATCTCAGTTTTAAAAGATTTCAGCGACTGCGGGGTCCTTCAGCTTTTCCATGTTGAACCGCAAACGGGGATTTCTCTTCTGGTTCTTGGTCTTCAGCTTGATCTGTAGGGTCATGAGTACCATGTCGTGGTCACACCAATATCAGCGCCAGGGAAAGTTCTTGTCTGGGCTTTGTTGATGCTCGACTTAAATCGTTTGGGGGCCAAGATGTAGTCAATCTGGTTATGTATCTTTCCATTTGGTGAGTGCCACGTCGTTCTTCTTGATGTCTTGTGGGGGTATAGGGTGTTGGCGACAGTAAGATTGTGGCTGCTTGCGATTTCCAAAAGTCTGAGACCTCTATCGTTGGTTTCGTCCACGCCAAAAACGGCCTATTGTCCCTGGCCATTGGTCATAAGCGTCAGGTCCGATCTTGGCATTCCAGTCGCCCTGGATCACGAGAAAGTCCTTCTTTGGAGTTGATTTGATGGCGCTCTCCAAATCCTCGTAGAAACACTCGATTGCTTCATCATCGTAGTCTGATGTTGGTGCATAGAATTGTATGATGGTCATGTTGTGTGGTTTTGCTGCGACACGCATGGAGATCAGTCTACTTGAGATTGGGGTACAGCTGATGACACTGTTAGTCCTCTTCTTGTTGACAAGAAATCCTACTCGTGTTGGTGTTGTGAGTCGTCGCCACTATACCATAGTTTGTGATCTTCTTCTGTGGTTGTTTCGCCGAATCCGACCCAACGGACTTCGGCCAGTCCAAGTATGTCCCATTCGTACCTTCGTAATTCGTGGGTCAGTTCTTGGAGCTTCCCACATGCGTGCAAGGTTCCATGTACCAATGATGGTCCTCTCAGCCTGGAGTTTGATCGCTGTTGTTTGGTCCCAGTCGCATATTTTTCACCTCCATCCTGGAACGCTCCAATGGAAGGCGCGGTTGTTGGTATTCCGGGCCTCAACCGATCTGGCATGTCTTTTCTTGCAGTGCTGTCCATGTTGGTATTTCTGTGGGCGTGGATTGCTTGGCGGCGCCCATCTCCTCTCCAAGCTGCTATTTGCCCATAGCTGGGGATTTTTGGGTCGGGTTATTTCCCCACTGAGACAGGTAGTACTGGGCTACAGGTTACCAGTAGCAGAGGAACACCTCTGACTCTGACTCTGACAGCAAGGAGGCGTACCAGACCATCAAGGTACTAACCAAGTCCCAGCAGCCAAAGACCTCCGTTATTGAAGACAAAGAGGGGTCAGTCCTTACAGAGAGCGCCACTATCATGAAGAGATGGACAGAATATTGCAGCGACCTGTACAACTACAAGCTGAAGGCTGATCCGAACAAACTTCACGAGCAAGATCCCAGACCATCAGATCCCGAAAGCACACAGGTGCTGGAGGAAGAGGTAGAAGAAGCAGTAAGATCCTTGAAAGGAGGCAAGTCACCAGGGATTGACAACATCCGGCTGAGCTCATCAAGAACGGAGGCCCAGAGATGATCAAGGCATTAACAATCATCTGCCAACGCATCTGGACCAGCAAAGAGTGGCCTGAACAGTGGACCCAATCCATCATAGTTCCACTTCCAAGAAGGGAGACCTGAAGAAGTGCCAAAATTACAGAACAATCAGTCTGATAAGCCATCCAAGCAAAGTTATGCTACGCATTGCCTTGAACAGATTGAAACCACAAGCAGAAGAAATCTATCAGAAGAACAGGCAGGATTCAGACCAGGTCTAAGATATCGAGCAGATCTTCAACATCAGAATGCTCATAGAGAAGCATCTCCAACATCAACTACAGCTCTACAACAACTTCATTGACTTCAAGAAGGCTTCGACCGAGTGTGGCAAGAAGCTCTGTGGCAAGTCATGAGAGACTATAACTTCGACGAGGACCTGATTCAAGTCATCCAGGCGCTGTATGACAGCTCCCACAGTGCAGTCCTCATGGGTGGAGAAATCGGGGAGTTCTTCCGGACTTCAGTTGGAGTTCGACAAGGCTGCCCGCTATCCCCCGTTCTTTTCAACGTGTTCCTGGAGAACATTATGCAGGAGGCCCTCCTTGACTTCAAGACCACAATCACAATAGGAGGAAGGCCAGTCTACAATCTTCGATTCGCAGACGATATTGATCTCATGGGCTGCAGTGAAGAAGAACTCCAGGATCTCACCACCAGACTGGAAACATCAGCCAATGCCCACGGTATGGAGATCAGCACGGAAAGAGCAAGATCCATAGTGAACAGTACTACACCAACCACTCCCACCAGCATCAAGATGAGTGGCGAGACACTAGAGGAGGTAGAAACTTTCAAGTACCTTGGAGCAAGTCATCACCAAAGAAGGTACGAGAACACAAGAGGTGAAGATCAGACTTGCTGTGGCACTCTCCTCCATGACTAAGCTGGCGAAAGTGTGGAGAGAAACCATAACATCAGAACCACACTAAGGTCAGACTCTACAAGGCACTCGTCACATCCATTGCCTTGTACAGCTGTGAAGCATGGACACTTACTGCCGATCTAGAACGTCGAATTCAAGCCTTTGAGATGAAGTGCCTCAGGCGGATCCTGAACATCACCTACAGAGACCGTAAAACCAATGACTACGTCTGGCAGCAGATCAAGGCACTGGCTGGCAAACAAGAACCATTGCTAGATACAGTCAAACGGAGGAAACTGAAATGGTTTGGCCACACAACAAGGCATAACAGCCTGTCAAAGACAGTCCTGCAGGGAATGGTGGAAGGAGCAAGGAGGCAGAGACGACCACGCAAAAGCTGGATATCCAACATCAAGGAGTGGACCGGCCTCACTGTACCAAACCTCCTGAAAGCAGCCCATGACAGAACCATTTGGCGGTCCACTTGCAGCGTCCGTGCGGGTACCCCAACGGTCGTCCCGACCAAGGGATGAGTGAGTGAGTGAGTGAATGCGCTTCGTGTTTTCAGCTGAAAATCCTCTGAGAAAAACTGACCTACTACACCAAGACACCACCCATCCTGTCTACGACCCTCCCTACAGCCTGTGTACACACCATCATTGACTGTGCTGGCTTCAGTTGCTAAAGCTGTCTGTGTTGATAGCAAGGAGGAGTCCATGGCCAGTATGTCCATATATTTGATGCCTCATTAATTTTGCATTTTGTGTATCGTATCCTTCTAGATGCTTGCTCAGCAACTGTGTGTGTCAAGTCCTCGAAAATAGGCTTTCTTTTATCTAGCACTGCTTTAGGAAGACTATACTAGGTGTGTGCTGATAACTGTCAACTGTACCAGAAGCAACTGTCTTTTGTGTAGGCACCAAGTTTCTGTGCAGGAAGCATGTGTTGGTGCTTCATCACCTGAACTGCAGTGAAGGTAAACAGTCCACACAGCCTTCCCGTCACTCTTGTTTACTCTTATGGCATTACCATCGTGAGTTTTTATTACATCAATTCTCTCTTTTGTCAGTCTGCCCTCTCCCCCAGTATTCTTCCCATCTTCAAGTTTTCTGTCTCACAAATTCTTCTTCAACTGCTGCAGCCGTGTACTCGTTCTCCTTTGAACGTGCCTTTCACATTCTGTCTTTTCTACAGGAACACCAGGACCACAAATAATGGTTGTGAGTCATGGGCAGTTTGGAATGAATATGTATGAATTCCCATCCCCTATGAACCTTGTGTATAACATAATTATACGCTGGTGATCTTGACCAGATGAACAAAATATATCTTTTATATAAAATATATCTTTTCCCATGAAGCCTGCTGACCCTTCATGGTTTTTCATACAGTCTTGACCATGGCTGGTTTGCCAGCGCCTATACTTTTCAGAATTTTGATTTTGATCCACGTTCTCCTACTGTCCACATGACTTGCACACTTTGGTTTGTTCCAGCCCCTAACACTTTTCCAGTTGTGCATCCAGCAGCACCAGCTCCTGCCCCCCCCTTGAGGAGTGACCCCTTGTCCTCCGCTGCCATTACAACTGATGTCAGCGTTTTTCAAGTCAGTCATTTTCTTTTTCTGCAACATCTGCCAGATGTTCCTGTCTTGCAGCACTGGCCATGCTTTCTTTCATGACACACGCTGCACGTTTTCCACTGTCTTACTTAGGGGTTAGTGTGTACTCTTACATGCGGGTGGTGCCATCCAGCGTGGTTACCAAGTACTTGGATGGATGACCGTTTGTGCACCTTGGCTCTAGCACAGTCCCCCAGTTCACCCAGCCGTAAATGGGTACCTGCCCTTTTAGTACCAGGGGAAGTAACGCAGCGAGGGAGAGGAGATGGGTAACCACTCTCAATATGCTCGCCCCTGGAAAAGCTGAGGTGTCTGATGCCTCACTCCCCTACGACCACATAGGTTAAGGGACACCTTCACCTTTTACAAGAAGGAAGGTGGCAGGACAGTTAAGAAGTTCACCTGCCTAACAAGTAAACTGTGAGGTTCTGGGTTCGATTCCCAGCCTTGGTCTTTCTTCATAGTTTGACGGTAAAATCGAACTGAATTTTAAAGTCCTTCAGATGAGACTATAAACCGATGAACACCCACCCTCCCTGACTTCGAATTAGGACAAAACTAAGCCTATTTAAGCAAAACACCTTTATGATACAATGCATAAATGATTAATCTCTGAAATTAACCCCAAATAACGGACACTTTAGCCGAGTGGTTAAGATCGCTTGACTTCAATCCCACTGAGTCCATGAAGTCGTGGTTTTGAATCTGGGCGGCGTGTAGTGAATTAAGCGTGGATATTTTTTAATGATCTCCCAGGTCGACTTCAAGTGCAGACCTGCCAGTGCCTTAGAATACCAAATATTTACGTTTAAGATCCCGTAATTCAAGGCAGCGTTGGATGGGTTACAGAAACACGAACATACCCGCCATGTATCCTATACCATGAATACACACACACACACACACACACACACACACACACACACACACACACACACACACACAACATACATACACGCGCTCGCGCGCCCACTCACACACTCACACACTACAAGTGACAAAACACAAACTTTCAGTCACACACAAGCATCTCTAGCTTCTATTCGAGGGTAATTTCTAGTATGATTTTGCCGATTTGAACTTGCTGCTATCAAAACAAAATATTGTAGGGCCTACAAGTGTATTTGTTTCCAGAAGTTCAGCTCCAGTCATATTTTATGCAGTTGTCATCAAGTGCTCCGTTCTTCCGAAACTTTGAGAGACTTGAGATATCCTGGAGAAACTATCCAGAACCTGATGTCAGATCAGCTTCTTTTGATTGAAATTGCTCACTTCCTTGCAGATGGTCCCGTTTTCAGGTTTACATTATGAATGTTCAGAATATTTTTTTTATATAATGTTGATGCAATTTTTCCCCATGAATTTTTGATGCTACTGATTTGACATCTTTATGCGCGCGCACACACACACACACACACACACACACACACTCACACACACATATGCTGTTGCCATATTGTTATTTGGCAACTCACCAATGTATTTTTCCCTGTTAAAACATTGTTTGTAATTGCAATGAAATATGCTTTTGTTACTTCTTGGGAACTCTTCTGACCATGACGTTACAAAATGTCCTTAAATCCCTTTATAACATTACGACATAAACTATTTTTGGTAACAAAAGTCTATGTTTCCCAAATACAGTCGAACCCTGTTTCTATTAAAACTGTATGCGTTTTCTTGACCCATTTTGAGCAATACAACTGTCTTCAATATAAATGAAACAACATATAATACAATTTTGATGAAGATTTTCTTTTAGAATTGTCAGTAATAAGATCAGACCAAAATCTGATCAATCTTGCACCAATTGCACACACAGACACAGATACACACACACACACACACAGCGCACGCACGTACGCCCCCCCTCCCCCCTACACACACACGCGCGCGCGCGCGCGCGTACACAGAGTACAAGTGACAAAACACAAACCGTCAGTCACACACAAGCATCTGCTTTTCTCCTTTATTTCTCCCTGTCTCCCCCTTCGGCTTATATCGCTAATAGTGAAAAGATGCTAATATCAAAAGAACAAACAAACACATATACAAAAACACAGATTTTGTTTTCCTATACTTATACAACGGTAAATTAATCTGCTAACTTGAGCAATGAGAACAATAAGTTATAGAAGGGCTATGTCACTGAAATGCAGTTTGATTAAAATCACCTTAGAAAGAAAAAAATAGAGGATATTGTTGTTACATATTCTCTTTGCTGTTAAAATGGGAGAATGGGTCTAAAGATGCTAAGATACATCATTTTCTTAAAGAGCTCGTCGGACATAACGATTACAGGGACAATGATAGTCGGAAAAGTTACTTGACAGATACTATGCAGTTGTGGACTTGGGCCCAAGTCACTAGCGGAAGTTAGGCTAATGACAGACTACTTCCGATAGCCTAGCCTACTTCCTCTTTACTTTGCCCCATTAGGCCTACTGACGGAAGGTGCAACTCTTTGGTCGTGCTCAAATCAGCTCATCCAACACCGCATCCGTCTACTAAACAAGAGTCAAAATGCCTCCCAAGTTCGATCCCACCGCTGTCCATACAGGTATTTGGTTATTTATGAAAAAAATTCAGCAAGAGAATAGCGGAGACTTCTTAAAGTTGAAGTGATATCTGTGCTCCACAACGTGGGATCATGACCACCATGGTACCTTTTCACATTTCTTGTTCTGCATTCGTGTGTCAACTTTGTGTGCATTTTATTTAGTTGAAACGAATTATTTTTGTAAGTGTACTTAGATACGATGGATAGTTTCTTTACATATATTATGACGGGCTGCCAGTCGGCGTTTTTTTGTTGTTATTTATGGGAGTGACGTGCTTTTTCAGTTTCAATAGCTTCAGGTATTTTTTCCTGACTGATGAAGTGACCAACAGTACCACCGTCGCTCTTTGGTATGCTAAGGGCTTATTGTTTTTCCTTCTTCCTTTGATTCATGTTTCAGCCCAGTTATTAATCGATTCCAACCACCACCATTTTAATTGTGATTTGCACCAAGCAGCTACAGTTCTTAAAAAAAATGTAGGCCTATAATTACTGACAGCAGAAAGGGACATGCTACGGGTGTTGTTTGAAGGTACTGCCCCCAAATCAGATAGTTTCTGTTGCCCCAGTAATAGCCTACATTCAAACTTAAATATTTTATGTTCAGCCCTCTTACCAGCTGCCCGTGTGCAGGTTATTTGTAAGGCTAGTGCCTTGGGTTATAGACTGGAAGGTGTGGGTTGAAAAAGAAATCCCAAGTGCCATAGGGGGGGCTCTTTCAGTATGAATAGCATCCCCACTTTCTGGAAATTCTGTGCTAAAATGACTTCAGTTTTCTCAATTTCTGTCACGTAATAAAGTTATCTCTGGTCTATCCCCACTCTTATTTTCCTCCCATCCATCCCATATTCCTTTTTTTTTTCCCAAGCAGATCTGCCCTGAAGTCAGGGAGGTCAGCGGGCAGATCTCAGGCAGTTAGAAATGCAGACCAGGCCCTTAGCATTCTGTCCAGTATGGCCATGCAAACTATTGATCAAAAATTGAGGCCATGGATTGATCAGATATTTAACCTTGACAGGTTAATTTGCTACAGAGGGTTTCTCGGCATCAGCCAGATTGAAGATTGCACTAAACATTATTTTTCTGTCTTTTTTTGGTGTGTGGCTATCCTGACAGCTTAATCAAGTTAATGGTCAATCCAGTTGAAATCTTAAATGAGTTGCAGTTCTTGTATGCATTCATTTGAAAGGTTAAAATCTTACCTAGTTGTATTCTGACATTTTAGATTCATGAACAAGACAATTTGATTCTTTAAAAGCATTTGTAGTGTTGCAATACAGATTACTTTCCACTTATGGCCAGTCAAAAGTATATCTTGTAAGAGTCGTGCATATGACAAATGCTGTCACTTTAACTGGTCACATGATAATAATCCCAAATTGTACTTGTAAGTTATCTTGAGTTACAAGTCTGTCACTTCAGCTAGAACTTTTAGTTCAAGTGACAGACTTGTAAGCCTTTTCAGTTACAAGTACAACTTTGGAGACCAGTTTGACATCCATCCCTGTAAACTTGTGTAAAATGGATTGTCCTAAACTGCTAAATAAAATATTTGAAAAGTGAGACTGAGGGTGAAGGATTTATTCAAAGAGTAAATTTTATGTAGTGTCCATCACAGTGTAGTATTCCATGTGGTTCAACTTGAAGTTAACCTGATGTCGTCAGCTATTTGGGGCAGTGTGCATATTTAGGGGCACCATTGCTATGGGATGTTTTGCCATGATCACTCTACAACTACCCCTTCTTTTTGCAAAGCCTGCGGTTTTTTTAATTTTTAGTGTACATATATGATTTCAGGAAATAACACATCCATGTACCACTTCATCGAGAAGTTACAATCTTGAGAGGATTGCAAACGAAGCATAGCTATCAGTACTTGA
Source organism: Rapana venosa (assembly GCA_028751875.1). Classification (NCBI taxonomy): domain Eukaryota; kingdom Metazoa; phylum Mollusca; class Gastropoda; order Neogastropoda; family Muricidae; genus Rapana; species Rapana venosa. Next base: position 45,736,201 of record CM054148.1, on the reverse strand, counting down.
GTTCAGCAGCATGCTCAAGTTCAATCAGTAGCTGACTGTCACACTCAGCCTGTAAATGTGGTGGTATTTTACTTACTGTTTCAGATAAAATTTAGATTGACAGAATTTTTTTTTTGGGGGGGGGCTGCAGCTGTAAGGAAGAATCTTTACTCAAATGGAAATTAATTTGACAGGTGCTTTAGTCCTCTGATATTGACAATGTAGCAAGATTTTTTTGTTTTTTTAAAGTTCATTTTGGAAGAGCAAAGATAATGTGTACATGTGCAGAAATTACAAGAAGTAACAAAAAAAAAATAATAAGATTTTGCTCTTTATACTTTACACTGTTTTACATACAAATGTGACACTCTAAGTAATTGTGTGTGCAGTGTTCTGCCGTGCTGTGGGTGGTGAGGTCCCAGCCACATCATCTCTGGCTCCCAAAATTGGTCCTTTGGGTCTGGTAAGTGCACACTTTTCATGTTTATTAACCCTAGTAGCGCTAAATAAACAGCAACAAGCCTCACTTCTATTGGCTGAATTAACATTGGCTAGCATTGTTTTGGAGCAGGGTGGGCTCAAACAACCCTTGATATTGATATATAAAACTGAATTAAATGTGTTAAGCTATAGATCACTGGAAAGAAGAGATAATATGCTTTTAAATGAGTATAATTTTATAATAGTGTGTAGTGTTTATGATTATGTAAAAAAAAATCCAAAAAAAAAAATCATGTTCGCACTACCGATCACTGTTCCACTGTCAGGGCCCCGGATCGATTTTAACACGATAAGCAAAGTTCTTGCGGTGCATAAATGTCATGATTAGGTAAACACTATTTCTTGACATTAGTTTTCAAAAAATAAGGAGTTTGTATCGCTTTATCGGTCACCAAATACTCGGAAAAGTTCAGCGACAGGATCGACGCCATCGCGACCGTCATGGCGGAATGTGCGAAGTGGTGGCTTTCTATGACAAAAATACAAAGATCGCTTGATTTCATGTGATGCAAAGTACTCAGCAGCATAGCGATTTGACTCAACAACAGTTATTTCGAAGCCTTGTTGCGTCAAAATAAAGTAAAACAATCTGTGACGTCAAAATCGCCGAGTAGCGAAGAAGTCCATCCAGCAAAACTAGCACCGCTCGATTCAGTCCGATCGCGATCGATTTTTACCAAGTTTTTCAAAAATATTCCACAATCCTTACCTCATCGTCTCTCTCATTGTTTATTTCAACCAAATCCAGCCTCTAAAACTCCTCCTCACTGTCCATTTTGTAAAAAAGCTCGAAAAACGCTTGAAGAAATTCTAGTGCAAACGCTGGCCGCCATTTTTGTTGAAGACGATCTCGCTGGTCCGAAAAAAAAATAAAATACACTCTTAACCAATCAGATTCTTCGTTGCTTGTGTGTGTCAAACGACCTTCACCCCTTTCTGCGGGCCTTCAACGGCCTTAACATTCATTGGCTGACCTTTGAAAGCGAAAGTAAGCTTTCAACTATGACCACCCACGTCATCCCGGAATATTCCGGGAACCGCGCCACTAGGGTTAACTCGTTTACATTTTTACTGGAAAAGGGATACTCCGGCCCTTAGACCACCCACCACCACATTTTCCTCCTTTTTGACTTTTTCATTTCTCACCTGAAAATATGTTTCAGTATTCCCGTTGTCAATATCTGAACTTTTTATCTTGGATAGAAGTCATAAAGCTCTGTAAATGCCAAAGTTGGATGTGCTGGGCCTGACTTGTGCAACGCATTTTCACTCCTGTGGCAGGCAGTGGTCGCTGTTTGAGAGATTGACAAAGAAGGAAAAAACTGTTGAATTTCATCTACATTTTGTAGACGGTGTATAGCTTACGTGTGTTTTTCTTCTTTTTCTGCCAGTCACCCAAGAAGATCGGTGATGACATTGCCAAGGCCACCTCGGAGTGGAAGGGTCTGAAAATCACTGTGAAGCTGGTGGTTCAGAACCGTCAGGCGCGTGTGGAGGTGGTGCCCAGCGCTGCTTCCCTCATCATCAAGGCCTTGAAGGAGCCCCCACGTGACCGCAAGAAGGTCAAGAACGGTGAGTCATCGCCACTTGATGTCACCATGCTTTGGTTTTTCCTGTCTGATCAGAAAGTGATTCAAAAACATTTTTTTATTTTATATTTTATTTAAATGTCAGTAACCTTACTTTGAGAGGTATTGCTATGCTGTCACTGTGCTTTGTGGTTTTTTGTTTTGTGTCTTTATCAGAAAGAGATTCAAAGGGGAAAAAGACCCCCCAAAATGTGCAGTCAGGTTTGTCTCAAGTCAGGACTGTTCTATGGGCAGTTGGCACTTTTTTTTTTTACCAGTAAATGAGCAATAAACCGTATGATAATGATTATTCTTGGGGGGGGGGGGCATAAAGTATGCATTTTTCTGGAGGGGGGTTAACCTGTTTACTTCTAAAAGGTAAAATAATATGCTTAGGTTGTTACTTTTGGGGATCACATCTTTTTCTTCATAGGTATGATGAGGGTGGGGATTTGCTGGCAAGCCCATTGCTAGGGAACGAAGAGCGCTGTGTAAGAAGGGCTGATGTTGAGGATGGTCTGTGTGTTTTCAGTGAAACACAGTGGCAACCTGACCATGGACGACATCATCAAGATCGCCCGCACCATGCGTCCCCGCAGTATCGCAAAGAACCTGTCTGGCACAGTGAAGGAGATTCTGGGTATGTGACCTGTGCTGAATGAAGTAGATTGCTGCTGGGGCGTTGTGCTTTGGTTTTGTTTGTGGTGTGGTTTAGAAGTCGTGGCGTGTTTGTTTATTGAGTCTTGTGGAGGGAAATGAAGATTGTGAACGTTCTGTTCTCTGTAAATTAAGGGGGACCTCGGCATAGATTTTCACCCCCCAGATTTTTTTTTTAAATGACTTTGGGGATTATGGTTGTATTTGGTCAAGTAATGTCTCAACTTAACATTTCTGTTACTCATATTGTTTCTTTTGACCGATATCATACCTAATAAAATCATTCTCTGATGTGGGTGTGCGTGAAATTTGAGCGAATGTGGCCAAAAAACGCGAAAATTGCAACGGTTTTGAGATTGTCTCGCTTGTCGACCTATTTCTCTCTTCCCCCCCCTCCTTTCCATGGTACCAATGTGAAGGTCATACACTGACCTACTTTCTGACAACACTTGTCAATGGATAATTTCACTCATGAAAACACATGAAGAGCGATTCCGAAGGAACCAGAGAGGCATTTACTGATGGCATACGGTTGAGTTGTCTCTGATTGGCTTGTGGCCGTAAAAAAATAGCTGATTGGTTCTAAGTCACGTGACTTTTATCCAAGATGGCAGATGTTTTCTTCCTGAGTTCGATTGACACACGAGTCAGACCAGTTTTTTACTGAAAGTCTCAAAAATGCCAAAAACAGTGTTGGATAATCAGTGCCTTCAGCAGAAAGAGTAGAAAATGGAGGCATTGGAAAATAGACTGACAGTTGCCAGCTGAAGCAGTGACCGACTTTTGCCATGCCGTGCACATCAATTCGCTGCCAGCTGAAGCAGTGACCGACTTTTGCCATGCCGTGCACATCAATTCGCTGCCAGCTGAAGCAGTGACCGACTTTTGCCATGCCGTGCACATCAATTCGCGGTGTCGCTGATAGCCACTCGCTCGCTTCTCCAATGTGATAGTTGGAAATTTTTCTCCATAAAACGTGTATCAATAGCTGGCATCAACACTAGTTCTGATGAAGACCCATTGCGCAAGAAAAATAAACTGATCCGCGAGCGGCAACTTTTTGAACAATAGACCATGTAAAAGTGCACAAAGTGTTAAAAACTGCGAGCCGAAGGTAGACAACCTTGAATAGCTACATTTTCCATCGATTTATATATGTTTTGGGAACGTAGCTGATTATTTTTGGTTTATAACGTTATGTGTTGTTGGAAGCATACAGGAGTACCTTTATGTATGTTTTGCGGTTTGCTCTTTGACCAGGGCTATTCACAAAACTTTGCAAAAAGTGACACAGTGGTCCACCTTAAATGTAATAAGCTGTAGTGCTTTGTATTCTTGTTTCAGTAGCAGCATAAGGACTTAACGTTTTCTAAGAAACTTAACTGGACGATGTTTGTGACTGCAGTGGATTTGATTCTCCTTCTCTATTTTGCAGGCTTGTTAGGCTTGTGCAAGTGACACGATGAAAAAGGTTAATATAAGTGACAAAGTTTGGGGTGGCTTTTAAAAAAAAAAATTTAAGCGTTAATGGGCAAAACAAAGAAGAGAAAGCTGTCACTCCAGTAATCACTATGACATCAGAGCACCACTGTGGAGTCAGTTTTTCATGTTAGTGTTTTTCGAGTCAGTTTTTCATGTTAGTGTTTTTCATCACTGTATGTTGATGTGTTTGTGTCACCAGTTCTTCAGAAGTAACAAACAGTGTTGTGTGTGTGTCCAGGAACGGCCCAGTCTGTGGGGTGCACTGTGGAGAAGAGCAACCCTCATGCCATCATCGAGAAGATCAACGAGGGAGAAATTGAAATCCCCGAGGTAAGTTGTCTGAACAACTGCAGATGAATACAGTCCTCAGGCTTTGCCCCCACAGTTTGTGTGTGTGTATGTGGGGTCCTATATATCTACTCCTAAAACCTTTCTCTTGTGGGGAGGGTGTCTTTTGTTTAAAATTTTTTACCGAATTTGTGTATGTCAATAGTTATTAGCTGTTTCATAGTATGTATTAAGCAGTTATATAGTATTTGATCAAAATGTACAGATTTTCAAGTTGAAATAATTTCAGGAGAAAAAGGTTGTAAATGTAAAACTCTTGTTTGACTGTTTCTTAGCACTATTTTTGTCATTGTAGCGTTACAAAACCTTCATCACTTGGTTGTCATCCTCACTTGATCGATGTTTGTTTTTCTTTTTCCAGGAATAAATGAGACTGGCTGCAACAAGAAAAGACTATATGACACAAATAAAGTTGTCTGAATAAATAAAAAAAACTTTTGTTTGTTGTCATTCTGAATGATCAAGATAGAAGTGGAAGAGAAAGCATGCACACAAGTACACACGAGATGGAAGAGAAGCATGCACACAAGTACACACGAGATGGAAGAGAAGCATGTACTCGGGCGTGCACGCAAGTGCACATGTACTCAGGCATGCACACATACCTGTTTCATTTCCTAAAGTGTTCAGAAAATTGCATATTTCAAGATCTTGGTGGGTGGTTTGTTACCAAGATGCGTCGGTATTTCTGTTTTTGCTCCCCAACCCACCAGATCCATAGTTAATTTCAATAGCAGTATTTTTTTAATATGTAGGCACCGGCAGGTTTTCAAGTAGAGAAGCTGTAAAATTTGTCTAGAAATATTTTGTGTAATCTTTTGTCGTTGAAATACCTTAAGGTGTCCTGGTTTTGATGGGTAGGCAGAGGACAGAAATGTGTGTGGTCCAACATTAAAATTTATTTTCAATAAGGTGGTTTAGATTCCCATCCATGTAGACAACAAAGAAGGAATTGTTTCCAAAAAGACCTGAAGCCGTGGCAGCCACCTCCCCATGCAGTATTACATGTGCATGTGGAACTTGAGTGTAGACCCATGCAGTGTGTGTCACGTAATGCATGTAAATCTATGAAACTCGAGAGGAGACCCATGCAGTATACATACATGTAATGCCTGTAAATCTGTGGAACTTGAGGGGAGACCCATGCAGTATACATACATGTAGTGCATGTAAAACTGTGGAACATAGGGAGAGACCCATGCAGTAAACATACATCATGTGTAAAACTGTGGAACACCCATGCAGTAAAACGTGCATGTAGTGTAAGTCTGTGGAACATGGGGAAACCCATGCAATATACAGACATGGAGTGCATGTAAGTCTGTGGAACATGGGGAGAGACCCATGCAATATACAGACATGGAGTGCATGTAAGTCTGTGGAACATGGGGAGAGACCCATGCAATATACAGACATGCACTCCATGTAAGTCTGTGGTAACAGTTGCCCCAGAAATTTTTTATAAAACTGTGGAGTCCTGTGCAGATTACATGCAAGTGAATACTTCATATTGGAAAACACTTCACCTAGAAAGTGCAAAAGAGTCCTGTGCAGAATACATGCAAGTGAATACTTCATATTGGAAAACACTTCACCTAGAAAGTGCTGCCTAGTACCTAAATTGCAGGGAAATCTGCTTTGACCAAACATGTCACAGACATATTTCCCCCACCTTTTTTTTTTTAAGAGATGTTAATCTAACATGCACTCAAGCTTTCTCACAATATCAATAATCCAAACTCCCATGGACAGTATGACATGATTTTATTCTGAAATAATCACAAGACGTAATTTATACACAAGATACTGGTAATCAAAGAATCATGGGGTTTGTGTCCATGACCATTGCACTGCACACATTCCACTTGCTTTTCCATTCTAGGTACAAAATTGCTACATCACCCATTCACTCATGATAATGCATATGCTGGCATGCATATTCAGTGCAAAGTGTAGATACTTTAATATATTAGCATTCCACAGAATTATTGGAATGTCAAACACCATAATCCACAATTTTAAAATGTCCCTCCCTCGCCCCACAAAAAAAAAGCAATTGATTTTTTTTATGCCTGCTGCTTCCAGCATGAATGAAAAGGAAACCCACATCTCCATGTTTCATGCAAAAAGTGGGCTTGTAACTGCTGAACAGAGTGGTGGTTTAATACCCAAAAAATGACCACACAAATTTCTGTTGATCAAACCTTAAACTGCAGCCAGAATCAATACATCTACATCTCACATATATCTGAATTTTGTTCATTCGACAAGTAACATGAAAAAAGCAAGACTCGACAGAGCACTTTTCTGTCATTCTAACCACACCACGGAGCTCTGTTCAGTTCATGCATGACATTATAAAATATAGATGGCATTTCAATGAAATGTAATTCTGCAAAACTTGTTTAAAACAAGATTGGCAGACAAAAGCAAAATCTGACATTGCACAATATATTATCTCCATTTTCTAAGCATCACACACTTCACCGATTTCATGTATGGCTGATACTGCTTTGCCAGATCAAAACAATCTACAGAAATCACAATTTCAGTCTGAAACATCCAGAAGAGAAGCTGCGTTTTCTGCACTACTGTGCACTGACAAAGGCTGTCAAATATAAATCAAACCTCATCATACACACAGTACTCGTGGCTGAATCACAAATGTAGATCTGCAGACACTTAAGTTACCAATGCATTGTGATTGAAAATAAAACCAAGTCTTGTCTTAGCATTTGCTTCGTTCACAAGCAGATGAAAACCCACATGCAAATTTTTTACATGCCACACACGGGATAAATGACTTGTGATGGTAGTGAAGACTTTTAGCAGAAACTAGAAATTTAGATAATGTCTCGACAACTGACCCGTTCAGTGTTCACTAACTCATTTTTTTAAAATTTCCTATTCATCCGAGAATAGCCTCCATTTCCATGAAAGCCTAAATAGTGGCCAATCTCCTCCATGACAAGTTTCTTTTTCAATGATCTTGCACCACGTGACAGGGGGAAACACCACTTTCTTCCTATCTCCAAAGCCTGAATGCAGCTACCTTCATGGGGGCTAAAAACTGTCTTGTACCCAAAATCGCACCTTTGGTGAACCTTTGAGCTCTAGCCAAGAAGAAAAACAAAAATTACTTTCTTCATTGCAGAGTGTGCTAATTCTAAACCTTATCTGAATAGTGGGAGGCATTCACAGGTTTGGGTGGAGTGGTTAGGGTACACCTTGCTAGGCTCTGGGTTCACCCAAGTCGTGTGTGAGCAATTCCATGGCAGCCACAGCTAGCTCCTCCACTGTCCAACTTGACTTGGTTGGTCCCTCTGCTCTCCTGTTTGGAAGTGAAGGGAGTTGCTTCTTTGTTTTTCCCCCTTGGTGTTTAGAAGTTCATGGGTTGTAAATTTTACTCTTCTCATCCAGACAAAATAGCACTCTTTTCATTGATAATGGTCAGACTTGCAAGTCAACTGATATATTTGTTATAAACAGACAATTAGATTTTTTGAGAGAGGGGAGGGGCAGGACATGCATGCAATTGTGCAAAGTACAAGAAGAAAACTTGATTGCCTAAAGGACCACTTCAAGTATTCCCAATCACTCCCATCAAAAACAGACACGGAAGGGGAGACGTCAAGGCAACTCTCATGAGGTGAGTTTTTTCACCAAACACCACAACAACAACAACAGGAAACAAAGGGTCTGGTTTATCACGCAGACAAGACTAGGTCTATGTTTTCTGATCACACAGGCAACTGCTATGACATAAAACGCACACACTGCCAGGCAAAACAGACACCAGCGTAATACACTCCATTTACAATCGCCAGTCCACTAAACAGAATAGTGTCATTTCCACATGTGACACCTGTGCACTACCATGGGCATCATTTGTTAAAAATAGTTACTGCGCAGTCAGGGTCTGGCAACTGACAACACTTGCTGGGATCAGGAATGAGGTGTAGGTAAAAGAGGGGGGGGGGGAAAAAACGCTCCTAACTGCATATACATGGGGACTGGATGAAAAAAAGCACACGAGTGCTTATTCCATTATCCTCGAAATACAATAAATAAAAATAAACTTTAAAAAAGGACACTTGCAAAGCAAAACCTATGAGGCTATGTTAGGCGAATGTCGTCACCAGTGTGGTGATTGAAACACTGGAGGTGGATGCAAACTATATTTGATTAATTTTAATTATGATTGGGTATTAATCAACAGCGCAGCTTGAAAACTAGATTCCTGCAACAGAGCAAAGTCTTACAGCAAGACTTTTTATCTCCATTCTGAAGTTGCGTCTCACGGCAGAAGCCTGACAATCTGAAACAGGTTATACCTATGGCTGGCCTTCAAATCGTAATATGATATATTTTCAGTTTTTTTGTAGACAATGCTTTGCTCTATAAACTCAGCATCATGCAGATTAAGATAATTGAGATACTTTTAAAAAGTAGTTCTGGAAACGTAACACAAAACATTATCTATAATTGTATATATGCATACCAGACAGACAGATACCTAAATGTCTACTATCTGAACAGGGCAATGCACAAGCCAGAAACACTATCATCATGGTGAGACATATGCATTAGTTCCATGTGAATAAACAGTCATATCATTCTCAATAGATTGTATTGCATCTTACCAATATCTTCCACCATAACAAACATGGGCAAATCATGAAATATCAATGGGCATAATCCTACCATAAAAGTTCTACTATGATCTACCTGTAACTAAGTGTTGCTTCCAAAGTAACTCCTGCATTTAAGTACAGATTTGTAGGTAGTCTGACCATCACTGCAACTCTGCTGGTACTGTACTGTTCAAATAAGAAAAAATATAAAAAGAAACTAAAAACCTAATGCACTGAAGTAAGCAGAAAACAAATATGAATATTAATAAAAAATATACAAAAACAACTAAGAACTGTCTTGTCATTTATTCCTCTCTCACATACTTTTCACATATGCATAAAATATATATACTGAACTTGAACAGTTTTTCACGTTTCTTCACTACAAAGAAACCAGGGTAGGGCCTATATGTATTCTCTGCATTCATACAGAAGATAGGCAAGACTTCTATCGCTTCTACAAACCTCCTACTTCTCTACATGGCTTTGATATGCTTGTGCTTCCATCCACTACTCGTTTTGCACTGACCAGTATTTTCAGGAATTTTTTAAAGAAAGGGGGAAAAAACAATCTGACATGGCACTGACAGTGGTGTCACCAGGTACAATTACGAGATATGATTCTGTAACATTAGACATCAAGGAAATCAATTTGTGTGTGTGTGCGTGTGTGAGAAATGCAATATGTGCAGAAGCATACTGTGCATTTCACCTTACTGTAGTAACAAAACTCACCCCAAAAAATTCCATTAAACTATTTGGACACCGAAAAACTGAAAATGACTATACCACACACACAGAGAAAACATTTCATCAATCCATCACCTCAGTGATTGTCTTAGTTAGGCCTACATCTTTTACACAGGGGGACAGGATAGCCTAGTGGTTAGAACATTGCGCTCGCAATCTGACAACCCGGGTTCAATTCCCGTTTAAGGGGATATTTTCCCCTGGAGTTAACATCGGTGCTGACTCCACTCTCCCCAAAAGTCCTTCGGATGAGACTATAACCGAGGCCCCATGTGTGAACGCACACAGAACATCTTGTGCACACGTTAAATCCTGTTCCGCTTTTCGTAAGAGTAGGCCATTGTGTGCTGGTGGGAACAGATGACAGAACTTACAAAACCGCATACAGATGGGGACTAGATGTAAAAAAGCACATAACCGCTTATTCCATTATCCTCGATATAAAAGAATTTTAAAAATAAATAAATAAACAAACACTTAGATTTTTTTTTAAAAGACAAAAGCATCTCACTGGGTAATTTACTGTTTCTGGATTAAGCCCCAAGAAACAGTGTTACTTGAAAAAAAATGTGACTGCATGTTAGTTGGGGTGACAAGCAAAGAGTGGTTGGTGGTGTACATGGAATCCTGCAGGATTTTTTGGTTTTCTTCCTCAGCCAGAGCTCCCAGCTTCACCAATGGTGAGATTTTGCGTACGCAACCATTTTTGCCCACCATGAAGGTAGCCACATTCCGACTTCGGGGCCGTATGTTGGGCATGTTCTTGTTTCCATACCCTACCGAATGCTGACATGAATTATGGGATCTTTCATTGTGCATGTTTGATCTTCTGCATGTGTGTATTCATGAGGGGAGTTAGGCACTGGCAGGTCTGCACTAAATCGACCTGGGAGACTGTTAAAATCTCTCCCCTTCTTTCACCAGATGCCGCCCAGATTCAAACCCACGACTTCATGGACGCATGGGATTGAAGTCAAACAGTCTTAACCACTTGGCTATAGCGTCTGCTTCCTGTGGGACGAAATATGGAGGCCCAAACAGTCTGTAGAGGAGCTCCCAGAGCCCTAAAATATTGGATCCATAGTGATTCTCTCTCTCTCAAACACATACAGGAGCAGAAGCTAAGAAAGCTAGAGTTCTCAGAATGTCTATCTTCACAATGGTTTACAGCTGAATGATTCAGGTGTATGCTAGAGCTCTCAGAATGTCTATCTTCACAATGGTTTACAGCTGAACAATTCAGGTATGGCAATGCATCGCTGAACCAAACCTTCTGCCAAACTGCTTAACCTTCCCACTACACAAGATGCCATGTAACTGCCCCATATGAGATGATTAAACTGTTTTTGACTTAACTTGATACAAACAACCACATGACAAACAAAGGAGGAAAAAAGGCCACCTAACTCCTGCAGGTCGACAGATTTATTACATGTTTCTTTTACAGCAACATTAACTGTACTCAGGCCACAATCTCTACCTACATTTTTTTTCAGCTCACAAACATGGATGAAATTACAATCAGATTCACTATTACAGAATAATACTTTAAAAGAGATTTTTTTTTAAAAACAATTACAAGACCAAACAACTTCCACAAAAAAGGGTTACATATATATAAGCAATTGATACCTCGTTAGAAAATGTGGACTCAAAAACATGACACAAAATTACATGTAATGTTATGTGAATATGGATTGTAAAAGGATAGGCAAGACTCTCTACACTAATCAGCCAATATGAAGAGAGAGAGAGAGAAAGAAACTTTCCCAATGATGCATGATTTGGGAGGAGTACAGGAGGCTATTGATCAACATGCCCTCTTTTCACAGTGGCATTAAATTCTGTGATGACATGTTCGATTTTCTCCAGACTGGTCATCTATTTTTCTCTCCACTTTATTATATAACACAAAAATGAAACTGTGCATATGATATTCCACTTTAATCTTGTTGAATATTCTTTTGATAAATAACAGTAGTGTTCTGTGAGCATGCAAGACATTACACTAGCAGTGAGGAAATGTTACATGTAACAGAAAAGAGTAGTGGAGCAAACTTACTACAGAGCATGATACTAATGAAGTGGACGACACTGAAAACACTCTGTCCATGACCTATAAAGCCACACACTTCATGTGCGACACACGCATTAATTTACCAATGCCATATGTATGCACACTAGAAGCAAACAAGATGCATGCAAATCCTGGACACATTTTAGCAACATGGCAGACAAACATCATACACACGAGGGTAGTTTCCAAAGGAAAGCACACAAATTGTAATGTACAAGAGTGACATGAAGATGGCGACTTTTGATGCGTCAAAGCGGTTCAGTGATGCTTTGGTGGGGGTTTGGGAAAGGCAGTTTAGGGCTACTTTAAAAAAAGAAGAAAAAGAAAAGAGGAAACATAAATTGTATGACTACACCAGCAATGTTCCTTTTCTAATTCATCAAAGTTTTTTAACTCTAAATTATACCTACTTTAAAAAATAAAATAAAAATCGCGGAACACAAAATGTTTTAAACGCATCTACAATCTTTCTTCTCTAATTCATCAAAGTTTTTTTTACTCTGAATGTCCCTCTGCAAAGGAAAAGGTTCTAACTTCATTCTCTCTTTTCACTGATTTATCCTGTTCGAACTTCTTACATAGCAAGAACATTTATTGCGCCATTACTTATCACCAAAACTTTGAAACTAATTTTGACAACAACCAAAAAATAGGTAACTAAAGAAATAAACAAACATACACAATTAAAATCGGTGGTCAGTATTTTTGATAGCCTCCACAGGTTTGCTTTTTATCCAACTCCTCACAACGCTATACTTTTCATCACTCTTTATATTCCTAAAAATATATAATAATACCATTTATCATGACTATTTTCCAACCCAGAAGTCAGAATGTGGCTAGCTACATTAACGGTAGGTAAAAACGGTTGCAATTTCAAAATGTCACCAGCGGTGAAACTTGGAGCTTTAGCCGAGAAACGAACCACCAACCAAGTTGGTACACTAGCAGTTGTCTGCCCCATGCAATACCTAACAGAAAACATACCACCAACCCGTTCTATCTGCAGACAACAACTTTGCTGTGTCCACCAACATCCATCCTTTTCTTTTCCTTCCTTTTTCTTTTGTAAAAAGGACTGAAACTGTTCTATTTCTGAACAACAAAATCACGCAGGCAAGAAATATGTACACAGGCAAATAAATGTTCATCATGACAGTAGTTTACACTCCCAACTTCACGTTCAATACACACATCATTCTCTGTGACACAATACACACGCACGCACACATCCACTGGATTTTTCTGCAACTGCCACCCTTGTTCCATTCATTCATTCATGCCCCAAGGATCACAATCACGCTTGAGTGACGACAAGGAGGTGGGGGGGGGGGGAGGAGGGTGGGTCAGTTATCGCCCCCCTCCTCCACGCTGTTGTGCTGAGGGCTGTCGGCAGACTCCCTGGTCATTTGGGAGGGGGAGCAGGTGGGGGGGTTGACTGGGTGGTGGTGCTGCAATGCCTGCTGGTAGTTCTTCCGCTGTTTGTCTGCCTTGCGGAAAATGATGATCTCCTGCAACACAAGATTCAAGATTCAATTCCTTTCACCCCTTCTGGGGTATGGAGAAAAATAAGAAAATAAGAAAGAAAGAAAGAAAGAAAGAGAGGGGACAGGGAGATAAGGGAAGAGACAGAAACAAAGGGCGAGAAAGGAAAGGGGAAATTTCTAGCACAGAATTTTCAGAAAGTGGGGATGCTGTTTATGCTGAAAGAGCCCCTGCTATTCCCACAGGGGACACTGCATGAGTCAATATCAAGATTAAAATGTTGCAGGTTACAGACCATGAATTACGGATACAAAAATGAAATTTGAAAGGAAAAAACAACATCAAGACCATTAAAGCCATCCAAAATTAAAGTGTAAAAAAAATCTCCACCCCCCAAAACAAAAAAAACCCACCCACCCCACACACACAAAACCCCCTCTGTACCCCCCAAAATCATCTAGAGCAGCAAAACTGAAGCTGGGGCCAGCACACATAACTGCGCTTTGTACCACTTCAAAGTGACAGCCAGCGCTTGAACCATTAGGCCGAGTTTGTACCAATTCATATACTACATATACGACCTATACTACATATAAGACGGGTCAACACCCAAACATGCTTCAAGACTACACAGCTGCCAAATAAGATCAACAGCACTATCAACACACTGATACTAACAATAATAATTACTACTACAGGGCAGCTGACAAAGAGTGCTGGTGTGACACGAGTGTGCTAGCTGGCTGACCTGCTGTTTGAAGTATCGCCGCTCCTCCTCATCCACCAGCACCAAGTTGAGGTAGTACCTCACCGAGAACTTCTTGTTGATGTCCCGCATGGAGGGCGTCAGCTCGTAGCCCCCCAGGAACAGGCGGATAGGGATGGACTCTCCTGCACACACACACACACACACACACAGAAGTCACAACAGAGTCAGAGAGTCCACAGGGAGGACTGCAGCAAGAGCTGAGTGGTTACAGCAACACACTCTGCTTACAGCACCATCCTCACCGTGCAAGCTTCATTCTCATGATCTTCAGGATGCGGTTTCAAGATACTGCAGATGATATCAATTGTATTGTGTTGTATTGTACTAAATACCACTTTCAGTCACGGCAGATTTCTCTGTTTGAAATTTGGTCAGCTCTCCCTGGAAGAAGAGTGGTTTGCCCCAAGAGTAGTGCCACCTTTTTCCCTTTTCCCCCATTGGCATGTTCTTTTTTGTCCCCATTAACGCTGGGGGGGGGGGTTTCTACAGAATTTTGCCAGGGACAACTCTGGTTGTATTGGGTTCTTTTACTTGCACTGAATGTATCTTGCACATGGGGCCTCAGTTTATTGTCTCATCCAAACTATAAGATCAGTACCCTCTGTTACAAATGTCTCCACAAAACAGCACCTTCCTACCTCTGTGAATGTCTTCACCTGTACACTCCTTCTTGTTCCCTCCGCTCTGCTGCAGATACTTTGTGCTTACAAATACCTAGATTCAACCAGTCCGCCGTTGGCCGTCACTCTTTGTTTCTGGTCCATCGATCTGGAATGACCTCCCTCTCTCTCTTTGCCAAAAGCCTACTTATGATGCTTTTAAATCCAGCCTAAAGACACATTTATTTCAAACCTAAAATTCTCTCGTCTTGTTTCTCTCATTTCTGTCACTGCCCTCAACAACCAAACCCCCCCCCCCCCCCCCCCCCCCCCCCCATCATCCTGCTGGAGTGTACAACCTTTGTGTGTGTGTGTGTGTGTGTGTGTGGTGTGCGTGTGCGTGTGTGTGTGTTTACATTTAAATTTGTAAAAACTATTAATTGTGCGCGTGTGTGTTTTACTTTTGAATTTGTAAAAATCTATTAATTGTAACTGGCTGCGTGTGAAGGACTGGGATGAGTGAAAGGGCTTTGTTTTTTGCAAGATATAGCGCTGTATAAATTCCATGTATTATTATTTTACCTGGAGCAGACTCCTTTCACTGTCCTGCATGTCTCAGATAACACTGTGATCCTAGGTTTTGTAAGTGAACACACGCATAACATTTCACGCACTTATCAAAACAACCTCTTCTGTCTTTCATGGACAAGATGGGCACTGATGGCCAGAGCATGACGTGAAAACAGCATGCACACAAGACTTCACAAATGCACTGGGTTATGTAGTTACAGACAGACAAGCATCTGTCGAAGGGGATTTTTGCCCCCATCATTTTTTGTTAAAGGCTTCAGTTGCATGCAGATCATGAAGCACCATCTTTTTTTTTGTTTTCGAAGTGGGTTTCTTGATCAGTTTGGTGTTGCATACTTGAAGTGTTTTGCTTGCTGTTACACTCCAAATTATAAACTGTTACTAGGTAAAGTAAAGGACTGTTACTACCACACACAAAAAACCACACACACACACACACACAAAACCCCAGACTTTTTCTTGCAAACAACTTTTTGATAGTAATACAGAACTACATTCTCTTTGACAGAAGTCTCCTTCCTATATGTGGCCTTTTTTCCTTCTCTGCACAAACCTACTGTGAATATTTATTTATTTATTTGTGATTTAACATTGTTGAAAGGAAAATAAACTGGAACATGGATAGGAGGGGGGTTGATAAACCACTTCTGCCAAACACATACCACATCAAAGGGCTCTAAATAGCTCAATTATACAGGCTTTGTGCTTTCCTAAGGATGACATATTTCGAAGAATCAAGTCATAGATGCCATCATGGTGTGGTTAATTAAAACTGTTCAAACAATCCTATGGAGTCGTGGATTCGTATGTTAGCAGCATCTGCGGAATTAAAGGTGGGGGTATTTACGATCTCCCAGGTCAACTTCAAGTGCAGACCTGCCAGTCATTCCCTTTATGCATATACACATGCAGAAGATCATACATGCACGATAAAGATCCTGTAATTCATGTCAGCATTTAGAGGACTACAGAAACAGGAACACACCCAGCATACATCCCTGAAGTAGGAATGTGGCTACCTTCATACCTAGCATACATCCATCTCTGCAGTCGGAATGTGGCTACCTTCAGTCCTCTAACTGAGGAAGAAAAGGGGAAAAAAAGAAGTACATTTGCTTACCTCTGACTGGAGCACCATCCATGATTTCGTACTTGGCTATCGTCTCATTCTCATTGAAAGTGTTGGGACCTGAAGGAAGCCAGACTCACTCAATAAATAATCTTGCTTGTTCATAGACACACTCAATTAATAATCTTGCTTGTTCACAGACACACTCAATTAATAATCTTGCTTGTTCATAGACACACTCAATTAATACTCTTGCTTGTTCATAGACACACTCAATTAATACTCTTGCTTGTTCATAGACACACTCAATTAATACTCTTGCTTGTTCATAGACACACTCAATAAATAATCTTGCTTGTTCATAGACACACTCAATTAATACTCTTGCTTGTTCATAGACACACTCAATTAATACTCTTGCTTGTTCATAGACACACTCAATAAATAATCATGCTTGTTCACAGACACACTCAATTAATACTCTTGCTTGTTCAAAGACACTTAATTAATAATCTTTCTTGTTCATAGACACACTCAATCAATAATCTTGCTTGTTCATAGACACACTCAATCAATAATCTTGCTTGTTCATAGGCACACTCAATCAATACTCTTGCTTGTTCACAGACACACTTAATTAATAATCTTGCTTGTTCACAGACACACTTAATAATCTCGCTTGTTCAAAGACACTGTTGTTTCACTTCTTTACACAAACCACAAACATTGTCCCATGCTGCTGTCTGACTACTGTCCACATCACCATTTTGAAAATGACTTCACTTCTTCACCTACCAGCTTAAATGCACAACCTAACATAACACCATTAACAATATCAATAATCTTCTCACAATCTGTTTACATGTGTGCGCACACACACACACACACACTCAAACACACTTTCTTACAATCTGTTCACACACACACACACACACTTCTGACTTACACTTCTCAAGAATGGAATACCTTTCAGAAGTTTTACGATTATTACTAGAACATAACATTTAAAAGCCGAATAAAACTCACAATAACATTTACATATACCCACATGAACAGAGACATTTAGTTTTACTCCACAAACATTTTTAAAAAATAATTTTTTTTTAAAGCCAAACAAAAACAAACATATTCACAGCAAAACATGTACAACAATGAAGTGTTTTGTTGTTTTTATTTTGAAAACCAAAAAAACCCTCGAAGATTACAACAGCAATGGAGTGAATATAGACAATATTTTGGGAGATTTTATTAAAAACAAAAATTTGTTTGAATATTTAAAAAAATCCAAACCACCACATGAAGAAAAAAAAGTTCAACCCAAATGAGCAGAATACGTTGTTAAGACAATGATGACACTACTGTCAGTCAGTATCTGGCCTGTTTACTTCTAGGTCTACGCACAGGTCAGAGTACAGGAACCCATCAACAAGCTCTTGGCCTGACACACAGACAGAATGAGGACATGCTAATCGTTTCACCACACCTGCAAACCTTCATGTCTTGGCAGGCTAGGCACAACATCTCAAGTTTCTGTGTTTTCTATGTGAGTGCAGTTCAAGTGCTTTGACAATTGACAGAAGTCAGCTAAAGAGAAAAACAGGAAAATGGGGGCATTTTCTTTTCGTTCCTCAGCTAGAGCTCCAAGGTTCACCAATGGCGAGATTTTTCGCGTATGCACTTGATTTTGCCTATTGTAAAGGTAGCCACAGTCTAACTTTGGGGACGATATCTAAACCACCACCAGTGAGCATGCAGTTTTTCCCCTGTATTTTTTGTCATAATGTTCTTACCAACACAAATGGCATACTCATCCAAAAGGCAGAATACATTTTTATATCTCATCCAAAAGGCAGAATACATTTTTATATGTGCATAAGATGTTTCGCATGCACTCTCACACAGGACCTCAGCTGATATTCTAATCCAAAGGGGAAGTGGCATCTGCACTGACGTTAACTCCAGTGGGAAACCCCCCCCAGTAACATAGGTACCTCGGTGGTGGCTCAATCTCGGGCTGTTAAATCACGACAGCAGCGCTCAAACCACAAGGCTGTCCCATGTGCGTTCAAAATGGTATCCTATTGTCTGCTCCAGACCTGGCTCTAACGTCTTCAGCAACTCAAATCACAGCCACAGGAGCCGTTCCTGACACTGCTGATACTATGATCATAATGTCTGGACATACACCTGCTGGCTTAAGACCTTTCTTCCCATGAGGTTTGACCATGCTTGAGCGTTGGTGGACAGAGTGCACACAGTTAGGAAGGACTATGTTGAGAACCGGTAAACAGCCAAAATTCTTTTATCAACTTTTCTTTTTTGGCAAGGCTGAGAACTTTTTGATTTACCCTTATGTATAGAGAGAGAGAGAGAGAGAGAGAGAGAGAGAGAGAGAGAGAGAGAGAGAGAGAGAGAGAGAGAGAGAGAGAGAGAGAGAGAGAGAGAGAGAGAAAGAGAGAGAGAGAGACAGAGAGAGAGAGAAAGAGAGAGAGAGAGAGCCTGTGTGTGTGTATCCTGTGCATGTATATGTGTGGCGTGAAAGTACACCTTTAAATAAAAATTTTATTGTTAGCACCAAGTGTTGGGAGAAGATGAAGCTCAAGTGATGTACATTGATATTTAGTTTTGTTTTTATTTCAAACTGGATTCATTATTCATCCCACAAGTGAACATCTCAGTAAACTGTCTCTTCTTCTTCTGGTCTTTAATTTAACATCTCTTCACTATTAGAGATATCCAATATGCAAATTTTCTCTTCTCCTCAGTCCCCAAGCAGTAAAGCATGTATAAAGATAACTATAGATACCTGTGCCGGTGGTTTCTCGCTTAATGACCTGCAGCTCCATGTGTTTGATCTTAATGCGCACCAGCAGAAAGTAAATCTTGCCCACTATCACGTCTTTGAGGTGGTACCTGCAAGCCACCAAGTGCTACACTAACACAACATCCAACACACAACAACAACAATACACACTGCAGGGATGGGCTCATACACAGTGCTGTCTATTCATACATCAAAGACATATACATAACATTCAATACAAAGATCACAACAAAAACTACCACAATCTTCATATTTTTAAAAACATTCACCAGTCCTGAATAGGAAGACAAAAGAAATGCAGTTAGGGGTAAAAAAACCAACTCCGAATCAAAACAGATCTTTCCTTTTACAAACAAATACACAGCCACAAAAACAGAAATGCACACCAAAATAGTTCTTCCGACCATTTTTTAAAATGTTATCTTCAGCTGCCACTTTTTTTTATCACGAGATAACAAGGAATGAATTGGCTTCCTTAAGTGATGAAATGGCCGGTGGCTGCTTCTAATCTTTACTGTATATAGTCAACTCTCCATTCCCTTTTGGTCTTCCGATAATTATATAAATGTTGGTATCAATAAGGAACCAGTGTCATTCTTAGTCAACTAAGGGACTCAGAAGACTCTAGAGCAGCGTTTGGCATCGAATCAGCCACAGCTTTAAACAAAGCATTCTTTCGTGATGATGTGGTGACAGGACCATCTATGTGGCAAAACTATGCACATGGCAGTTGTGATACTGCACCTGGAATTTTCAGGTTGGTTTTTCTTTTTGTCCATCTGAACACTTTGTACCCCATGAGTGCAGCTGCACTGCAGTTTCTGAGGACTAGGCCTCCAGTAGCTGAGTGCAGTGTACACTAGGTTTTTATAGTCAAAGCATCGTATCTTTTTTGTATAAAGTCCAAAAGCAGTAAGTGACATGCCACCAACATAGTGACTACAGCCAACAACAAGCTAAAATGACCACAAGAGAATACGGCTGAATGAGAGGGTGAAAGTGACTGCTGTGATGCAGAAAAATCTGTACCCTGTCTACAGGAGACAACTGTGTGGTACAAATTTATCAGTATTCAGGGGTACACAGTGTTCAGCACCTTTATCAGGCCATCTACTTCAAATAAAATGCAGCCAGATTATTTTTTTAATGCAGTGATTCCGCAACATACGGCCTAGAATCACCAGTATGAAAGTAGTCAATACCAGACAGAAATTGTTCCATCACATCTGAAGAAATGAACAAAGAACTTTGACAACGAACAAGCAAAAATAGACAAGGTAAATGACAACAACAACATCCAAAGAAAATCTATGATGAGAACTGGAAAAAATAAAATCATCCATGAAATGCCGTGCATTATGACTGATAATACATGCATGCAGGTGACAGGGCACACAGGTGACGTGAGACCATGACAGGAAGGCTACAACAGGAATGGAATCACTTCCTCCACAACAAGGCCAACACCACTCGCTGAGGGCCAAACCAAAGCACACACAACCACCAAGGAATACATAACCAAAAAAAAAGGGTCAATCAACACACAACCAACCTGGAACACCAAAGTCAGATGTGAAGGAATAGGAATGGTGAAGATCATTTTGTGGCCTGACCTAAACTACTTTACAAGCGATGGAGTTATACTTTTTGACATTTTTTCATTTGTTTTTAAAATGATATTACTTCCACCAAATCGGCTTTTTAAGATGCTAAAAGATTCATTCTTAACAGTCTGTCCAATAGTTGCATCAACTGGGTCAACTTTCTGCACAGTTCATACTCACGGTGACTGTGAACTGCTTTTTTTTGTTTTTAATTCTAACTGTGCATCATGGGATGATGTACAGACTCGGTGATGATGTAAGGATTTTTTTTCCTTGTGGGTGGCAGGAAGAAAAGCAGGGGGAAACAAAGATGAAAAAAACAGGTACTTAGACTGAGGAAATCGGGAAGTATGGGTAGGACTATATTTGAAAAAGGATATTACATATAGACCCCCCCTCCCCCCCCCAAAAAAAACAGACCAAAAAATCACCATTCACTATGTACTATTCAAGTCCTCTACACCCATACTCCAGCACCACAAGATGGTTACACAGTGAGAGACTGTCAAATCTGCACCACCACAAATAAATCTTCACACCTCCTATCCCTTCCCCACCGCCTCAACTCCACACATCTGGGTCGGTACCTGCCCCGGTGGTCTCCCTTCTAACAATCGCCAGCTCCATGTAGCGAATCTTGATGCGAACCAAGAGGAAGTAAATCTTGCCCACTATCACATCCTTAAGATGGTATCTAGCGCCCCGGGAAGGCAAGCAGACAGAACACCACCAGCGCATTGTACAAAAAGGTCACAGCAGTTAAGAAACGGTGGCATTAGTTTATGGATCTGCATCCAATTTGATGCCAAACCTGTCAAAGTGCTCATCAACATCTCATCCGTCCAACACAGAAGCAAAGTCATTAATCACAGAACATGACTGAAACAGTATCTGTATAATTATCACCTTTTGCATTTTCAAACAGCTATACAGTTCACATAACATCACTTCAGCACTATCAAACAGACCAGGGTGTATTGTTCCTAAACATATATCTTGAAACAGAAAAAAAAAATTAAACACCTATTAACCTGCACATAATGTTAAACACTAGCTCTTGTCATGAAAAACAATATAGAAATTGGCACTAATTTCTGTGACTAAAATGAGATGGCTTTGTTTAGTCATTAAATATTCCTTCCTCTTTTTTTGTTTTGTTGTTGCGCTCCTCAGCTAGAGCTCAGCAGTTCATGAATGATGAGATTTTGCAAATGCAACCATTTATGATTTACCCACAATTAAGGTAGCCACATTCCAACTTCAGGGACGATGTCTAGATACAACAGCAGTGTGCATGCAGTTTTGTCAATTTTGTCATCCGTTCCTACTGGTACAAATGACCTACTCTTCCAACAGGCAGTACAAGTTTTAACACGTGAGCAAGATGTTCTGCATGTGTTTACACATGGGACCTGGGTTTACAGTCTCATCTGAAGGACTTTTTGGGGTGAGTGGAGTCGGCCCTGATGTTAACTCCAGGGAGAAAGTCCCTCCCCTCAAACAGGCACCTCAGCAGTGGCTTGAACCCAGGCTGTCAGATCATGAGCACAACGCTCTAACCTCTAGGCTGTACCGTCCCCAAAATATTCAGATCACGTCGTTCACGCACTCTAGTTTTGTCTTTCTTCTGGTTTTCCATAACAGGGAATCGTTCTTTGAGTTTTCCCTGTCTTCTCCTTCTCTTCTTTTTTCCTTTATACATCTGGATTAGATGTTAATGAAGAAAGCAAACACACAAGAATAACATTTTCAAAGACTGGAAACTGCCCCCCACTCAAAAAAACCAACAAAAAACCCACACAAAACAAGCAGAATCAACCTACAGCTCCCTTCACTACACCAAAATGGCCACAAAACAAGAAAAAAACAAAAACACAAAAAGAACAGCAGAAGTTTATCCCCAAAAATACACTGATGATTATAATACGAGCAAGCTTCTTATGGATTGCATCGATTTTTTTTTTTTAAACCAGTGTGACTACCAATAAAACTAGTTGCATAGACTCCTTTGTAGGCTTCAAGCTAGAGAATGCATCCACTCACTTGGCAATAGATATGAAAGTTTATTATTCTTTTTTTTCTAAACCAAAGTGACCAACAATCAAACTAATTGCTGGGACGACTTTAAGCCAGTTAATGCATCAGTCAACATGGATGTTGTTGTTGTTGTTATTGTTACGGTTCCTCGGCTAGGTCCAAGGTTCACCAATAGTGAGATTTTGCATGTGACAATTTTTGCCCACCTTCAAGGCAACTGCATTCCAACTTTGGGGATACAGTCGGGAATCGAACCTACAAATTTTGACAAGGGAAGTCGGGAGGTACCTTCTTGCTCTTTCAAATTTTCAACTGTTGTGGGTTCTTTTGACATGCAAATATAAGCACACATGTCTGAATGGTTTAGTCTCCTCCAAAAGACTTGACAATCAGTTCGATTTTTCCACCAAACTGGGAAGAAAGGGCGTGGCTGGGACTGAACCCAGAACCTCATGGTTTACTTGCAAGGCTGGTGAATGTCTAAACCACCCTGCCACCTTTCTTATTGTGTGCATATATTATGTATTCACAGGTTTTTTCTCTTAAAGCCAAAGTGAACAACAATCACACTGATCACGTGGACTTCTTTAAGCTTCAGGCAAGAAAAAATGTTTATATATATATATATATAAAAGTATGTTCTTTCAAGCCAGAAGGCCCATAGAGCCGGAGCTTATCCCGGTTTCTGTAGCATTAAGCGAACTGATGGTTTTTCACCACCCCTGTGACAGGACGCTAGTCTGTCGCCAGATACTTCCCCAGCAGAGCTGGTACCCACTTGTACACCTGGGTGGAGTGAGGAAAATAGGAGTAAAGTGTCTTTCCCAAGGACACAACACCGAGCCGAGCGGGGATCGAACCCGCGACCTCTGGATCACGAGTTGACCACCTAAACCACTCGACCATGGTGCCTCCTATATATATATATATACATATATATATATAGATATATATATATATAGATATATATATATATATATATATATATATATATAGTCATTGATTTCTTTTTTTAAAACTTCTTTGTCAAACGCCCAGATTTTTTAAGCTTCTTTGTCAAACGCCCTGACAGCAACTATTATTGCTTGTCGTATCATTGAAAATATAGTGTGCTGCTGTTAAGCGCCTGACAAGTCAGGCCCAGCGCATCCCACTTCAGTGTAGGAGAGAAATGTTCTCATTAAGTCTTTCTGGGGAAAAAAGGCAGGATAACAGACAAGGAGGAGGTGCCAGAGAGAAAAGGAACAAGGCAGAAACAAAGATAGGGATAGAAAAGGGGGAATTCCTAGCACAGAATTTCCAGAAGGTGGGGATGCTATTTATTTATACTGATGGGCCCCCGGCATCCCCATGGCAGATTTTTTTCTTTTTTTTATAAAACTAATCTGACCAAAAATCTTGGTTCAAACCAACTGCTCAGACTGCTATGTTTCCACTAGAGACTGCAGTCACTCACTTGGATTTGTTGTACTCAAACTCTATGTGCAGACAGTCTTCAATGCCCACTTCCATCTTGATGCTGTTGTTCATGTCGGGGTACTGCGACAGTGTGTGCACAATGATGTCTTGCTCCTTCACCACGTCCGATATCCTCTTCACGATGGTCACTCGTAGAAAATATCTGCAAAGAAAACATTTGTTAAAAAAAGGTGCAGATAAAGTGTGTATGCATTCACATATGTGTGCGCACATATGCATGTGTGTGCATGCACGTGTGTATACACAAGTACACTAAACACATGTGCATAAGTGCATGACAAAAAACAATGCTCTCCCATAACAGAAAGTCTTCAAAATACTACAACCCCACACAGGAAATGAACTCTTAAGTCTTCACATAAATATGCCCCCATCTTCTAATTTTCCTGATCATATACATTCAAGAAAGTCAGAAGTCTTCAAATATCATATTCCCGTTTTTAAAATATAAGCCCATCCTTTACATGTAGTCAAAAATGTCTTCCAGATATCATCGTGCCTCCATCTTCAAAATTCTCTAACCCCCACACTGGTAATGAAATTCAAAGTCTTCAAAACACTTTTGACAGAACACTGTAAGCCTGATGTTTACCATAACTTATATTCCTTACTATTTATTCAAGCGTCTCCTGCATTTCACAAAACCCAGGCACGGACTCACCGTAAGCGTACATTAGCACCTGTGTACGATTCATAGGGTTTTTCCACCTGTTGGAATTCAAAGGCATAGCTCTGGTTGTGAGTTAGCTCCCCTGGCCGTGCCAATTCTTTGACCAAAGATGTGAATTCATGGTGGTTGCCTCGGTCATAATACAACTCTGAAAAAATCAGAACATTACTTTTTTTAAAATTCAATATGAACTGCCAGCAAGATGAAGAAAGTCGGGCAGTGTAATGCCTTCATTATCTACAATGTGTGTGTGTGTGTGTGTGTGCGTGCGTGTGTGTAAGAAAGAAAACACAAGAAAAAGAAAGTAAAGGCACATATGACCAGCTTTTAATTGTAATGGCTGAAGTAAAAATGCATATAAGACCAGCTTTGACTTCTAAAGCCTGAAACTACTAGTAAAGTTAAGGAATACCTTATGAAACAACTCGACTTCTAACCATTAGTGCAACAATGGTTTAGTACCTTTTTTTGTACGGTCCTCCGCTAGATCAGAGGTTGACCAGATTTTGTGTATAAAACCACTTTTGCCCACCACCGACTTCAGTGATGATAGCTAAACTCAACACCAGTGTGCATGCATTTTAGAAATTTGTCATAGCACACAATAGCCTACTCTTCCAAAAGGCATAACAGGTTTTGACGTGTATGCTAAATGCTCAACACGCATTTGCATATGGGACCTCAGTTTTCAGTCTCACCTGAGGGACTTCTGGGGAAGTGAAGTCAGTACTGATGTTAGTCTTAACTCCAGGGGGGAAATCCCCTTGAACAGGTGCCATGGTGGTGGTGGTGGTTCTGAGGTCAGTGCTCTAACCACCAAGTTACCCCCCCCCCCCTCCCCCCCCCACATTATTACTGATCAGTCTCCTTTGGATAGAACATTGTTTTCAATTAACAATAAAGTGACTGGGCCAAATCCTTCCCTTTGTTGTCAACCCTCTACAGACGTCTCCACTGTTTGCTGTAGTTACCAGCTGGTTTTCTCATCTGGTTCACTTAACAGCCAATATTACCCCCCCCCCCCCCCCCCCCCCCCCCCACCCACCCCACTGAGGATCTGTCAGCTTCTTGAGAAAATTCTCATCTGAAAATGGGAACCTGGTCTGTCAAAACAGGGGGACGGGATAGCCTAGTGGTTAGAACATTGCTTGCAATCTGACGACCCAGGTTCAATTCCCGTTCAAGGGGATATTTTCCCCTGGAGTTAATGTCAGTGCCCTCCACTCTCCCCAAAAGTCCTCCGGATGAGACTATAAACCAAGGCCCTGTGTGCGAACGCACGCAGAACATCTTGCGCACACATTAAATCCTGTTCCGCTTTTTGTAAGAGTAGGCCATTGTGTGCCGGTGGGAACAGATGACAGAATTTACAAAACCACATACACACAGGGACTGGATGTAAAAAATGCACATAAGTGCTTATTCTATTATCCTCGATATAAAAAAATAAAATATAAATAAATAAAATATAAATAAATAAAACAGAACATGACATTATGGCTGTCTAGTTACACATAATAGGTGTGACTGGATAAAAGGGATCCCATTTCCATTAACAATCCTGCCAAATCTGGTTGTTGAAGGTCAAGTACTTTTCGAGAAAAGTGCGCTATCAGAAGCTTATTTATCGAACACACATACAGAGAAAATTGAAATATCAAACGTTTACCAAGGCATACACTGACACACACTCAAACAAAGTAGAGAACACATTCCCCCTAGAAATTTTTATTTACTGATATAAGTAGAAACCAGTGATTATCTGTAATAAAACTGATTTATCAATTCAACAATTCAGTTATAAAAGAATCTTCTCTCATTCTTTGGTTTAATTGCAGCACAAATCAAACCAGTTTATCAGTGACTTACCTATCTGGCCGATGAACTCGATTTTGATCCCTTGATGCTCCAACTTGCTCCCGGCCTTCTTCAGATTTACATTCACCTGCAGCAACCAAAAGAACAAAACAAATAAATTACTACCAGCTCACATAGGCTGAAGATGTTTCAAACTTCGTCTACTCAGCAATTTTTATGATAAAGTGGATTGGCTTTTTTTTTTTAAAGAGCAGAAACTTGGGACTTTTTAGGGGCTGTTTGGAGCATTAACAATCCATGACAGATACACACATGAAAGGATTCAAAATTAAACTTGCTTATATATTGCATAAATTTCCCAATTATTAGAATCTACAGTGCAGTTAGTTCCTTACCTTTCAATTAGCAGTTTCCATTTTCCTAAACTCAACAGATTCTTTTGTTAACAAAAGAATCGCCACTGTCACATTGAATCTCCTGTTTGTAATCAGTGTGTTCCAACAACCACCAAAGACAGACACACTGACTTCACCATTTTCACTTCTTTCCACAGTCAAACTTAACATCATTCAATCAAAGCTGCTTCTCTCAAAAACACAAATGCCTTTGCCACAAACTTAACCTGACAGTATAAGGATTTGGAAACCATTATCTTAATCAAAGAGCTGGTCGCCTTTACATTCCTTGGCTCCAATGATGCAACAGCACAATGCCTTTTATTTCACAGCATCAATCACAAAAGTATTAAACTCATAAATGACTTATTTCTCAAAATTTTTACTCTTGATTTTCTGCAACAATTTTTTAACTTCTACTTCACATTATGACCCAAAAAATGTTCACACATGACTTTCTTCTGGCCTCTGCAAAGACTTAAGTAGCTGCTATTATGGGCTTCCAAAAACCAGGCTTTCAAGAGAAATTTATATCCAACACAAGCTGAAGCACATGGTTGCACAAAGCTATCAGCTACCTTATTCCCTTTATTTTCAATAAACAATCTTCCCATCAAAATTCATATAGTTAACTGGCTTTATCAAATATACATACCATTGCATAATCTCTTTTCAACAATCCACCCCCTCCCCTTGTTCCACACACACACACACACACACACACACACACACACACACATTCTCTCTGTCTGTCTGTCTGTATGTGTCTCTCTCTGTGTAAATTTGTTATATCCTCTACTTACCTTTCCTGCAACAGTCTCGCCATCAAAGTAGAGATAGTGGCGTTCTTTCTTTCCATCCTCTGTCTTTATTTCCGCTGTCTTCCTGCTCTCTTGCCCCTCTAACACTATTTCCACCTCCGCACTTTGCCCAAAGCCGAAGAAACTCTGAAACACCAAATGAATGCTGATAATAGGAAATGATAAGCAATCAAAACAAAACAAACAACAAAAACACAACCAACCAAAAATGGTTTTCTTTTTTTTTTTAAATTATATTATGTACCTGCCAATTCAAACAGAAAAAAAATCTGCATTCTTGAGGTCATTATAACAGCAATCAACATATCAATCTTTTCTGCAACTGCACTTGGTAAGCGAAACCAAACTATGAAGTTTGCTTGCTTGTTTTTCCACCATGGCGATGCTGGGGGCCTGTCAGTATAACAACATCCCCACCTTCTGGAAATTATGTGCTGGGAATTCCATCTATTCTATTCCTCTTTGTTTCTGCCTTGTTCCTTTTGTTCCTGTCATCTCTTTGTTTTCTGCCTTCTTGGTCCATTCTCCTGCCTATTTTTCAGGAAGACTTAAAATATAACAACTCTCTCCCATACCAAAGTCAGATGCACAGGGCCTGACTTGTCAGGGGCTTAACAGCAGTGCAACACAGTTTCACTCATATGACAGACAACAGTAGCTGCTGTTTGAGCATTCAACAAAGAAGAAGCTTGCTTGTTTGTCTGCAAACTAGCTTTGAACATTTTGACAGCTCTTCAGCTTTGTCTTCAGTCTTAGGTCAGCCAAAAAGAAAAAAACAACAGAACCAGAGGCCAAGTGACAGCCCCGTTTCATGTATCACTGTCACTCACTCGGGCATGTTCATTTGCACGTGTACTCATAGAAGTGTGTCTAAATTCTTCTACTGATTCTTTGATGCTAGCTAAGCTTGCAATATATATGTTCATTTCAATGACATAGTCAGTTTGTCTGCTGCTGCTGCTGTGAAAATCAAAGAACTCTGTGAGAGAAGGAATGTTAGCCTCCAATACTTGTTCTGGTTACAAGTGTCACTTAAGCAAACACTGCTTTATAATTGACAACACCACCATAAAAAACCCCACTTTGCCAAAGAACAGAACACAGGACCAGTACTTAATCTTCATCTTCAACAACGCTTAGACAGCAACTATTGTTGTCTGTCACATGAGCAAAAATGCATTATGCTGCCATTAACGGTTATGCGCCTGACAGGTCAGGCCCAGCGCATCCCACTTCAGCATAGGAGAGAAATGTTATCTTTTGGGAAATAAGGCAGGAGAATGGACCAAGAAGGCAGAAAACAGACAAGAAGGGGGTAACAGGAAGAAAAGGAACAAGATAGAAACAAAGAGAGGGATAGAAAAGAGGGTATTCCTTGCACAGAATTTCCAGATGGGGATGCTGTTAATACTAACAGGCCCCTGGTATCCCCACAAGGGAGCACTAAATCAAATGGCACAAGGAGTTGGTGCAGTATGACAATATCTGGAAGACATGTTTCAAATTCAATTTACTGACTGTTAAAGTGTTAATGTTATCAGAGGACAGGGTTTAATGCCCACCTGAGGAACGATGAATGCCTGGAGAATGCGTAAAATGTTTTTAGCTCTGGTTCTGAAATCTGCATAAGTGCTTTAGGAAGAGAAGATCTAGGTCAACACAGAAGATGCCACAACACAAAACACAGAACAAACGAAAGAGATCAGATATAGATAGATATATCTATATATCTCTATCTATCAATCTATCAATCAATCTATCTATCTATCTATACCACTTGTTGCACAAACAGTCAAGTTATTCAATCTTTCATGTTCAGAATGTGTAACTTTACACAGTCTGTAATCAGGCTCATAAATACTAAATTGTATTGTATTACA
Organism: Rapana venosa; assembly: GCA_028751875.1. Lineage (NCBI taxonomy): Eukaryota > Metazoa > Mollusca > Gastropoda > Neogastropoda > Muricidae > Rapana > Rapana venosa. The sequence continues at coordinate 45,706,164 of CM054148.1, read as the reverse complement.
TTGTGCTGTATTGTTCTGTTCTCAACCGCATTGCACACACACACACACACACACACTGACACAGAGTTTATACTATACTCGAGAATACAAGTACCTATGCGTCTGATGAAATTTGGATAAAAAGCAAATTAAGAAGAATGGATATAATGTTAATGTACATACATTTAAGACGATAGGGAAAAATAGGAACAGAAACCCTTAATCAACAGATTCTATAACAAACAAACAAAATCCTACAGGGTTTAAACCTAAGCTTAAGCGACAAATCCAAGCCACTTGACAGACACTAGGCAGAATACCCTACTTTTCAAAGCAGTTTATCTTTCTTGACATCTTCCTGGCTTGGTTTGTACACACGGACACAAGTACAGTATTCATGAACTATGATCAAGCTTGATGATTAATGCAGACAAGTGTGAACAGGCATTCTAGTTTCTGCATTGTAATTTAACACAATGTCTCAAGTGAGGCAATAAAGATAACAGCAGTATCAATAACCGTAACTGGAAAAGATAAATATTTATCAAGTCTTATGCCCCAGTTGTTTCTATACTTAGATAAGATAATGCATTAAAAAAATTTGTAAAGCTCAAAAAGAAATGCTGGCCTACATAACAGTACACAAGTTTACAATGTTAAGTCTGCAAGCTACCTATGTTTCTTTCAAATCTGACGCTGACAATGTTTGGGAAATCACTTCATCAGTGAACAAAATTACCATTTAAACAAGTGTTGTTTTTTTAAATCATGTAAAGGATTATATTCAAAGTTTTCAAGCAATGCCTTGATGACTCCTTAGGAAGATCAGGGAGAAGAAATTCATTTACACTTGCAAAAATATAACACAAACAGAAAATTAATTTATGTCATTACTTCTAACATCGATATTATTACAATGTAAGCAGCAGTAGTACACTTTAGATATGTATGTTTTTAGTTGTTGTTGACATGTTGAATATCTTCACAAATGAGGCATTCACTATGTACATCACTGCACTAAGTATAATAACTCAGTTACCACAAAATTATAAAACATACATGTGTATATATATATATATATATATGTACACATGTACATACTACTTTCATGATTATCTGACCATACTAAGTCAACTTTTGATCATGAATCATCTCAATCTCACAACTGTATCAGTGAAAACAAGGACAGGGACACAATTGACCAAAAGACCCAAATCCTAAAAAAGGTTTGGTTGGGGAAGGGGGGGGGGGGGGGGGGGTTAAGGATATTGCCAGTTCTTCCAAAGCAGAGGTGGCTCCATCTGCATCTCTGCAAGTACACCAATTATGGTTCTGGAAGTTCATGAAGTCACTGGATGCTTCCACATGGAAGTCTATGACTTCCAATAGACTTCCACAAGGATGAAAATCTCACATGAGAACGTACTGGTACTTTTTGGTGCTTACAGTTTATGGCATGCTGCTCTTGCCAATCTTGGTGCATTTTGATTTTTTTTATGGAAGACAATCACAAGTCTACATGAAATGTTTTATGTTTGTAAAGCCAATACTGAATGTTACACTTCAGTCAAAGACTGTCATCTGCAGCAGACACAAGTCTTGTCTAAGTCACTTTCAACCTTGGACATACAGAAATGATTTCAGGATCCCTTATCTGTTCGACAACTTTTGTCTTTGCTTATTAAAGTTATTTGTGATTACAAGTCTGCATGGATTACCATCAATTCTAAATTAATTTATACAATTATATAAATATAATATATAGTTATTTTATGAATTGGATATCATTACAAGATGACATTACTATACTGTAGTACTTAAGTAAAGGTATGAGTGTCTCCCCTATACAGCAATGGCTAGATGAAACACACAAGGACGTTCATTGTTACTATTCAAATCTTCAACCCTTAACCCGTGAAATAAAATATTTGATTTGATCTTCATTCTCATTGATTTGAAAAAGATCCTAATTTCTCATCAAAATTCATCACATGTGCCTCAAAATGTTATTTTTTTTAAAGCAGCTTACAAATTACAGGTTTCAAAAACAAAATTTCACAATTTTTCAAACAAGTCAGTTGAAATAATGAATTGAATAGTGTACCTAGTATGTATTGTATGTATACATGTATCTTTCTTGGTTTTGCTTTATTAACTTGATTTCTTTTTTTGGTTTAGTGGTGGTCAGTGGTGGTGATGGTGGTTGTACTGTAGGCATTTCCTTTGTGTAATTTACCACTAGTTTTACAACCCTGAGGAAAATTGATTGGTCTGTCTACAATGAATACAATCCACCTTGTTTTAGAGAGCTCTATTGGAAGTATTTGCCATCATATGGTACAGTATGTGTTAAAAACTGTTATGACAATTTTTTCTCCTGTATGTGACCACAAGAAACTATGCTATAGTATAGATCTATGTAAACCTAACACACCCAATGACTTAACCTTACCCAAATGGGTTGCCTTGCAATGTAATGATACAGTAAAGCAACACAATTCAAACCACAATATGACAATGACAATATGACATGTTACTAATTATGGAGGGGAATGAGTCAATATTTTTGGTCTTGGTCTTTATGAGTGGGGTTTTTGTACTGTCCCTGCACTCAATTGCCTTCATTTGGAGTTTTAGTACATGTTCTTAATTTGCTAGTGTGCACTCTGCAAGTACTGTACGGATGCAATAATGTAGTATTTCAGTATAATCATTAAGAAATTTGTTCTTAGATAGATAGCTTGATGAAAAAAAGCAAATGCATTGCTTATTCAATATACCATCTGGAAATAAAATTTTGACTTGACATGACTTGACTTGACTAGACTATTGATGTAGATGATGACTTAATAAAATTATGCTCATATCATCCACGAATACTAGTATAACTACAGCCACAACTACCTCACTCTTTTCAGAATAAGATGAATGGGACCAGGACAGCCTACTGGTTAGAGCATTGTGCTCAAGATCTGACGGCCCAGGATCAAGCCACTACACTCTACAGAGGTACATGTTTTAAGGAATTCTACCCTGAAGTTAACCTAAGTCATAAGTGCTGACTCCACTGCCCCAAAAGTCCTTTGATTTTGAATGAGACTAAAGTAAACTAAACTATTATTTAAATAGGCTCCATGTACACACACACACACACACACACACACACACACACACACAGACCATCTGTGCACACTTAAAAACCTGTTCAGTCTTTCAGAAGAGTAGGTCATTTCATGACAATAGGAATGAATGACAACAAAATTTTAGAAACACATTAACACATGAGACACAGGTGTGTTTAGACACCATCCCTGAAGTTGGAATATGGCCACCTCAATGGTGGGTCAAAACAGTTGCATATAAAATTATAATTATCTATCCACAATATCACCTCTGGTGTACCTTGGAGCTCTAGATGAGGAACCAAAACAAAAAAAAAGAAAGAAAAGATGAGTGGATCTGTGTAACAATAATGAATAACACTTAACACAATAACAGTCTACCAAGACCATACATGTACAAGATACATGTATACATGCATGTATACACGCACTGCTATATTATATGTGTTTGCATGTAGAATTTATGTTAGTCTCATCTAAAACAGTAAAAGACCTGTCAGTGTTATAGAATCAGAGAATGGAACCAGAAATTATGTAATTCCAGGGGAAATATGATGAACAACCAGAATAGCAGGAGAAACTTGAAGTTGAACCCACACCTTCTGAGTACTTACTAACTTAGGTCACAAGTCTGATGCTAACCTGTAACCATTAGAAAACTACTGTTTTGCCTTCATGCCAAGCATAAGTCTGCAGTCAGCCCCTAGCCATGGAATCTAGATTCTGCATTGCTATCGAAACAGATTTCTCTCTGAGTGAACTCCCAGTGAAAGGCTCCTGTTGAAAGTAAAACTTGTAAAAGCTTCACCCTCATTCCCCTTCTCCAGTACTGGCAGTAGGTTTCTTTCAGGACCTCATTTTCGTGCAATGAATGATGGGCTTTATCATTATGGTTTATTGGGAATCGGGGTTATCATTAGCATATTGACACAAACTCCTGAGACTACACGATACACTAGACAGTAGATTTTGACGAAACTATACGATGAAACGTTCATCGAAAGTACCATACTTTTCATACAATTACTTTCCAATTCCCACTTCCCAGTTCGACAGTGACAGCATTTGACTGCCTTTGAGTTAGACTTGGTTGACACGATTTGATCCGCAAGCAAAACAGAAAGTTAGTTAACCCAAATGCTCAACGCCTATTTAAACTGTTTTCAAAAACAACAATATGCAAAGAACTAAATTTAAATGTGAATTGGATCCCTAATGTTTATGTCACATGATCCGGTCATCTTGACACCCCTCAATCGTTCATCTGTTTTTTCTCCCTCGAGAAAAACTAAAACAATGTCGAAAGCCAAGCGATTGTTAAAGAAATAAGGGCAATGCGTGGATTAAAAAGCCATATACATACAGTCAATAGTTAACAATGAGGTTTGGTACAAGTGGACAGATTTAATGCAACAAAAAAACTGTAAATACAACAGACCATTTTCGCTTAGGCTGATGTCCCTCCTCCCAGAGTGCGCAAGATGTCTGCAACAAATATCGTAGAAACGATATTTGGCCAGAACCTATTATTATTAATTTATTTTATTAATGAAATGCATATTTTGCATTGTAATGTTAAAATTTATTACCATAATATAAAAATATTGCTTTAATGATGAAAATGTGTAATGTTTGTATGTAACTATACACACAGCACCCATTCATATTTGCATTTATATGATGCTCTTCAATTTCTAAATCCAGTAACGAATCACCAGATTAAATAGACTTAGCAGACTTTATGAAAAATCCACAAAGTAAAAAAGTTTGAGGCAACAGCCAGACTGCGTGGTTAATCAGGTCTCGAGTACATATCTGATATTTATCTCACACACACACACACACACACACACGGGGACAGGATAGCCTTGTGGTCAGAACATTGCGATTGCAATCTGACGACCTGGGCTCGATTACCGTTCAAGGGGATATTTTCCTCTGGAGTTAACATCAGTGCAGACTCCAATCTCCCCCAAAGTCCGGATGAGACTATAAACCGAGGTCCCGTGTCCGAATGCACGCAGAACATCTTGCGCACACATTAAATCCTGTTCGCTTTTCGTAAGAGTAGGCCATTGTGTGCCAGTGGGAACAGATGACAGAATTTACAAATCTGCATACACACGGGGACTGGATGTAAAAAGCACATAAGTGCTTATTCCATTATCCTCGATATAAAAGAATAAAATAAATAAAAATTAAAAAATCCTCGATATAAAAGAATAAAATAAAATAAAATAAACACACACAAATGGGGACAAATAATTAATTATGTGTAGACGGTAGCGGTTGGAACATACTGGGTTATATCACAGTCACTTCTTTCAACCGAGTTTTGCCAGGGATAATTTCCCTGTTGCAGTGGGTTCTTTTACTGTGCTGAACTGAGTGCAGAAACATGCCGACTTGACAAAGGCCTGGATGATCTGAACATCACCAAAGTTTGTCATGGAGTCTCTATGACCATCTCCGAAAAGTGCATTGGTGACCAATAGTGAAAGTCAAGTCTCACTGCAGTCAGTGAAGGGGGGCATCAGAGAGCCAGCAAATTCAATTAGCCATACCCTATCATCTGAGAGGAGAGGTCAAAAACAAAAGGGGTATCCCTGGAGAGAGCTGCTTATAAACATTATCAGCTATAGCAAAGCTCAAGCCATTGTGAAAAGATAACAACTCATGACAATGCTAGAATTACAGCATACGCTAGTTCTTTCCATTTTCTTGTACCTATTGGAATCCTGGACTGTGCCAGAGAAAGCAACGGACTCTATAGCCGTGGGTAAAACCGTTCGAATTCAATCCCATGAAGTCATGGATTCGGATCTTGGCGGTGTCTGCTGAATCGAGGGGGAAGGGGGGGGGGGGTGTGGGGGGGGGGGGGGTTCTGCGATCTCCCAGGTCAACTTCAAGTGCAGACCTGCCAGTGCTGTCATGTCAGCATTCGATAAGTTACAGAAACACGAACGTACTCAGGATACATCCCTGATATCAGAGCGCAGCTACCTTCATGGTGGGCAAAATCGATCTCATACACAAAATCTCAGTACTGGTGAATCTTGGAGCTCTAACCAAGGAATGAAAAGAAAAAGAAAAAGAGAAAGTCCCCAAAGTCGGAATGCAGCTACCTTCATGGTGAGCAAAAAATGGTCACATAGGCAAAGTCTCACTATTGATGAATCTCAGAACACCCAGCCAAGGAACAAGGGAGTGGGATGGGGGGGGGGGGGGGAGTAAGGATGAAGGCCAGTATGCAAGGTCACTAATGCTTCATACAAGCCCCCAAAACCGCTAGGAATACATCTTCACCATTGTTTTAAACAACAACAATAAAACCCCAAACAAACCAACAACACCATGAGTCAAAAAGCAAACATCAGATATATAACTACAACACACACACACACACACGCACGCGCGCGCACACACACACACACACACACACACACACACACACACACACACAACCAAACCAAACCAAACCAAAACAAAACAAAGCAAACCTGAAGTGGTGCGTCAAGTCACTAGACCCTACAGCCTTTCAAGGACCATCCTATCAGTAAAGGTATGGTCCAGTGGATGGAGGGAACATCATGAGGGAACACCCCACGCGCAGGGGTGCGAGCTCATGTGTACGTGCTGTGTGTGGGTGTGGGTGTGCATGCACAAGTGTGTGTGTGTGTGTGTGTGTGTGTGTGATTCTTATTTGTTGCCTTCAAATTCATTTAACGTCTTTTCACAGCTGTGATATTAGACGGATTTGTTTCCTTTTGGGGGACAGGATAGCCTGGTTGGTTAGAGCGATGCGCATCGCGCGCGCTCGTGCTCTCCTGACCCGGGTTCGAATCCTGTTCAAGGGGATATTTTCCCCTGGAGTTAACATCAGTGCAAATGAAGAGTGGAAAACGATCAAAGTGGAACATGGAAGAACCAACAGCAACAACCACAAAGTCCAGAAGGGGAACAACAAGGGAAAGACAGAAGACTACCAAACAAGAGAGAACTCAACTGGAAAGATTTATTCACAAAAAGGCCATTGGCCTATACATGAAGGGGGGTTGCCAAACTGCTTAGTATTTTAGTGAGAAAAATAAGTAACACAAAAAAACCAAAGTGTTATTGTATACCCACAACTACCACAATAAAAAATCAGTTCCAAAAAATATGACTTAGAAACCAAGATATCTCTTATTCTAAAGGCTTTACACAAATATAAAGCAAGGCTGCCCACAATCTCAGGGTGACTAGATGCCATGAGTAGACAGAATCTAAATTAATTAGGTTGTCTACTATACTTTACCGGAATGTAATTCTGTCTTACATCTTCTAATACTGGACAGCACAGCACAAAATGAACTTCATCTTCCACTGTTTGCTTACATAATGGGCATAGCAACCTGAGGTCATCATCATCATGTTCTATATATCTAAACTTATGAACATTTATGTCTGATACACCAAGTCTAAACTTAGACATAATTCTTTTCAAATGTATGTCCATATCAAGCTTTAGATAAGGTTTGACATCGTGTGAACCTATAAATTGTCTGTACATTTGAAATCTTTCACTGTTTTGTATATGACCATTCCACTGCTGCCAACGGCAGTCAATCAGTCTTTGCCTGAAAACCTTGATAAACTCTCTACAATTTCCGACACCTTGATTGAGCCAAACAAACCCAAAGCCAAGTTCACATAAACAAGTACTATTTGTGAAGCCCAGGTGCTCCACCCCCCCCCCCCCCCCCCCCCCCCCAAACAAGAGAGAGAGAGAGAGAGAGAGAGAGAGGAGAGAGAGAGAGAGAGAGAGAGAGAGAGAGAGAGAGAGAGAGAGAGAGAGAGAGAGAGAGAATAATGCATGCTTAATTCATGTCCATCACAATAGCAATAGAAAAGCAAAGATTCCCACTTCAGTGCTCCTTGGCCTATGGATGTGATTCTATCAAATCGTAGTTGCCCAATGGAAAAACAAAATCTGATCTAAAAAACAAAGCAAAACAAAAACAAAACCAGGCATCAGTGCCAACTCCATCCCCCCCCCCCCCCCCCCAAAAAAAAAAAAAAAAGTCCTTCAAATGAGACTATAAACCGAGGTCCTGTGTGCAAACGCACGCAGAACATCTTGCGCACACGTTAAAACCTGTTCCGCTTTTCAGAAGAGTAGGCCATAGTGTTCCGTGGGAACGGATGACAAAATTGACAAAACTGCATGCCCACGGGACTGGATGTAAAAAAACCGCCACATGAGTGCTTATTCCATTATCCTGGAAATAAAAGAATAAAATAAATAAATGAAATAAATAATTAGATGTATCTTCTAGCTACAGGAGGTCGTAGAACTCGGTAGAGATAGAGAACAATGGCGAACTCTGGTGACATTATATGAAACTCCTACCCACGACAGCAGTGATGAAAATATAATGGCCAGACTGACTTCTTGGCCTCTTCGTCTGGCAGTGTGTGTGTGTATGTGTGTGTGTGTGTGTGTGTGTGTGTGTGTGTGTGTGTGAAGGGGGGGGGGGGGGACCAAAGACACAACAACTCGGTTTCAGAGGCAATTTGGGCAAGTTGAACTGGCCCTTCAAATCACAGAGAGTGGCATGTTGGGTATGTTCATGTCATCCATATCCCTGGCTACAAATGGCCGTCTCTTTGAGAGATGAATATTGTGTGTTTAATGTGTGTACATCTGAGACCTAAGATATGTTGTGAAAGCTTTTTTTACATGGACAGGACTAAGGTTTACTGCCTCAGTCTACCAAAAACACAGGGGGACAGGAATCATAACCCATGTTAGATCCAGGGGGGAAAGAAATTCACCACAATTAATAGATATGGCAGCAAAGGCTAGAACCGATACTAGGCATTATAGCAACTTGGGGATGACCAGGCTCAGAATAAATGGCCGCTAAATAAAACATTGGATGACAGATAATTATCACCAATGAGCATTTAGATTAGCAAACCCATCAAACCTGAGTACAAACCAAGTTTCAAACCTAACTATTGGTCTATATGATGCTGATTTCAGTTAAAAACAAAAGCAAAACAACTAAAATCTACTGTGATGTGGGCATATTATTAGATCCAGCAAAGTTGAGGATACCTTGAATTGTCGAAGGAGAAAAGCAGTGGGGTAGAATGAATAAATGAATGAATAAAGGTATGATTTTTTTGGTATGTTTGTCCGTGGTGTCCTACGATGACCTCCAAAACAGCAGAGGAGGCAGCTGCTGTTTTGGAAACTGGGCAGAAATTTGATTATAGTGGAGATGCCTTGCCCACAGTACATTCCCACTCTCTCGGCCAAGTGGGCATAAGGACAGTCAGCGTTGGAGATGTTCTCCAAAGGCCAACCAGCCCCCAGGGCTGCAGCACATAAGGACTGTGCGAGTCAAGCCTCCTAGTCAGAGAGTCATAGTCGATCACTAAAGATTAAGCTGTAAAGTGGAATTCCATGAGTGGGAAAGCCACTGGTCATACAGCCTCTCACTTTGCTGTTGCCCCCAGCGTCAATGGTTTAATCAAGAACTGTGATAAAGCCCAGGCGCTGACGGCACGGGTATGATTTATAAGCACATTAAAACGCCTTCACTCGGCTCATAAGGCCTATAACAGCACGGAACGCTGAAGCTGGTGTATTGCAGAACGGACAGGGACACCAGAGTGCGGACTGAACTGCATGGCACACAACCTGTGACATAAAGGGAGAAATGTGGTATACAGCTCTACAGTGCAGTGCCCCAACTATGAACTATGGACTAATTTAAGAGTGGTAACTTCTCTGAAAGGGGACGAGATAGCTCAGTGGTCAGAGCACTCACTTTCCCCAAGCTAAGGTTAAGCAGCATTGAGCTCGGTTACTAAATGGATGGGTGACCGTTTGTGCGCATTGGCTTCAGTAGAGTCCCCCAATTCAACCGGCTGTGAATGGGTAACTACCCTCTTTAGAGACAGGGAAGGTAAAACAGCGAGGGAGAGGAGATGTGCGCTGCCTCAATGTGCAGGCCCCTAGAGAAGCTGAAATCTCTGACACTTTGCTCCCAAAGGGCTGTATAGGTTATGTGAACACTCTACCTTTTACAATGTTCAACATGTTCGGAGATGTAAACAGTATGGATGGGTTGGATTGGATCAGTTGGACTGGGTTGGCACCGAAAATTTTTGACTTTGATTCCTTATATGTGAAACAGCTTGATCGTCCCTTTTCAAACCCATGATTTTATGTTATGCTCGCCACTGGTCAAATGAGAAAATAAATTTAACCCCTCAACCTTTGCCAATTGAAACGGTCATTCCACGTCAATCACTTTCATTAAAAAAAAAAGAGACAAATGCATTGTGAGAGGTAAGCAGAGAATGGGTCTGTGAAAACGAAAATTATAACATCAGAATCAGTTTATCACACACACACACACACACACACACACACACAATGCAAGCCCCCCCCCCCCCCCCCCCCCCCCCCCCCACCCCCCCCCAAAGAGCAGGCTAAATGGACTAGGCTAGGTTACTGTGTATATAATCAGTGGGCATAGACGCCTCGCAGTGATCCAACAGGAAGTTGTACTTGAATAAAATAGAACACGAGGCCGGTAATTTCTGAGGTGGTTTCTTCTAGTGAATTGCTTCAAAAAATCAAAAGGTACCTGTATAAACGTCTTGGAAAAATTGTGATAAGAGAAAAAGGAAGCATTGTAGTTGTAGTGATCGCGATAGTGTGATGGGTACTATCCGTGGAAAGTGTTGAAAATCATCCAGCGAACGTTTACGTTTAGAAAGCGTTCTGGCGATTTTGTGGCATTCCGATCGTGTTGATTTTTCTGGATCAGTAGGCCTATTATGCTATATTATTTTATTCGTTACAGGAAGCAAAATTTAGGTTTAGCATGGCAGAAAATAGGGAAACGCAGCGTGATTTTAAAGAAAATTGTTTCTTTAAATACTGACACTAGTGACAGTGGGTGAAGGTAGGCCTATGGTTGGACTTAGAAAGGTGTATGTGTGTGTGTGTGTGGGGGGGGGGGGGGGGGGGGGGGGGGGGGGGGGGGGGAGAGCAGCGAGCGGGTATAAGGCTACACTGGGTAGGGCTATTAAAAATTCTTCTGTTTTTCGATATGACCTCTTTGTCCACTCCTCACTTAAGACTGTTTAGTGATTTTACTGCACTGCACTTCTTCCTGTGTCTAGGCTCTAGCTTTTATGTTAGGTTGTTTTTTGCTTTTTTAAAGATTTTCTGTGTCTAACTCTAAGTGATGTAAATAATTGTTAAAAACAAAATCCTCCTATTAGGTCTGTAAGTAAGTGTTACTAACTTGAACTTCACTCTTCAGCTTCTTTGTACACACACACACAACACACACACACACACACACACACACACACACACACACATGCATGAATGCATGCACAAAGTGACGTGATGCGATGCGCTCATGCACACACACACACACACACACACACACACACACACACACACACACACACAGTGTGTGTGTGTATACACGTGTGTGTGTGTGATACTGTGTGTGTGTTTTAGGTTGGTTGTTTTTGCCTATTTTTTTTCCATTCTTTATACTAATTATAGTGCCATTAACTGATTAAGGCCTTTGGCTATACCTTGTGTTTCAGAAACTGAGATAGGTGTTGCTTGGTTTCCAGCCAACTCTAAAGATGTCGATGCAGCCAAACCATACCATCTACATCAACAATTTGAATGAAAAGATCAAGAAAGATGGTGAGAGACTCAAATTATAAAGAAAATTTGATGTGCATATTTTTGCATGCTTACTGAACTGGCATTAAAATAATTAAATTAAAAATTTAAATGCTGTGGTTCCTGAAATGTTTTAGATGCGAGTGTGATAGTTTGATTATTTCGTTAGAAATAGTGTTTTCTTCTGTTATTCTGATGTGCTCATTGTGTTTTCTTTGGTCTTTTTAAAAAAACACAACTTTTTGTCAAAATAGAATTTGAAGAATTTTTATCCCCTTTTTGAATCGAGTCAACATGCATTGAATGTATAAATTTTGAACATGTAATCAGCTGTAATGATTTTTTAAAGTGGTTAAAATAACCCCCCTATATTTGCACTTTATATCAGTTTTATAAAATAAAAAAAAAGATCAGTGAGATAGTGGATTTGAAGTTAGAATTGTTGTTTTTTTCCAGGTGTGAATTGGTGTAGGGTTGTGTGTCTTTGTCGTGTGTTTACTCTAGCTGTCAATGTGTGTACGTATGTTAGACTTAGTGAGTGGGTGAGTGTTCCCTAGAGACCATTGTATTTTAAGAATAAAAGCAGTTTACTTAACTCTTTAAGTATATATATATTTCTTTTATTTTTTTCAGAGTTGAAGAAGTCCTTGTACGCCATTTTCTCCCAGTTTGGTCAGATTTTGGATATTGTTGCCCTAAAGACACTTAAAATGCGCGGACAGGCATTTGTCATTTTCAAGGAAATCAACTCAGCAGCCAATGCTTTGCGTTCCATGCAGGGATTTCCCTTTTACGACAAACCTATGGTAAGCTTTCAAGCCTCTGAAAAACTATATTGCTGTAATTGTGTGTGTGTAACCTATGCAAGTGTGAAATAATTAAAAAAATTAAAAAAATTCAATGTGTGTGGCATGACTGGGATTTGGGACAGGACAGTGTGTGCATGCACATTAAAGCATGTGTGTACATGTGCACACACAGACAGAGAACATCTTGGGTATACAGAACGCACGCTGAACATCTTGTACACACATTAAAACCCGTTCTGCTTTTCAGAAGAGACGGCCATTGCGTGCCGGTGGGAACAGATGACAACATTAACAAAACTGCATACACATGGGGACTGGATGAAAAAAAGCACATGGGTGCTTATTCCATTATCCTCGAAATAAAAGAATAAATAAATATTTGAAATAAATGAATGAACACTGACACAGACACACATGGATAGACAGTAACACGCACACACGCACATATTCAGTATTTTAGATTTTTGGTGTCTTCACCTTTTATTTGAGTTCATTAAAAAAAGATCCCGCTATTTACGAGTGTCTTCTACTGCAGTGTAGTCTCTGCTTTATGATATTGAAGAGATTTTACTTTTTTGTTTGTTGCTGCTTCATTTGTGAGGTGGTGGTCCTGGCATTCCCTTGCCACTCATTTCAATCTCACTGCCCCAGCCATACCCAAATTCATCCTGTTATATCTTTGGGATCAGAAGTCTACAGGGAGCCCCTCAGTGTCAGAGCAGAGGGGCCCTGTACTGCTGCTGGGTCATTTGGTGGTGTTGAGTTTTGTGCTGCCTGTTCTGACCTGAGCTAAGGTACACAGAACACCACTTCTAAGCCCCCTTCTCACAACAGTAATAGCTCAGTCCCAGAGCCAGAAATAAGATGCCCACCCGGGATGGCAACCTCCACATCTTCCCTCCAGCAGCCTTCTCATGTGAACTTCCAGCGCTGAAGGCTTTGGCATAAACTCACCACTGGCACAAAAGTTGTCAAAAGAGTATTACATGGGGATATTGAAACTGAGGTCACTGTGAGACTAGAGCAGCAGGGGCCACCATATCAGAGGCAGTATTTTTTTAATTGCATGATGATCAGTGAGGATGATGTAATACTGCTGGTATGTAAGAGCACCTGCTTTGAGGCTGCTACTGTGCTAGACAGCTGAACTATACACTTCCAATCATAATATATCCCAGCATCAACCAGGCCCGAAAGATGCAGACGCTTGGAGCGTTGCTTGGAGTGTTGGTCAGGTAATTTGGGCAACACTCTCAAAGTTGTATCTTTAATTAAAGGGGATGAAGCTCGACTGTGTGGTCCCAGTCTTCCCAATGAGCTCTCTAGGTAGGAGCCAGCCAGAATTAAAAAAAAAATCTCTATGCCTCTAATGGGATTCGAAGTTGTGGCCTACCAGCTCATAACTCAACATGCTAACCACTGTGCTATGATGGCTGGTAAGAGTTTTGGGTCTATATTTTGTCCCTGCACATGTCTATTTCAATGTTTATCAGACTGATTATCGACTCTTTTTTTTCTTCCTCTGAAGTCACTTGTATAATGATAGAGCCTTTTTAATTTTGAATACCTTAAAGTTAAACCCCATCCCCCCAAAAAAACCCTTAAGTTATCTTGATATTAGTTATTGACTACAGATCTAGTTTCCATCTGCAGTTTGGCAAAGAGTATGATTGGCTGCGAAAGAGTCAAAATTAAACATTGTTTTTTTAGTTTTGATTGTGGTCGGTGACTGTGCAGCGTATCCAGTTTTCCAAGAAAGACTCTGACATCATTGCCAAGATGAAGGGAACGTATGTTGAAGGAGAGCGACGCAGAAGAGACCAAGATGACGAACATGGACGCAAGAAGAAGAAAAAGTATGTGAATGTTGTTTTTTTGTTTTTGTTTTTATAAGTGTGCTGTGTTTCCATGGAGTTTCTGTTCAGTTTGCTCACATGTGCACCTTATGCTTACATGAAGTGGCTTTTTATCTTTTTTATAAAAAAATTGTAAGTTATTGCCATATAATTCTGTTAATAGTGTTATATTTTTTTAGTCCAGCAGATTTCTTTGCATGAAATGGAAGCAGCACTGTTCCAAAACACATTTTTAAGTGTATTTTTCTGTTTGTGAAGTACTTACAAGTAGCAGTGAAAGTGGGTTTTTGTATGTTTGTTTCATGTTGGTTTATTTGATGTTCTTTTATGACTCAACAACTCTTGTCTTGGGTTCTTTTTGATGTGTTTAATTTCCTGTTTGTCTTGTCTGAAAGACTAGTACCTAGACTCCCCCCCCCCCCCCTTCCATCCCAATCCATCGTGCAAGCCTGTAATACTAACTGCTGGTGTGTGTAAAGGGTATGTATGGTCACTATTGTATGATGCGTGTGTGTTTAATGTGTGTTTGTGTGGGTGTGTTTAGCTTTAGTTGAATATTGATATATGGATGTACCATTTATAATAAAAACAGATAAAGTGTTTGTATTCTAGAGGTAAAAGGCCTGATGTGCAGAATGAGCCATGTAAAATCATAGATATGATTGTTTTTGTGTGGATCATTGAAAGTATTGATTTGATTTGATTAAGCTCCTGACCAGGGCCCAGTGGGTCTCATGCGTTTTCTTTTAGACAGATGTTTTTCACCACCAAACTACATGAAAGATTCATTGTATTTCTCTTATGGTACATAGTTTTGAGCAACCTTATGATAACAGGAAAAGACTGTAATGTTTTAGGGTAGTGTTTATGCTGTATAGTCTTGATGCATTTACTCTGGCCACTTTCATTCGGTAAAAAACAAGTTCTCTCAATGCTTCAGCCAGTACCATCCACAGCCAGTCCTCGATTGAGTCATGCCTGCTTGGGTTTTTTTCCAGTATACACTGAGATCAGTGGCATTAAAGATATATTTGAAATATGATATACTTTGAATTGTGTGATAGTAACTTTATGGCGACTGACGTACATGATGATGATGATGATGTATGGAATTTATATAGCGCTGAATCTTGTGAAAGCAACAAATCAAAGCGCTCAGATTTCATTTCATACCACTTTAAGTCACGGCAGATTTCTCTCTGTGAAATTCGGGCTGCTCTCCACGGGGAGAGCGGGAGAGCGCGTCGCCACAAGCGCTGCGCCACCCTTTTTTTTTTTTTTTTTTTTTCCATGTCTGCAACTGTATTTGTTTCCCTATCAGAGTGGCTTTTTTCTAAGAATTTTGCCAGGGACAACTCTCTTGTTGCCGTGGGTTCTTTTACGTGCGCTAAATAATTACGTGTAACACACAGGACCTCGGTTTATCGTCTCATCCGAAAGACTAGCGCCCAGACCACCACTCATGGTCTAATGGATGGGGGAAAAGTTTCCGGTCCAAACGGGGTACGAACCGCCGCACACTTCAGACCTGGACTTTTCGCTTTCTAGACAGGCGCGTTACCTCTAGACCACCGATCCACATGCATATATACCTAAACACATAAGATTTTCTTAAAGATATGTGGAAAATTCTGACCTTGAGGAAAAGGTGTTTCCATAGTGTGATGGGGATAAACTTGAGGTGGGAATTATTGGCTGTGTATTCAGGTATGTGTGCATTGTTTTTGTTCAGGACTGTCCCCGCTCCTGCCCCCACCAAGACCACTGTTCCTCCTGCGGTACAGCCCATGATGACACAGCCCCCAGTGGCCAGAGGTATGTATGTATGCATGTTGCACTGTTGTCTGCAGAACTTTTCTTGGGGGGGTTGTCATCAACTGTGGTAACATTTTCAGTACTGTGTGTTGAGGACGATGCATGTCCCTTCTGGCGCTTTCTCTGTAAAGATCTATACTGAAATTGTATCCCTGCTTTCTAGAAATTCTGACTTTTCCTTATCTTCTGTGAAAATTGTTTGTTTTCTGCCCTCCTATTGTATTCAAATTGCTCCGCCTTTTTCAGGCTAGCATGTCATCTTTACTGATCAATTCTGGCTACAAAATGATGGGACTCTAAATCACTGGATGGGTATTGGATGCCCATTCTTGTAGTGTGTTGTTATTCACTTAGACATCACACCTGAGAAGCTGATCTGCAGATTTGAGTGCATTGAAGATTTTTGACTGCAGATTTGATTCTGTCCCTGTAGTTTCTTTTATCTGTGTGTGAAATGTGAAACTTAGACCGACATCCTGGCATTCCTTTTGACAACTGACATTTTTAATTAATGACTAGAAAGTCAGTGGCTTTTGGACTTGGTTTCTGAAATCATTGTGTGTTGTAGTTGCACAGTTTTAGTCTGCGCTTTGATTCATAACAAAGTGACAGTCCTGATATGGCGTCCTGCCATTGATGGGGCTATGAACGTCATGATAGGGGTGGAGTGGTCCCCCTTCAGCTGTTTATATATTATATGTGAATAAAGATTATGCTGTGTGTTTGTGTCGGAGTGTGTGTATTACTATCGCCAACATTTCTGTGTCTTTCTGTATGTGTGACGCGTTGTTTGCTGCTGTGTTGCTGCAGGCCCCCCCCCTACAGTGCCAGCACCGGCCCCTCCCATGGCAGCAGGCACAGCCCCGCCCCCTGCAGCCGCTGCAGCACCAGCATTGCCAGAACAGCCGCCCAACCAGATCCTCTTCATCACCAACCTGCCCGAAGAGACGAACGAGATGATGCTGTCCATGCTCTTCAACCAGTCAGTACCTCTTGGTGTCTGCGTGTTGTGTGTGGAGTGTGTGTGTGTGTGGAGTGTGTGCGGATTTTGGGGTGGGTGGGGTATGTGAGTCGAGTGAGAGAGGGCATGTGTGCGCGTATTTGTGTTCAAGTATTTAGTATGTGAATGGATTTGTTTGAACGAACCATTTTGGTTTTCTTAGAGAGTGTATGCATGTGTGGTTTTGGATGCCTGTCTGGTTTTGAGTGTGCTTTTTGTTGACATGAATGGGAATGCGTAGGTGTGCACGTGTGTGTTTTGGCAAGTGAGTGTATGACATGCAAAAGTCATAATGTCGATGTTAGTGTTTAATTTCTCTGCTGCCATTCCCCTTACTGATGAACATTAAGCTGATTTTTATGACTTTAGCAGGCAGACATGCATGCACGCAGGTATACATGCATACACACACACACCACGCATGTGGAACAGCTTTTCTTAAGAAGTCTGAGGATAAAGTGATCAGTGACCTGAATATCCAGAAGACATAATCAATGTCCTAAGCTTGCCAAAACAAGAAGATACATGAACTTTTAACTTTGGGGGGAAAAAAAGAGACCCCCCAAAAAGATGGTGCTCCTGACCTGCATGCAACTGAGGCCACAAAAAAAAAAAAAAAAAAAAAAAAGCTTTGCAAAAAAATCCCCCAAAACCCCGTGCCCCTTCACCAGTGAGGGTACAGAGTTATGTAGCGGGTATTAGCAATACTTTACTGCCCTGATCAGAGTAATGCAAAACACAGTCTTTCATGAGAAATTACAACACTGGGAGATAATGCCAATGTGAAAGTTTTATTCAATAATTTATAGGCCTTGGCCCCTCATGAAGGGGTGGTGTGGATATAATGAACATTCTAAAACATATTGTATAGGAAACTTTTAGAGACAGAAGAATGATACCTCAACTACAAACGGTATTTCTAATGTTAAAAGCCTTACACACAGACAAGATGCCAGCCACTTTTGAATGCATTTGTTAAGCAGATGACATAAGTATACAAAGTCTGAACATGGAAGGACACCTCATATAATTTTTGCAGTATTAAGATTAACTGACTCCTATTGGCAACAAAAAAAACCAACCAAACAACAAAAAAAACAAACAAACAAACTTTTAACTTTTTATGGAACTCCAGGTTGAACAATATTCCCAGTGTGATATGTATCCATTATCAGAAAACTGATTGGTGGCATGAAGTCTGTAGAGTGTTCTGTATCCATTATCAGAAAACTGATCGGTAACTTGAAGTGTGGGGCTTCTCAATCGTGAATACAGAAGCTCAGTATGATTTCTGATTCTGGATGCATTGTATGCATTGCCATAAAAATGAAATGGTTCCCTTTTTTTTAAAAGGAAAGTTTAAAATTCAAAGTAGGGGAATTAACCACTAGACTGCCTTACCCCGGAAATTCTCCGGGGCTAAACGTGCACCCTATACGCCAACAACCCGGAAAATTTCCGGGGTGTCGAACCGAAGTAAACAAGCCTGCTTCCTTGACTACAGTTAAAGGGAAACAACTCCAAAATTAATGGAGGTCACTCTCCTGTTGCTTGGCAACATCGAGCTGCAAAAACCGTGGCAAAAACGTGTGTTTTTATGCATGATTGCTTGGGAAGTTCTTGTTCAAAATTGCTGACACTTCTTGTTGAAGGCATAAATAACTTTACACAGCTGTAAAAGTGGCAAATAAAACTCTAGATTTACCTAGGAGATCGTGTATTTAAAAAACAATGAATGAGATTTGGCCTAGACATATGTTTGACATTATTGAGATTGGGGGTACTCGAATGACAGTGGTGATGAAGAAATCGTATTTATGGTCGATGTTTTACATTTTAAATATATTTTCGCAGTGAAATATCATGCTAACTAATTTGAGCTTGACTCGAAGTAGTCTACGATATATATACTGTCATTGGGTAGACTATCAGGAATATTCATGTAGTAGTTTCTGAGTAAGAGGGATATGAACATAGCAGTGGTACATAAGAATTTTATTTCCCGGCATATAGGGTGCACTTGCACTGGGCAGTTAAGAGGTTAATACTGAGAGTATTCCAAATGCTTGGTAGGCCCTTGCTTGAGACAAGTCTTTTTTCCCCCCCCCCCTTTTTTTAGTCATTCTGGTTCAGACAGTCTCGAGGATTTTTCCTCTGCATGTGCCCAGTTTATTTTATCATTATGGACCACGTTTCTTGTGTCTCGCAGGGAATGTAATTTCTCTTGTAGAAAATGTCAAGACTAATGTCACACTTTTGCACACAGATTTCTGTGAAGTTATGTTACGTCAGACATGTACAACTTTGAAAAAACCCCCACCAAAACCAGTGAACTAGCACTGTTAGTATGACACAAATCTTGACATGTGTTGGAAAAGGACTAAGTTTTTCATGGTTCAGAGTTTTTGGATGGAGAGAAATTATAAGCATACCGACACACTTACTTACAAATTCTTGCCCTCTGTGTGTGTGTACGTGCAGGTTCCCAGGATTCAAAGAGGTTCGGCTGGTGCCCGGGCGTCACGACATCGCCTTTGTGGAGTTTGAGACTGATGCACAGGCCGGTGCAGCCAAGGATGCCCTGCAGGGCTTCAAGATCACACCTGCCAATGCCATGAAAATCACCTTTGCCAAGAAGTAGCCTGTGGCAGGTTCTTCTGAGTGTGCATGCATGTGTGCGTGTGTGTGTGTGTGTGTGAGGGTGTTAGAGGCTTGGGGAGAC
This sequence comes from Rapana venosa, assembly GCA_028751875.1. Classification (NCBI taxonomy): domain Eukaryota; kingdom Metazoa; phylum Mollusca; class Gastropoda; order Neogastropoda; family Muricidae; genus Rapana; species Rapana venosa. The sequence goes on along the minus strand of CM054148.1, from coordinate 45,686,148 downwards.
AGGAAGGGAAAATACAAGGGCAAAAGCAGGCAGTCTTTAGTCATTTGTACAAACTGTCTTCAGGTTTTATACAATTGTTCTTCAGTTTTACTCTGAGGTCTTTGTGGATAAGCAGTTGTAGGAGCTTCTTAGTTGACTGTTCAGTTTGGGGAAAAAGGATATGGGAATTCGGGGTGAAACACTGGAAAGAAAACTTCACAAGAATCTTTCTACTACCCAACACAAAAAAAGGATTGTTCGTTTTCCTCATTTTAACTTGCCAGCAGAATCTGGCATTAACAAAGTGCTGCCATCAATCCTCTGGCATTACCAAAGTGCTGCCATCAATCCTCTGAGCAATTTCCAATGCAAAAGTTGTGAACTCGGGTATAAATGCTGGCTTCACATAGAAGTAGCCAGCAATAAGTAGGGACCATGATCGATTGTCAGCAGCCGCTAGTTTTGCCAGTTTCAGAAAAAAAATTTACTTTCACAGAGCAGGGAATCTGTGTGACATGATGTATCTGTCACATAGCAGTCATGGAAGATGGAGGTGGGGATATCATAATTTATTGATAGATAGATCTGTAAACTTTGCCACTTCATGTAAGTATGTGAGAAAAGGTAAGAGGAAACAGAGAACGGCAAGGAAACTGTAAGTTGTCCTTTCTTTTAGTTTAAAAGACTCAGATAATTGGCTTTGCACAGTTGCTGAGTTGCTGGGCATTGCACGCCACCGCTGGAAGTGGGAGATAACTGGGTAAGAATTGTCTCCCCCCAGCATTGCACGGTGCGCTCAGTGATCTCGGCATTGCACAACTGCCAGTGGTTTTGTTTCATCTGTTTATTGCATTGTTTCACTGAATTTGAAAAGTCATGATTAATTTTCTGTGTTGTTGGGAAAAAAATAAAGGTATGATTTACTTTTCTTGTGCTGTGTATGTTTGCCTGAGCAGAGTGTAAGTGTGGGGTGTGAAGACTGGGACTGATATTTTGGTTCATGTTTTGCATGTCAGCATAGAAGAAACTGGAAGGTGGGGTAGCCTAGTGGTTAGTGTTGAGCTTGTGATCTGAAGGCCTGGGTTCGAGCCACCACTTGGGCACCCGTTCAAGGGGATTTTCCCCATGCAGTAGACATCTGTATTGACTGCACTCCTTTGAATGAGACTATAAACCGAAGTCCTGTGTGCGAAAAGATGCAGAGCATCTTATGCACATGTGAAAACCCATTCTGCCTTTTGGAAGAGTATGCCATTGCATTCCGGTAAGAAAGGATGATAAATTAAAAACAAAAACTGCATGCACACTGGTAGTGTGTTTGGACATCATCCCTGACGTCAGAATGCAGCTACCTTGATGGTGGGCAAGAATGGTTTTAGAATCATTACACAAAAATCTCACCATAGTTGAATCTCTGAGCTCTAGCCAAAGAACAAACCCCCCCAAAAAAAAACCCCAAACCCCTTACCCAACATCAGAAGAGAGGTGTAAGGAGTAAGCTAGTGTGTAGGACTGGTCGTGGGGGGAGGGGGCGGGGGGGGCTGTTGTACTGCCTCAGTGTTCAGCGTCTTCAGTCAGACTGACTGGCCTTGCTATTCTACAGGAGATGGCTAGGAGTTTAGAATGTGCTCCATGTACTCTGCCTGCATTCACATACAGAACCTCAGTTTTAGTCTCATCTGAAGGACTTTAAGGGAATGGAGTCAGAAGCAGTATCATCTAAATTACACGAAAGGTTAATGTTACCCTCATTTTCACTTTGTTCAATGAAGAAATGTCAATTTGGCCCAAAAGTTCTTAAATGTGTGCTGTCCCACAAAAGATGTTGAACAGAATCCCTGGTTTCATTGTTTTTGTTGTATTTACCATACTCTTGGCAATTCTAATTACACAATTCTCATTACACAAACACCTTATCCCATGTGTGCATCTTGACCTGGCTGCCGAGCCAAACCACTATTCAGAAAGGGCTTTGGTAAAAAAAACAACCAAACAATAAAACACACACACTCACAAAACCAATCTCCATTAAACAACTAAAGTAGTGCTCAATAATTATGATGAACAACTCTTAACTGCAGCCAACTTAAAAGAATCTCAGATGAAATGGTGTGAAATGTCCAAGACGATTGATCTTTGTGCCAAAAAAAAAGTCATCTGTTTGTCAAATGGCATAAAATCTCCAACTGGCAAGTTGGAAAAAAAAAAGGTAGCTGGCAATACGGACAGGCAAGAAGTCCGGTATTGATCTATACAAGTCATCATTTATAGATCTGTAGGTCAAAATTACCACAAGCACACCAGAGGTTAGCAACTTACACATGCTAAAAAAGAAATTGACCTCATCATTTTAAATGTAAAAATGACAACAATCACCTTATAACCTTCACAAACAACCCTTTTCTGCCACCATCTGTCAGTTAGCCCCCTGCCTTCCTCCCCCTCCCCCCCAAAAAAGGAAAGCTATTCTTGCAGAAAAGAAAGAGATGAGGTCAACCAACTCCTGCAGAAAATAAATTCACCTATGCAAATTATTCAAATAGTTATGTAGACACATTTACATACATGTTACACCCAAAATTAAAGAATAAAAGGACCCCCCCCCAACACAGACCCCCCCATAATTTTAATATAAAAGGGTTAAAATATTTTGTTCCCTTATTTTTGGCTTTTGTTTTTTAAAACATAATAGAAATCAAAATGAAACCCATTGATTGTCCTCACATTTTGGGAAATGATAAAGAAGCCTTCTGACATAAAATGATGTAAACTAAATAAAACAAACCACACTTTTTCTAACCTTTCTAGAGACAAAATACAAATGCAAACGGAAGGAAAATTTTGAAAAGATAACGGACACGCCCCATCCATAAAAATAAAGTAAAATGAAACTAAAATCAACTTCAGAAATGTTTTTCTGTTCTTTTCTTAACGAGAAAAACAACATACCTCAGAAGTTACATCCACCCATACATGGCACATGATGTAAAAGATCATGGCACAGGCAGTAGTCTAGAAGAGTGCATGCAACTGACCAAGATAAATAGAATTGCGAGATACATGGAATGTCAACCCCAGTCTTGGGACTTCCAATCCAAATGAATCCAATCCACACATACCCACCCCACCTCCTGCACCTACTGCTAAAGTAGTAAGTTTTTCTATCTGCCAGACATGGTCAACAGAAGCCCTAGCTCTTGCACCTACTGCTAAAGTAGTAAGTTTTTCTATCTGCCAGACGTGGTCAGCAGAAGCCCCACCTCCTGCACCTACTGCTAAAGTAGTAAGTTTTTCTATCTGCCAGACGTGGTCAACAGAAGCCCTAGCTCTTGCACCTACTGCTAAAGTAGTAAGTTTTTTTTCTATCTGCCAGACGTGGTCAGCAGAAGCCGGGGGTCCAGACGCCCCCATACAGACTGGGGTCAGCCTTGGGGTGGGGCACAGAGTTCTGGGCGGGCACCATGAGGTGACGCCACTGCTGCAGCTTCTCCACCATGGACTGGGCGATGGTGGGCTCCAGGTTGAACTGGTCAAAGCGCTCCTCAGGGTCCGCTGTCAAAGACAAACAAACAGAAATGACATGACATGGAATGAATGGCGCGTAGCTGAGTGGTGAAGTCCGCTATACTTCTTCAGTCCTGTGGGTCCGTGAAGTCCTGGGTTGGAATCTTGGCAGTGGCGTCTGGTGATTGAAGGGTGGGGACTTTTACCATCTCCCAGATCAACTCCAAGCCCAGACCTGCCTGTGCCTTAATTCCCCTCGCATATATACGCATAAAAAAAATATGCCCGCTAATGATCCTATAATGCATGTCAGTGACCAGTTTGTTATGGAAACCAAAGCATACCCTGCATGCATTCTGTGCACACACAAAAAATGAGCTGCTGTGAAGTCAGAATGAGTCGGTAGAGAGAGAGAGAGAAAAGAAAAATGAAATGGGAAAAATGAGGAGTGTATGAGAAATGCGATAAAAGAATGTTGAGGACAAAGGGAGAGAGGTGGAGAAGGTAAGACATGTAGCCCGTGTGCGTGTCTGTTATCGTGTGTCTGTGATTGTGTGTGTATCTGCACAAGCACTGTGTACATCAGCGTGCTTGTTGTATGCATACCAGCTATTGTAAATAAAAACATAATTGTGTACACATATGCTTGCATGTAGCACTTAAAAATATCACACACACACACACACACACAAATCTCTAACCTTTGATATTGAAGAGCATGTAAGTGGAGTTGTGAGTAGAAGTGTCTTTCTCAAAGTCGGTGTCGTAGACATGGTCACCCATGACAGGATACCATTTGTTGAACACTCCTGCCTTTCCTGCTATCAGCTTCCAGTCTCCAAACCTGAACAACAGACAACATAGAGTGGGTACAATCCTCATCTCCACACCTGAACAACAGACAACATAGAGTGTGTACAATCCTCATCTCCACACCTGAACAACTGACAACATAGAGTGGGTACAATCCTCATCTCCACAACTGACAACATAGAGCGGGTACAATCCTCATCTCCACACCTGAACAACTGACGACATACAAATCCTCATTTCCACACCTGAACAACTGACAACATAGAGTGGGTACAATCCTCATCTCCACACCTGAACAACAGACAACATAGAGTGGGTACAATCCTCATCTCCACACCTGAACAACAGACAACATAGAGTGTACAATCCTCATCTCCACACCTGAACAGCATACAACATACAGGGGGCCACAATCATCTCCACACCCGAACAACAAATAACATAGAGTGGGTACAATCCTCATCTCCACACCTGAACAGACAACATAGAGTGGGTACAATCCTCATCTTCACACCTGAACAACAGACGACATAGAGTGGGTACAATCCTCATCTCCACACCTGATCAACAGACAACATAGAGTGGGTGCAATCCTCATCTCCACACCTGAACAACAGACAACATACAGGGGGCACAATCCTCATCTCCACACCTGAACAACTGACGACATGCAACATAGGGTGGGTACAATCCTCATCTCCACACCTGAACAACAGACAACATAGGGTGGGTACAATCCTCATCTCCACACCTGAACAACAGACAACATAGAGAGGGTACAATCCTCATCTCCACACCTGAACACAGACAACATAGAGAGGGTACAATCCTCATCTCCATACCTGAACACAGACAACATAGAGAGGGTACAATCCTCATCTCCACACCTGAACATGACAACATAGAGAGGGTACAATCCTCATCTCCACACCTGAACAACATACAACATACAGGGGGCACAATCCTCATCTCCACACCTGAACAACTAACGACATGCAACATAGGGTGGGTACAATCCTCATCTCCACACCTGAACAACAGACAACATAGGGTGGGTACAATCCTCATCTCCACACCTGAACACAGACAACATAGAGAGGGTACAATCCTCATCTCCACACCTGAACACAGACAACATAGAGAGGGTACAATCCTCATCTCCACACCTGAACACAGACGACATAGAGTGGGTACAATCCTCATCTCCACACCTGAACACAGACAACATAGAGTGGGTACAATCCTCATCTCCACACCTGAACAACATACAACATACAGGGGGCACAATCCTCATCCAACCCCAACAACAGACAACACACAGTGGGTACAATCCTCATCTCCACACCTGAACAACATACAACATAGAGTGGGTACAATCCTCATCTCCACACCTGATCAACATACAACATAGAGTGGATACAATCCTCATCTCCACACCTGAACAACATACAACATAGAGTGGATACAATCCTCATCTCCACACCTGAACAACATGCAACATAGAGTGGGTACAATCCTCATCTCCACACCTGAACAACAGACAAGTGGGTACAATTCTCATCTCCACACCTGAACAACAGACAACATAGAGAGGGTACAATCCTCATCTCCACACCTGAACAACATACAACATACAGGGGGCACAATCCTCATCCATCCCCAACAACAGACAACACACAGTGGGTACAATCCTCATCTCCACATCTGACAACACACAGTGGGTACAATCCTCATCTCCACACTTGACAACACACAACACACAGTGGGTACAATCCTCATCTCCACACCTGACAACACACAACACACAGTGGGTACAATCCTCATCTCCACACCTGAACAGCACACAGTGGGTACAACCCTCATTTTGTTCTGAACGCTGAACCGATATCTATTCTGAACACTGAACTAATATCTCTGCTGGTAATTCACATGGTTATGTTCTGATCAACAAACTCTTTCTTATAATACTATTGGTGTTTGTCTTCATTTCTTCTGGCTGCTGGTATTATATAACCAGCAAGGTTACGTGTTACATATCATGTTTTGATATCATGTGCATTCCACAGACGTTGTGGCTTAGTAGTTCAGAGTGTTTGACTTCACCTTTTTCTTTTGTGTTTAATCAGTTCAACATTTATTTCAAGTTTGACTTAACCTTTTTCTTTTGTGTTTAATCAGTTCAACATTCATTTCAAGTTTGACTTCCACTTTTTCTCTTTTTTTTTAATCAGTTCAACATTTATTTCAAGTTTGACTTCCACTAAAATCAGTTCAACATTTATTTCAAGTTTGACTTCCACCTTTAAAAAAAAAATCAGTTCAACATTTATTTGAAGTTTGACTTCCACCTTTAAAAAAACATAAGTTCAACATTTATTTCAAGTTTGACTTCCACTAAAATCAGTTCAACATTTATTTCAAGTTTGACTTCCACTTTTTTTTTTATCAGTTCAACATTTATTTGAAGTTTGACTTCCACTTTAAAAAAAATCAAGCTCCACCTTTTTTTTTATCAGTTCAACAATCATTTCAAGTTTGACTTCAACTTTTTCTTCTTTTTTTTTAATCAGTTCAACATTTATTTCAAGTTTGACTTCCACTTTAAAAAAAATTCAGTTCAACATCTTTCAAGTTTGACTTCCACTTAAAAAAAAATCAGTTCAACATCTATTTCAAGTTTGACTTTCACTTTTTTTATCAGTTCAATATCTATTTCAAGTTTGGCTTCCACTTAAAAAAAAAAGTCAGTTCAACATCTACTTCAAGTTTGACTTCCACTTTTTAAAATAATCAGTTCAACATCTACTTCAAGTTTGACATCCACCTTGTGTGTCCATTACTTCGTAGACGATAGCGTCTGGTGAGGAGATCTGCCAATACCTCCACTCCCTTTATATTTGTACGCACGCAGAAGATCAAATAAATTATACACATGAAAGATCCTACAACTCATATCAGCCTTCAGGGGTTTGCGTAAACACAACCATACCCAGCATGCACCCTGTACCTAGGGAGGAATCAGCTCCGCCAAGTTCAACAACCTCCCCCCCCCCCCCCAACACGAGACACGGCCTGAAACAATTCAGCGCTGTGTCCCAACGAGGGCTGAGGAAGTGAAGGGAGAAGAGAAAAGAGCAGAGAAGAGAGATGAGTAGACGCGTGGTAGGCTACCCACCTGATGGCTCCGTTCCTGTCTTCGTCGTCGATATTGTAGACAAAGCCGGCTCTCTTGGACAGACCCCCTCTGCTCAGCATCTCCCACTGGTTGATTCCGTCCACACCAGGAACTACAGGCAGGGGAAGGGGGGGAGGGGGGGGGGATGTGACAGAAAACAAGGGGATGGAGGGGTGGGTGGTGGAGGTGGAGGAGAGAAACAAAAGCGGATTAGGTGAAGAACTTAAAAAAAGGGGATGGATATGAGCGAGGGGAGAGAGAGAGAGAGAGAGAGAGAGAGAGAGAGAGAGAGAGAGAGAGAGAGAGAGAGAGAGAGAGAGAGAGAGAGAGAGAGAAGAGAGAGAGAGAGAATCTTTATTTCCAAAGGTTGTACATAAGCAAAACATGCTTTTTTAATTTTTTTACCTAGCTCTTACCCCATAAAACCTCACACACACACACACACACACACACACACACACACACACACACACACACCACACACACACACACACACACACACACACACATTCACACCAAAAACAGGCATGCATACACACACGCTGAGAAAGAGAGAGAGAGAGAGAGAGAGAGAGAGAGAGAGAGAGAGAGAGAGAGAGAGAGAGAGAGAGAGAGAGACTGACTCACATGTTCTTGTGGAGGCCCCAGCAACATGTGCAAAAGTAGGTAACCAGTCTACAGCGTGAAACAATCTTGAATAAAAACACAGTAAAAACAACAACAATAACGGTTATGTTCTGGAAAACGCTGCGCGCGCGCGCGCGCGCGCGCGCGCACACACACACACACACACACACACACACACACACACACACACACACACACACACACACACACACACACACACACACACACACACACACACACACAATTTTGTCTGTAGTGAATTAAAAGTTCAAGCAGAAACGAATTTTCCAAAAAGGGCTAAACAAATTTCGTGTTTAATGCCTACTGGCACAGACATGGCATTGGCATTGGCACAGGTATCAGACCTCTTTCAAAAATCTAAACTTAATCAATATAATTTAGAAACACAAAAAGAAGCTTTACCATGTCCTTCATGGGAGATGGAAAAAACTTGGTTTGATATAGAATATATTAATGAAAAAAAAGAATGAAAATCAAAACATTATGGTTGCAGATGTTCAGTCGCATATTGAAAATAAGTATGCTGACTGCTTAAAAGTTTATACAGATGGATCTGTTTTAGAAAATCATGACACAGGCTCTGCATTTGTTATACCAGCACTTAAAATTGAGAAATCGTACTATCTTGGTAAACATCGTTCAATATTTACAGCTGAACTTATTGCAGTTCTTATGGCTCTTAACTTTATTCTTGATTTTCCATTTTCCATCTTTCATATCTTGCTTTGTGTTGACTCCAAGTCAGTATTGTATGCTATAAAATCCCCAAACTTCAAGATCTCCAGAATTATTTTTGAAATTAAATATGTCATACACCTCCTAAGTTTAAGAGGTATTCCTGTTTCTTTTTGTTGGGTGCCTTCTCACGTTGGAATTTTTCCAAATGAGTGGCCTGACAGAGCTGCAAAAAAGGGGGCAAGGCATGCTATGGAATCGATAGAACTAGATGTTCCCTTATCTATACAGGAAGGATACCGTATATTAGAACAAACTTCATGGGGTAAGTTTAAAGAATCTGATCAATTCAAGGAACGACATTTAAAAAGTTGTCTGACCACTGCCCATATTTCTTGTTATATGGCTCCTTCTCAAATAGATTCGCGTTTTATAACAGTATGTTCTTTCGAGCCAGAAGGCCCATAGAGCCGGAGCTTATCCCGGTTTCTGTAGCGTTAAGCGAACTGATGGTTTTTCACCACCCCTGTGACAGGACGCTAGTCTGTCGCCAGATACTTCCCCAGCAGAGCTGGTACCCACTTGTACACCTGGGTGGAGTGAAGAAAATAGGAGTAAAGTGTCTTTCCCAAGGACACAACACCGAGCCGAGCGGGGATCGAACCCGCGACCACTGGATCACGAGTTGACCGCCTAAACCACTCGACCACGGTGCCTCCCGTTTTATAACAGTAAGAAGGGTTAATTCACTATATTTTAGAATGAAGTTAAATGCATTCCTTACAAAATTTTGTAAACATGTTAGATGTCTATGTGGAGATCATATTTCCAATACTCATATCATATTTGAGTGCCCTATTGTAAAACTTTTTTTACCTTCATTTTCTGAACAGTCTCTGGAAAATGTATTTGAAAATTCAAAGCTAGCCTTTGCCATTGCCAGATGTTTATTGCATAGTCCACTTGAATATTTATTGTAGCTACACTATTGTTATTTCATGTTTCCACATTGTTGAGTTTATATTTTGCTCCTGTTAAAAAGTATTATCCTTACTTTTCTAGGGTGGTTTTTTTTTGTTCCCCCCAACCCCCCCCCCCCCCCCCCCACAAAAATACCAACACTGATGCTATTTCTTAACCGTTTCTCCTTCCACTCCTTCCTCTCCCTTCTTTAACTTCCATTACACTTTCTATTTCCCTCGTCCAATATCACTTAGAGTGACAGACGTTAAATTGAAGACAACAACACACTATTACAACTACTACCTACTACTACTTCTACTGCTGCAGAAGCTACTACTTGTTCTGTTACTACAACGGTATACATCCTTCAATGCTGTTCTATTCTGTCCTTTGGTACAGCAGTATATGGAACTGGCTGGAATTCGTTGAACCATTTGGGAAAACAAAATTCTCTTTTCAAGGAAAGAAGCGCTGACTCTCACTAACAGCGATACTGGAATAGACTGTGGCCTACACACAGAGAGACAGCTTGCCCTGTCAGATCTATCGTCTTACCCGTCATGCCTATAGCCCCGCCTCTTCAACAAAGTGGGGCTATAAACGAAGGCAGGTACACGGGTACCCCCCTCCCACAAGGTCGTCTTGGCTCCTCTGAGGGGTAGATTGTTCCCACCCGCATACACTGCACCTCCGTTCTGCAAACAATTTGAAAGGAAAAAGAAAGGTTTCATGTCGGGTCCCCCCCCCCCCCCCCAACAAAACACCCCCCCCCCAAAAAAAAAAACAAAACCCCAACAACCCACAACAAAACCAAACAACAAAACCAACCACCAAACCCAAACAAACAACAAAAATCAACATCAACAACAACAAAGCAAAAAGAAACCCACCATCGCGTGTTCCCCCTCCCTTCCCCCCTGTTCTCTTCTCTGCGTTCCCTTATTGGGGGTGGGATGGGTCGGGGTGGGGTGTTGCATCTGTGCTTGTAACTCTGCAGATCTGCTCAATACGGTCAAGCAACACATTCTGACTTCAGAGCAGCTCATTCTTGGGGTACAAGATGCATGCTGGGTATGCTCGCGTTTCCGAAACCCACTAGACGCTGTAATGCATTACGGGATTTTTAACATGCATACTAGAACTTCTGCATGTGTATATACACGAAGGATATCAAAGCAATGACAGGTGTGCAATCTGAGTTGACCTGGGAGATCGTTAAAATTCCCACTATTAATTCTCCAAACGCTCTGCCGAGATTTAAACCCACGATTTAATGAACCCATAGGATTGAAGCCAAACAGACATAGTCACATAGCTATTCGGTAAAGCAAGCGCGCGCGCGCCTGCGTGCGTGCGTGAGTTCCTCGGCTAGAGCTCTGAGGTTCATCAAATGTGAGATTTTACGTACGCAACTGTTTTCACTCACCATTAACGTAGGCACATTCCAACTTCGGGAATGGTGTCTAAAAACACGATAGCTGTCTGCATGTTCTTTTTGTTTTTGTTTTTTAAAAGGTCATCCTTCCCTACTGGCACGAAATGGCCTACTCTTCCCAAAGATGGAACGGGTTTTTGACGTGAGCGCAAGATTTTCTGCGTGCGTTCGCACACGAGGCCTCGGTTTATCGTCCCATCTGTAGGACTTGTTGGGTAAATTGAGTCAGTACTGATGTTAACTCCAGGGAAAAATCCCCTAAAACGGGCGTCTCTGTGGTGGCTCGATCCCGGGCCGTCATATCACGAGTACAACCCTCTAACCACTAGACTATTCCTTTCCCCACTCCCACACCCGGATCAGTTTTGAAGCTCATCACCTAGGACAGCACACACACACACACACACACACACCTCCTTTGTTTCTCTGTCTGGCTAGTTAGTTATCTGAGAGAGAGAGAGAAAGAGAGGGGAGAGAGAGAGAGAGAGAGAGAGAGAGAGAAGATGAGAGAGGAGAAGAGAGAGAGAGAGAGAGAGATATTCTTTGTTTATTTTTCAAGGGCTACAGATAAAGCATTCACGTACTTTTTTCATCCGGCCAAGAGAGAGAGAGAGAGAGAGAGAGGAGGAGAGTGAGAGGAGAGAGAGAGAGAGGGACAGACAGACAGACAGACGAGACAGACAGAGAGAGACAGAAAGACAGAGAGAGACAGACAGAGAGACAGACACAGATATAGTCACAGGGAATGAAGTTATAGGATCTGCAAAGGCTCACATCAGAGGTGAACACCAGGAGCAAATTGTTCATCATTCGCGCTCTGCGAAGAGCCTTGGTCACATTGCCCACAGCTTGGTCCAGTGCTGCCACCATGCCTGTTGATGTCACAACACGTCTGTAGTCTGATCGTGATGATGATGGGGATGACGATGATGATGACGACGATGGTGGTGATGATGACGATGGTGATGATGACGATGGTGATGATGACGGGGACAATGATGGTGAAGGTGACAATGATGATGAAGGTGACAGTGATGGTGGCGGGGACAATGATGGTGAAGGTGACAATGATGATGAAGGTGACAGTGATGGTGGCGGGGACAATGATGGTGAAGGTGACAGTGATGATGACAATGATGGTGACGATGATGGGAACAATGATGGTGACGATGATGGTGACGGGGACAATGATGATGACGGTGACAATGACGATGACAATGACGGTGAAGGTGTCAGTGATCTGACGATGGTGATGATGCGGGGACGGTGCAATGTGGTGAAGGTGACAATGATGGTGAAGGTGACAAAGTGGTGAAGGGACAATGACGGGGAAGGGTCGTGATGAGACGTGGTTTATGATGCGGTGAAAGTGACTATGATGGTGGGCGGTGACAATGATGGTGAAAGGGGGACATGATGATGCGGTGACAAAATTTACCTTCACCATCGTTGTCTCCGTCATCATCACCATCACCACTGTCACCGTCACTGTCACCGTCACCATCACTGCCACCTTCACCATCATTGTCAACTTCACTATCATTGTTCCCGTCATCATCACCATCGCCATCATCATTGTCACCTTCACCATCATTGTCTCCGTCATCATCACCTTCACCACCATTGTCACCTTCACCACCATTGTCACCTTCACCACCATTGTTCCCGTCATCATCACCATCGTCACCATCATTGTTCCCGTCATCATCATTGTTCCCGTCATCATCATTGTCACCTTCACCATCATTGTCCCCGTCATCATCACCATCGTCATCACCACCACCACTGTCAACCATCACTGTCTCCGTCATCATCACCATCGTCATCATCATCATTGTCACCACCATTGTCACCGTCACCATCATTGTTCCGTCATCATCACCATTGTCACCTTCACCGCCATTGTCACCGTCACCATCATTGTCACCGCCACCATCATTGTTCCCCTCATCATCATTGTCACCGCCACCATCATTGTTCCCGTCATCATCATTGTCACCGCCACCATCATTGTTCCTGTCATCATCATTGTCACCGCCACCATCATTGTTCCCGTCATCATCACCATCGCCATCATCATTGTCACCTTCCCCACCATTGTCACCGTCACCATCATTGTTCCCGTCATCATCACCATCGTCATCATCATTGTCACATTCACCATCATTGCCACCGTCACCATCATTGTCACCGTCACCATCACCGTTGAGCGGGATTAGAAGGCCAGGTCAAGTCAAGTCAAAATGATCTTTATTGAGGGTAAAAGATTAAGTTTATACAACTTTTTTTCATCCTGCCCTCACAAAAAAAAGAAAATCCATAAAATTTATAAAAGCAATCTAAACACAATGTTCACACATGTTGAAGACAAAAATCTATGGAGATATTAAAAAATATAAATTCAGACTAACAAAACGTGATAAAGCAAATCAAGACAGTATAACATAAGCTCAAGTCATAAGGACAAATAAAGAAAATAAAAACAACAAAAAACAAATGCAAAAACCAACAAAAAAACAAGACTCACAAAACAAGATAAAACGAAACCAAGACAGTATAACATAAGCTCAAGTCATACAACAAATGTTTTATATTGACGATGATGATGAAGGTGGTGTCCTGCGTATGCTAGCTCAGGACAGGCGTTACTGAACACCACCAGAGCAGACCTAACAGCAGTGCAGGCCCCTTCTGGCTGGTAGCCTCACGACAGCCTGACACTGATGGGTTCTCTGTGGACTTCTGACCCTGAGGATGCGAAATGACGAATCTAGGCATAGCTGGGAGCGGATAGATGGAGATGAGCGGTGTGGGAACAGCAGTTCAGGAACGTCACAGAAGATGAGGCAGCGAAAACCCCCGCAAAAGATGGTGACAATGCTGAATTATAACGGCAAGTGGTGGTGGTGAAAATGATTATAGAAGATCCAGCTTTGGTCACATTGCACACTGTCGTCCACTGCCGTCACTGCATCTGACAGTGTCACACATCTGCAGTCTGACAGTGATACTGATGGGGATAATGACTAACTAGCATAACCGTGATGGGGACGGCGATGATGACGTCGACAACGAAAATAATGATAGTGATCATGATAGAGAAGAAGCAGAGCAAGAAGAAGAACAAGAATGGGTGGCGCTGCTCTTGTGGGTGACATGCTCTCCTCCGGGGGTAAATCCCGAATTTCACGCGAAGAAATATGCCGTGACTTAAAGTCATATATAAATTCAAGTAGAAGAAGAATGCGAAGAATGCAAAGAATGTGAAGAATGCGAAGAATGCAAAGAATGCGAAGAAGAATGCGAAGAAGAATGCGAAGAAGAAGAAGAAGACGACGACGAAGAAGAAGAACAGCAGCAGCAGTAACAAGACGACAATGCTGGTAATGATGACAGGAAAAAAAGAAGAAAGGTTTGTTGCAGGGACCCACCACAGTAAATCCTTCTGGCTTTGGACTGCATGTTCTTGCAACGTCTCTGATAATGTTTTGGAGCCTAGAATGAAAAAAACATTTTTTTAAAAACACACAAAAAACCCCTCAACCACACACACACACACACACGCGCAAACACATGAAAAAATGACCGGGGGGGGGAGGGGAAAGACGGGATAGCCTGGTGGTTAGAGTGATGCACATTGTGCTCGTGATCTGCTGACCCGGGCTTGAATTTCGTTCAAGAGGATTTTTCCTCTGGAGTTAACACCAGTGACGACTACACTCCTCCCAAAATTCCGCCCGAGGTCCTGTGTGCGAACGCACGCAGAACACATTGCACACACGTTAAAACCCGTTCTGCTATTCGGAAGAGTAAGCCATTGTGTGCCGGTGGGAACGGATGACAAAATGTACAAAACTGCATACACACACGGGGACTGGATGTAGAAAGTACATGACTGCTTATTCCATTGTCATCGAAAGAAAAGAATTTTGTTTTTTAAAATGGCAGACAAACCAACAGCAAGCACATGAAGAAAGAAACAAACAAATCCACCAACCACCCTCCACCAACAACCAGATGGTTAGTCAGCCATTTACTGAAGTGACAGACAATCAATCAAAGTCATCATATTCATGTTCTTTTTTTTTTCTTTCTTTCAAGTCCTTCAGATGAGACTATAAACTGAGGTCTTGTGTGCGAACGCATGCAGAACATCTTGCCCACAAGCTTAAAACCCCTTTCTTCTACTTGTAAGAGAAGGCCATCGCGTGCCGTTTGGAATAGATGACAAATAATAATAATATATAAAAAACACGCATGCACATCAGTGTCGTGTTTAAACATCATCCCCGGATTCGAAATGTGGCTATCTTAATGGTGGGCAAAAACGGTACATTCGAAAAATGTTACCACTGGTGAACCTAGGAGGTCTAGATGGGGAACAAAAAACAAGTCATTCAGTGCTGGTCCTTCACAAATTGTGTTCATAAAGCACATACTATAGATGAAAAAAAGAACATTGACGTAACCAATCTCTCCCTCTGTCTCTCTCTTTATTTGTCTGTCTGTATGTCGGTCTCTTTCCCTCAGCTTCCAAAAAGCTTAGACACCAAAATACTTATTGAAGTACTTAAGAAGTCCCTTTTGTTCAAATCAATAATGCTAATGACAACATGTAATGAAAATATTGCCCCCCCCCCCCTCAATATGTCTTCTTTAGTGAAAACTTACCTAGTGTGTGTTTCTATCTTGTATGTATGTGTGTTTACCCTTCTGGGAGGATATGGCCATTGGGAATAAATCCTCCAACTGCCCCCCTCTCGCCCTCCTCTCTACTGCCCCCTCTCTCCATCTCTCTCCTCTGCCTCTTTTTCTCTACACTGTCTACCACCACCCTATCATTACCACTACCACTATCACCACTAAAGCCATCACTGTCATCTCATCACCACCACCACCACCACCACCCCCCCCCCCCACCACAACAACAACAACACTCTGTTAACACCGTCACCACCATCACCACCAATAGTATCACCCACATCATCGCCACCACCACTACATTACCATCACCACCAAAACCACCACCACTACCACCTCTGCCAACACAACTATTGCCACCATCACCACCACCACCATTACCACCACCACTACTACCATCTCCACCACCACAACCAGTGGATCGGTGGTCTAGAGGTAACGCACCTGCCTAGAAAGCGAAAAGTCCGAGTTCGATCCCAGTAACTTGTCTCCCATCCACTACACCATGAGTGGTGGTCTTGGTGCTAGTCTTTCGGATGAGACAATAAAGTGAGTTCCCGTGTGCAACATGCACTTCGCGCACGTAAAATAACCCACGGCAAAGAGAGTTGTCCCTGGGAAAATTCTGTAGAAAAAAGGCCTTTCTGATAGAGAAACAAATACACAAGCTGACAATAAAAGCAAAATGTAATGGGTGGCGCTGCTCTTGTGGCGACGCATTTTCCCCGGAGAGAGCAGCCCAAATTTTACGCAGAGAAATCTGCGCGACTTAAAGTAGTCTACAAACACAATTTTAATACCACTGGCATTATCCTCATTCATAAGACAACACCCTGTTGCCCTCCTTCCAACCAGTTTCCACACACACACACACACACACACACACACACACACACACACACACACACACACACACACACACATACATACATACATACCTGCAGGGGTCCGTGTGGACTTTTAAAGGCCAGGTACAGAAACAAGGGCTTTCTTCTGTCATGTCTTTCGATGATGTTCACCGCTCTCGCCGACAGTAACTCCTGAAAACACACACACACACACACACACACACACACACACACACACACACACACACACACACACACACACACAACACACACACACACACACACAACACACACACACAAACTCGTTGGATTGTTTCGCCGATTCTTTGGAGTTTTATTCCTTTCTTTTTAATGCCCCCCCCCCCCCCCACCTCTCATTTTTTTTCTTTGATGGATGGTTTGATGAAAAAAGCTAACGCATCGCTAATACAATGTACAATCTGGAAATAAGAATAAATTTGACTTTCACTCACACGCACACGTCAGATACAACACACACACACACACACACACACACACAACACACACACACACACACACACACACACACACACACACATGTGCTTATTCCATTATCCTCGATATTTAAAAAAAAAAACCAAAAAAAAAACCACCAAACAAACACGCACAGAGTTTTACCACACTGATGGAAACCAAAATCAAATGAAGTCATATATATCAAAACAAACCTGCCACTTCTTGTGTACACGACTGTCACACACACACACACACACACACAACACACACACACAGCCACCCCCCCCCCCCCCCCACACACACACACACTATTCCCATACCGTATTGTAATGTCCTATGGCTTCCTGATACACGGTTTGGTTGAAGCGGAAGTCGAGGCCCTTCCGGTACAGTTTGCTGGACACGCGCAGAGAGGAACTGACCAGAGAGAGCGGACCTGACGTCAGCCAGGAACCGACCTTGAACTCCGGATGGAACTCCGCCGCTGCTTGCAGCGCATCAACACAAGAGAACCCCTCGCTGTATAATCGATCATCAGTTCAAATGCCACCAGTTCCACAGTCTTCATGTTCAGCATCAAAGTCCTGACCAGATCACTTGCTTGTTCTCCAGTTACACTTGCTAAACTGGTCTACAGGTAACGCATCGGCCTAGAAAGCGAAAAGTCCGGGTTCGATCCCCGTTTCTGCCCGAAACTTCCCACTCCCTTCGTCACTCCCCCTCCTTCCCTATCCACTAGAGTGGTGGTCTGGGTGCTAGTCTTTAGGATGAGGCGATAAAGCGAGGCCCCGTGTGGAACACTCAATTAGCTCATGTAAAAGAACCTACGGCAAAAGTTCTTCCTGTGAAGATTCTGCAGAAAAAAAGCTACTCCGATAGGGAAACAAATACACATGCTGACAGGAAATAAAATGGGTGGCGCTGCTTTTGTGGCGACGTGCTCTCCGCGAGGACTGCTGCCCGAATTTCACGCAGAGAAATCTGCTGTGACTTAAAGTGGTATACAAATACAAAAATAAATAGAAAATCGCTATTGATAGAAAACCCCTTTTGTAGGCAAGGAATAAATGAAGATGGATTTCTTTCAGAGCTTTAAAAAAACAAACACACCCTTGCCAGAGACAGGAGAAGGTGGAGGGACGCTGTTGAGGCCCTATGCTCCGCTAGGAGCTATAAGGAATACGAAGAAGAAGAAAAACCAAACACAGCAACAGTGTCAAGGCAAATATCGTGGAACAGGGTTTTCTACAATCTACTGGTTTTCCCCTCCTTAGCTCGAGCTCTGAGGTTCACCAACGGTTAGATTTGTGTGTACACGACCATTTACCCACCATTAAGGTAGC
>CM054148.1:45655087-45662587 GCA_028751875.1 Rapana venosa | reverse complement strand
GTGTCGACTGAGGCCAGCAGGCAGACTCGAAGAAACACAAGCACTGGAGAAGAACAGACACTTCACCACATCTCACCCAGTAAGGGAGGTAAAGGTAAGGTAAAGGTAAGGTAACGGTGTCCCATAACCTATAAGCTCGTAGGGGAGCGAGGCGTCAGAGACCTCACTTCTCTAGGGACCAGCATATTGAGGGCGGCGCCCATCTCCTCTCCCTCGCTGCTTTACCTTCCCTGACCCTGAAGAGGGCAGGTACCCATTTACAGCTGGGTGAACTGGGGAACTGTACTGAAGCCAAGGCGCACAAACGGTCACCCATTCAAATGGTAACCACGCTCGACACTGCTTAACTTGGCTGGGGAAAAGCGAGTGCTCTGACCACTGAGCTATCCCGTCCCCAGTAAGGGAAAGAGAAGAAAAAACCCCCACTTACCTGGAGACCAATACGAATGGGAAAATAGCCCGTCATAAAACTGGCTCTCGACCTATGAAAAAAAGAAAGAGAAAAGGTGTATGTATTAGCCAACCAAAGAGAATGTTAAAACAGTTCTTGAGGAAGCGAAAATAAACAAGGTGAGGAGAGAGAGAGAGAGAGGAGAGAGAGAGAGAGAGGAGAGAGAGAGAGAGAGAGAAAGAAAAGAGAGAGAGAGAGAGAGAGAGAGAGAGAGAGAGAGAGAGAGAGAGAGAGAGAGAGAGAGAGAGAGAGGTTGCAGAAATGGTAGTGACACTTTATCTGCAAAACATCTGACCTCACCTTTTGCTTTTCCATTCCTTAGCCCTGACGCTCACCAATGGTAAGATTTTGTATTTATGATCGTTTTTTTGTCCATCATTAAGGTAACCGTATTCCGACTTCGGGGTTGATGTCTAAACACGACACCAGTGTGCATGCTTTAAAAAAAAACCATCCGTTCTTGTCTGCACACAATGGCCCACTCTTTCGAGAGGCGGAACGAGTTTTAACGTGTACGCAAGCTGTTCTGTGTGCGTTCGTACACGGGATCTCGGTTTTTCGCCAAAAAGAGAGACAATGCACCAAAATCCCCCAACCTTTTAACAAATTTTCAGATCAATGTCAAGGGAGAGATCTGCAGAAGATTGCAGACGTCAATGAGTAAACATTCAACCGATAAAGAAAGTTACTGTAGACTATTTTCAAAGGAAGCAAAAGGTCGCCTAGGTGGATTGTGTCTTTAGGACAAAATGCAAAAAAAATCCCCCCAAAATCAGAAAGATGAAATACAACTTTGTAACAACATTTTGAGCAAACACCACGCACTAAGCCTATTAATTCAATGTGTGCTTTCACTAAAAGTCAGTAGAGTTTTCGGTGTGCGATGTACAAGACCACGTTTTGGGGGTGTTTTTTTTTGTTTTAAAAACAACAAACAACAGGATCACCCAATACTATTGCTTATGTGTTCGAAACCATAAAATGTCCTACATTTAAGAAAGACATCGTCAGCACTGTCATGTTATGCAATGAGGCCGAAAATAGTTCTGCTGCTATCAAGCTGCCAGAAAGGAGACAGTTTTGTCACGAATTTTGACTGGTTGCCCAAAAGTCCACACCTTCCCCCCTCTCTTTGACGTACGCATGCACAGACAGACAGGCGGACACACACACACACACACACACACACACACACACACACACACACACACACACACACACACACACACACACACACACACACACACACACACACACAGAGGCGTTCCCTATTCACTAAAGGTGTGGAGTCTACAGACACAAGATACAGAATGGCAAACCAGCTGGGGTACTGAACACTTTTTTTTCCTCTATACTACATTTAGAAGAATACTTTTCTTTTTCGTTCCTCGGCTAGAGCTCCAAGGTTCACCCATGGTGAGATCTTGCGGATGCGACCGTTTACCCACCATTAAGGTATCCACATTCCGACTTCGTGGAAGAAGGACAGTACAGGATTGACTTACGGGGAACAGATGGACTGGGTGTAGGCGGACTCTAAGATGACGCCCTGTCTGGCCAGCCGGTTGAGGTGAGGAGTAACCATCTGAGGGTTGCGCCAGCTGACGTCATTCCAGCCTGCAGGAAATGAAGGCCAATAACAACAATATTAACAACAGCAAACAGAGAACAACGAAAACGGCAAAAACATCGACACTAAAACCCCACCCAACAATATGCAGGGAAAAAAAAAGATGTTAATGTCTCCACCAAGAGTCTCAGTAAGTGCAGAACCGTTATCACTGAGCGTTGTGCCAGCCTATGTCAGTCCTGCCTGTCACGACATGAGAAAAAACAACAACAGCCATCCAACCAACCAAACAGCCAACACCACCATCCCTCCCAACACACACACTCACACACACACACACACACACGCACGCACGCACGCACGCACGCACGCACGCACGCACGCACGCACGCACGCACGCACACACACACACACACACACACACTCAGGGGAGAAAATTGTTGGAACGAAAATGTCCCACTAAGACTGTATATTATTATTAGAAAGGGAAAAATCATGATGGATGACGAACTCACCAGGCGTTGTCACTCCTCGTTCCACTCTTCTTGCAGTCCAAGAAGCACAAACTTCGTTCTGTGTTCTTGAGCATCTATGCCAAGTATTCTTCTTTTCTTTTAACATCTATGCCAAGTAGTCTTCTTTTCTTTTAACATCTATGCCAAATATTCCTCTTTTCTTTTAACATCTTGGCCACATATTCATCTTTTTTAACATCTTTGCCAAACTTTTAACATCTATGCCAAATATTTAGTCTGTCTTCTTGAGCACCTATCCCAAATATTTTCCCTCTCATCTTGAGCACATATGCCAAACATTCCTTTTTTTCTTTTAACATCTATGCCAAAACATTCCTCTTGTCTTATAACATATATGCCAAATATTTTCCCTGTCATCCTGAGCATCTAGGCCAAATATTCCTCCTGTCTTTTGAGTATCTAGACCTATGCCACACATTCTTCCTGTCTTCTTGAGTATCCATGCCAGAGATGTGTCGTCTTCTTGAGCGTGATTGCCAAATATTCTTCCAGTCTTCTTGATCACCTATCCCAAATGTTCCTCCAGTCTTCTTGATCACCTATCCCAAATGTTCCTCCAGTCTTCTTGAGCACCTATCCCAAATGTTCCTCCAGTCTTCTTGAGCACCTATCCCAAATGTTCCTCCAGTCTTCTTGAGCACCTATCCCAAATATTCCTCCAGTTTTCTTGAGCACCTATCCCAAATATTCCTCCAGTCTTCTTGAGCACCTATCCCAAATATTCCCCCAGTCTTCTTGAGCACCTATCCCAAATATTCCCCCAGTCTTCTTGAGCAAATATCCCAAATATTCCCCCAGTCTTCTTGAGCACCTATCCCAAATATTCCCCCAGTCTTCTTGAGCACCTATCCCAAATATTCCCCCAGTCTTCTTGAGCACCTATCCCAAATATTCCCCCAGTCTTCTTGAGCACCTATCCCAAATATTCCTCCAGTTTTCTTGAGCACCTATCCCAAATATTCCTCCAGTCTTCTTGAGCACCTATCCCAAATATTCCCCCAGTCTTCTTGAGCAACTATCCCAAATATTCTTTCTGTCTTCCTGAGAATTTATGTCAAAGAAATGTCCGGTCTTCTTGAGCATCTATGCCAAATATTCCTCTAGTCTTATGCCAAAATCTAATTTTCTTCTAGTCTTCTTGAGTATCAGTGCCAAACATTCCTCTAGTCTTCTTGAGTATCAGTGCCAAACATTCCTCTAGTCTTCTTGAGTATCAGTGCCAAACATTCCTCTAGTCTTCTTGAGCATCAATGCCAAATATTCCTCTAGTCTTCTTGAGTAT
The DNA here is from genome assembly GCA_028751875.1 of Rapana venosa. Taxonomy (NCBI): domain Eukaryota; kingdom Metazoa; phylum Mollusca; class Gastropoda; order Neogastropoda; family Muricidae; genus Rapana; species Rapana venosa. The sequence goes on along the minus strand of CM054148.1, from coordinate 45,658,748 downwards.
CAGTGCCAATTTTGGCATTTAATCATTCAAAACAATAAAGATGGTTTTGGGGCGAAATTTGTTGATAATCTTTTGAAACAGTAGGCAGAATTCTTCAACATGGTGATCGCCGTTGTCTGACGTGGGAGAATTTAGTTGCAGGAGAGGGATGATTTAGCACGAATATGGATAGACATGATCCTGCTTGAAACAGGGCAGGGAAGGATGGAGGGTAGCCTAGTGGTTGGAGCATTGAGCTCTCAATCTGACTGCGCAGGTTGGAGCCACCACTGAGACACCCGTTCTGGGGGATTTTCCCTTCGAGTTAACATCAGTGCTGACTCCACTCTCCCGAAAGTCCTTCGGATGAGACTATAAACCAAGGCCTCGTGCGCAAACGCACGCATCTTGCACATGGAAAAAACCCCACGAACAGTCTTAGGTTCAATTCCACCCCAACACACACACACACACACACACACACACACACACACACACACACACACACACACACACACTCTCTCTCTCTCTCTTATATATATATATCCCTAAGGGCGGGGATTGAATGTAAAAAAGCACATGGGTGCTTATTCATCATCCTCGAAATAAAAGAATTTGTCATTGTCATTGTCTTTGTGTGAAATTCGGGCTGCTCTTTCTGGGAAGAGCGCGTCACCACAAGAGCAGCGCCCATTATTAAAAAGAAGTCCTGTTTGCATGTGTGTTTGTTTCCCTTTGAGAGTGGCATTTTTCTACAGAATGTCGTCAGGGACAACTCTCTTGTCTTGGTGGTTTTTTAAATGCGCGCTGAATGTCTGCTGCACACATGACCTCCTTTTATCGCCTCATCGAAAAGACTAGCACCCAGACCACCACTCAAGGTCTAGGGAATAGGGGAAAAGTTCAAGCATAAACGGGGAAGAACGTACACTTCTCGCTTTCTAGGCAGGTGAGTTGCTTCTACCCCACCGAACCACTAGCGGCATAACTCAAAGCCCCGATCAGCCAATTGTAAACGTGTCACAAGTTGTCCACGTAGTAGGCAAAAGTGATACCAGCAGTAGAAGTGACGGCCCTAATCTGAGGAGTCAAACTGAGTGACGGGCAGTACTGGGTCACAAGTAGGACAGCTGACTAAAACCGTGATCGGACAAAGCAGGACGGGCGGGACGGCCTGGTGGTTACAGCCTTGCGCTCGTGATCTGACAGCTCGGGTTCGAACCATCACCCAAACGCCCATTCAAGGGGATTTTTTTCCCTTGGACTTAACATCAGTACCCACTCCACTTCCCCGAAAGTCGTTCGGATGAGACTATAAACAGAGGTTTCGTGTGTCAACGCACGAAGAACATCTTGTGAACACATTAAAACCCATTTTGCCTTTCGGAAGAGTAGGCCATTGTGTGCCGGTGAGAATAGATGACAAAATTTACGAAACAGGGATTGGATGTAGAAAAATACACTGGAAAGCTATTCCATTGTCAATGAAAAAAAAAATTGAATAGATAAAATATCCCACAAGCAAGCAAGCGAGCGAGCGAGCGAGCGAGCAAGCAAGGAAGGAAGCAAGCAAGCAAGCAAGCACACACGCACTAACAAGTACAAGAAAGAATCTAATCCAAACAATGTTCACAGCTTAACAAACCATCCCCAAGTTTGAAAAATCAGTCCTAACACTCACAGCACACACACACACACACACACACACACACACACCCAAGTTTGAAAAATCAGTCCAAACACACACACATAACTAGGAGAAAGCACCTAATCCAAACAATATAAGCAGCTTAACAAGCCATCCATCCCCAAGTTTGAAAAATCAGTCGAAATACTCACCCATGTCATCTGCGACGATGAAGATGATGTGAGGAGGCCTCCCACACACCACGGGGAGAACGCTGACGACCATGACGACAACCACCTGAATGAGCCAAGACTCCATCTTCTCCTGAATCAAACCGACCTTGTTCACCTAACAGAAGTTGGTGTCAGATTTACCGTGTGTAGCTTGATGTCCTTGTCGATCTGAAACGCTGCTACCAGTGAACGACTGTGTCCGTTTGGGCTGCTCTGTGTGTTTAGAATGAGGTATACAGTTTGCTGTTGGGATTTTTTTTCACAAAATTAATGTCTGTGTGGATTGTCTCCAACGTAATCGATTATATTTGGAGGTTTCATTTTTTAAAATGATGTTGTTTACGTTATTTAAACACCAAATTTGTTTTACAAGCTAACAATATTAAGAAATCACTCTCCAATCGGTGATTATTTGCATAACTGAATGATATTTTCATGTGCAAGAAGAAAACCGAGCACTGCATGCAGCATAACCATTACACCATTTTTGTACTATTTCCTATTATTTTTTAAACTCAACAGATTTATATTTTCATGAAACTGAAAAAAAACCCATGTTTGTCTTAGGTTTATTACAACAACTGTTCTTTTTGTTCTAGAGCCACTCTGATGATTTTAAACGTCAAAATATTTGATAAACACTTTGCTCTCTTTTACAATAAACACACAGATTGTCTCAGTATTCTAATACGAGAACATGGTCTGACACTTTTTGCCTGTTCCGTCAAGATAACACTTCAATAGCCATTTATAATAATAATAATTACTGGAATTTATATTGCGCTATTTCTTGCAGAGACAAATCAAAGCAAACCATCCACACAAACAGCTTACTTTAAAAAAAATGTAGGCTGCTATTACACACAAAATCGAACGTATATGAACGAAAGGATGCGCTCGAATCTTTCATCAGAATAGCGATGTTTACTAGCATCGAAGTTACCCTGATAAAACGCGGAGTACACGAAGGCACAGTGTAAGATAATTATGATGTATCGTTGTGGTCATCAATAGTGTTCCTGTTCGTTTGTTTGACTTAGGGGCACAAACATTTGGATTCTCGGGATTGAAGGAAGCATAAACATATGCACACCAGTGTGTGTGTGTGTGTGTGCGTGCGTGCGTGCAAGCGAAAGAAAGAGTAGCTGTGTGCACATGCATACTCTAGTGCAAATTTTCTGTTTATGCTGGATAAAAACATACATTTCAAAGGATAAAAAAAATAAAGCAACCATCAACCAAACACAGATTATGGTCACAAATAATAAATAACCACCATATTGATCATCATTGCTATGCCGATGATGCTCAGCTTCAGTGCAGTGATACTGTTGAAAACTTGCCTTCCCTCCTGACAAATATTTTTTTTTATGTCCTACTGCCTTCAAGACATTCAAAATTGGATGACTCAGAACAAGTTACAACTTAATGCCGATAAAAACCGAAGCCATGCTCATAGGGACCCAACATAAACTTTCTTCTATCACAAAAACTTCAATAGAATTCGCAATACGTCAGTTCCTTTGCCCAACTCTGTGAAGTATTTAGAAGTAGTTCTTGACAACACACTCTCTATGAAAAAATTCATCACCCAGACCTACCAGTCTTGCTACTATCAATTACGGCGCATAAGCGCGAATCGCAAGTATCTGTCCACTGATGCAACTTCCAAGCTTGTCACATCTCTCATTCTTTCACGTTCAGACTACTGTAATTCTCTTTTGGCTGGCCTGCCAGCATCATCCATCCACTCTCTTCAACGCATACAAAACTGCAGCTCGACTGGTCCTAAGAAAGAAAAAAATCTGAACACGTCACTCCT
>CM054148.1:45580087-45652587 GCA_028751875.1 Rapana venosa | reverse complement strand
CTGTATGTTGAAAATGAATAGACGGGCCTGGCATGGCTCCAGTCATGAAATAAAGCGCCAACGGATTCTGAAACATGTTCGGTCAGTCTCTGAAAACAAAAACCAGTCTGCTTTCCTAGCGGGAAGTTATGCAATGTCAGTCATACACGTGTACACTATGACTCATTAGTGTAAACTATGGCACATCTGAAGAATATCAAAGAATAAACGATCACTTACACATTTCATCCAGAAACTGAAAAGATTTAAGTTTTTTTTTATATCACCCGACACATGTAGAGTATATCTAATTACAACAAAACCTAGTATCTATGCAAACAAAAAATGATTATCTCCTTGTTGTTCGTGACAGATCTTGGAATGTGTGTTCTTTAACGTGCTAATGTCGATGCAGTGGATCAGCTGGGAGGTGTTTTCAAGGTGCAAGGCTAGAGCAGTGTTGGTGCAGGTTGTCTGTTCTTGATCTGTCTGCTAACTTACACGCCTGGCTTTGTTTTCATTCCCATGTGAACACGAGTGGATCAGTTTATGCCGATTTTGGGGCCACAGCAATCCTGGTTAAGCTTCACATAAGCATGTACGTGCATGTACACACACACACACACACACGCACACACGCACGCACGCACGCACACACACACACACACACACACACACACACAGGTATGGATACATAGTATTTTCTTCTTTTTGTTTGTTTGTTTGGTTTTTTTTTTACTGTTTATGATACAAAATTTTCCAGTGCGATAGTGAAGGAACTTTAGACTTTTCCACCTATTCGTTTTTCTATCTGCATAACAGAGGCCCTCAAACCTAACACCTGCTTTCCATTAAGTAAGCCTAGTTTCAAAGATACTGCTTTGAACAAATGAAAAATAGTCAGTGCAAATTTTTCATAAATGCATCCACTGGTTACTCCGTCAAATCGTTATACTCGTGTTTTTATGACAAATTTGTGAAGCAGGGTCAGGAGGAAGACGCCTTGACCTACGTGAAATTACTACAGCACAATAACCAAGTGCCTTTGTTACGCATAGGATTAGGCTTACTGCAGCGTGGTAAAACATTCTGATGAAATTAATCACACCTGTATGAAAAAAGGAGACTTTTTACCCATAGTTAAAATACTGCTGTCAAATTATGGATGTCACAACTAGGCTATGCAATTTCAAGCCCTAACACACATTACTCACAGAAAAAAAATTGGCTAAAATTACACAGTGAAGTTAAGAGAACACCAACGCTAAAAACTTGAACATAACTTCACTGTGCTGATCATGTTAACTTTTGACAGTAACACGGAAAACATGTTGAATGGCGTTGTACTTTCAACACTTAAATTAAACACTGTGGAGCCACGATGGACACTTTGAACAGCCCGAGGTAATCTATGAACAGGTCCAGTGTACCTATCCCCACGCCGGCCCCCCTCTGAAACAGCAACGCCTTCTTCATACACCAACTTGTTACAGCACCTTTTATCGCTCACACAGTCAGACACAGAAGGAGAGCTTCAGTGTCTGATGACATAACAGACATTTTGAACTGATCCAGATTTGCCAGTCTGCTTATCTGCCTTTTCAGTTCTTCTTAGTATTGTGCTACTACCGTCTCTTTTGCTGTTAGTGATTATTTACTAAGGATCGAACACTTCCCTAAGGTGTATCGTTTTCTAACCATACAACGGCATTTAAGTAAAGATCCCGGCACTGCATAAATAGCCAGTCATTGTGGCCCCGCTTTTTGTCCACAAGGCAGGGACAGATTTGTGCTAAACATGTTTCCAGCTGTGTTCTTCAGCACTGTAGGCTCAGAGCAGACCTGTCTTGGCGGCTAGGTGTGTGTTGGTAGTTCTACACCATGATCGATTTGTGGACGTCGCTGCACTTCTTACGGCGAGTGGACCGCGTGGCCGCCGGCATCTCTTGGCTGTTGCTCAGCTCAAACTCTGTCTGTTGAAAAAGGTAAACACATTGTCAGGACAACAAATTGTCAGTGCCAAATGGTTATGGAAATATCTATCATCTATCTATACACACACACACACACACCTCTGTATCTATATAGATACATATATACATGTGTATATATATATATATATATATATATATATCTGTGTGTGTATATATGTGTATATCTATTTATCTATTATATATATCTATCTCTATCTATACATATATATATATATATATATAACGCATTAAAGGAAATCTGCCCTTAATGCAACGGTGTTACACAGTCAATGAAAGGGAAACCTGCACTTAACTAATGCACTGGTGTCACACAATTAGTGAAAGACAAATCTGCCGTAAACGGCTATGGTTATCTACTACATATTCCACAATGGATGAAAGGAAAATCTGCCTTTAACTAATGCAGGTCCTATGATATCACATAATTATTCCAAGAAAATGACACCTGTCGTTGATTGATGCCTCTAGTTCACTATCAAAGAGAGGGGAGGTACTCCGTTTACAGTTACTTCACGAAGGATTGTGAGCGCTTTGATTTGTTGCTTTACAAGATTCAGCGCTAAATAAATTCCATACATTATTATCATTACTATCATCATTATTGTGCCCCATAGCCAGTAGACCTGCATTTTGAAAGGTCAGTGCAGTCATGATTTTTCTGCTGTGCTACTTCTAGTATCAAGGTCTGCTATGACATTGTGTGTCTGTCTTGCCTCACCTGGTCCACTTTAGAGTAGGCACGCTTCTGTCCTCGGGTTTTGATGTTCTCTTTGTTGGCGGTGCTTTTCCCCTCCGTGTCCTCCTTCTTGGTTTTCAGCCCCGACAGTCCTGTTTTCTGTTCATCACATTAACATGATCAGACATAGCAAATGCTTAAGGAAATGATTATATATTGGGGGACGGGGTAACTAGTGTTACGAGTGTTGGCGCTCGGATCTGACGGCCCGGGTTCGAGCTACTACCGAGGATTCGTCCGAGAGGATTTTTCTTCTGGAGTACCGACCATCAGTACCGATTCCGCTCCATCGAAAGTACGTCAGATGAGACTATACACTGAGGTCCCATGTGCGAACACTAGCAGCACATATGCGCACACGTTAAAACCTGTTCAGTCTTTTGAAAGAGTAGGCCATTGCGTGCTGGTAGGAATGGATGACAGAATAAACAAAAAAACGCATGCAAACTGGTGCCATGTTTAGAATCATACCTGAAGTCGGAATGCGGCAACCTTAATTGTGGACAAAAATGGTCGCATTAACAAACATTTCACCATTGGTGAACTCCGAGCTCTAACTGGGTAACAAAGAAAATGTCTCTCCACACAAATACAAAACCAAAGCAAACCAAAACCAACATGAACTCTACAAGATCTGCTATCATGAGCTCAACAGCCTGAAATCTGTCTGTCGATTGACATAAGATTCAATCTGATAAACGACCATTACATTTTTTCATGTACCACAATTCACTTTGACAAAGATACGTAACACGTGCAGTGAAGGGTAGCACAAGACCTGGGACACCCACCCTTTTTGCAGATGAGGAACGGAGCTGATGGCTGTGTAGAGTAATGTTTCCTGCCTGCTCCGTCACGTCACACAACTGCACACCAGAAAAACCCCCAAATCATGGGCAAGCCATAAAACAGAACAGATAATTGCACTCCCTTTGTCCCATCTGTATAGCATTTGCAGGTACACAAAATATATGCTTCCATCTTGCGGTCATCTACCCATAGAAAAAATCCACTGTTGATGTGCATGTGGTCAGCATCACAGCAGAGAAATGGATTGCGGCCCACAGACAGAAGACGGGGTAGACACATTTGTCGTCAGAACTCCAGCAGGAACTACAGCTCCTGACACAAAACAAACGTGTAATGCTGCAATGAATCCCTGCTCACTGTGGTATACCTTGCAAGGAACAAGCTGATGAACTTGCGAGGAAACAGGGAGCACAGAAAGAACAGTGCGAAAACAGCTTCACCATCCACGAAAAGAAGACAATCATCAAATCAATGGCCCGACCCAGAGTATAGAAGGACGACTACCACCATCTCAGAAGAGAAGAACAAGTCACCATTCTAAGACTCTGCACTGGGTACAACAGGCTAAGTCACCACATGTCCACAAATCTGAAACTCGTTCCTTCTCCCGTGTGTCGATGTGTAAAGAAAACCAGACTGGCGAGCACATCCTTCAGAGGTGCACGCTATTCAGCGACCTGAGGAAGGCTGTGTGGCCGACGGAGATAACCCTGCAAACCAAGCTGTACGGCCCACAAGAAGAGCTGGAAAGGGCATGCCATTACTTTTCCCAGACACATCTGTCAGTGTAAAGCAACGAGAGAAAAAGAAGACACATTTTCCGTAGGCCTGAGCACATCTGAAGGAATGTGGACTAAAGGCTGCAGGTAGCCACGTGTCTCTACCCCCTTAACGTACTTAATTCCATAACATGTGCTCTTTTCATAGCCATCACCTCTAGACACGACCAGAAACATTTTTTCTTGCATCACTATTCACCCAGATGACAACGGTCAGAGGGAAACTTACCAGCACTCTGTGCTGGAATTACACTTGGTTGCCAGCTTGAGTATTTTCACTGTTCATTGAACCAACATCTGTAAGAGGGTGGGTGGGTGGGTGAGAGGGGAGAAAGCACGGCGCACTTCTGTGTTCGGTCTGCTCCTTCTACATCTTCTGGGATAACTTAAAATACTTTTTATATCAAACTGCAACATTGCAAACTCAAGTGGTACGGGCACGTCACACGAATATCTGGACTGGCCAAGGCTGTCCTACGGGGGAACAGTACAAGGAGGGAAACGAAGAAGCAGACAGTGAAAACGATGACTAAATAACGCCAGAGAGTGGACTGGTCTGGAGTGGAACAACCTGCTGCGGAACGCTTAAGGCCGCAAGGAGTGGAGAAAGCTGGCTAAAAAATCTTCAGTGGTGCCCCAAAGATCCACTAGACTACAGGATAGGCACTCATAGGTACAACAGTGGCTGTGGACTTAAATTAAAAAAAAACAACAACAAAAAACAGGTGAGCTGTTTACAAAAAAATGACTAGAGGTAGGGAATTTCTTGTTGGCCAGTTTCAGTTATGCATGAGAGCAGATCTTAAAAATGGGGGCATACCATAACCCTACTTATCCCCGAAATTAGAATTCGGCTACCTAAGTGCTGATAAAAACCCCCACCCTGTTGCATACACAAAAATGTCACCATTGGCGTCCCTCAGAGCTCTGGCCAAGGAACGAAAAAAGACCCCACAACACACACACACACACACACACACACACACACACACGCGCGCACGCACGCACGCACGCACGCACACACACACACAGAACAGAACAGATGGAACAGACCTTTTTGTAGACATCAGAAGTGTTGCTGGTGGCAGGTTTGTCGAGGTCTTTGGTGTGGTCAGCGCCCTGCTGAGTCACCTCAGAGTTCTTTTCTGATATTTCCATTGCAACATCTTCGTCCTGCAAGTTAACTGACTGTGAATGGTCAAACTGAACAACCCTGTGGTGTGTGTGTGTGTGGTGTGTGTGTGGTTTTGTGTGTGTGTGTGTGTGGAGAGAGAGAGAGAGAAGAGAGAGAGAGAGAGACAGAAGACAGAAGAGAGAGAGAGAGAGAGAGAGACAGACAGACAGACAGACAGACAGACAGACAGAGCAGGACAGGGAGACAGGGAGTATGGAAAACTCCAAAAGCTGTGAATATGAGTCCATAAAAAATCATCACGCTGTGAAACATCAGTACAAAACACGCAGTATCCCCAAAGCGACCTCAATGGTGGGCAAAAACAGTTGCATATGCGAAAAATCTCATCATTGGTGAACCTCACAGCTGTAGCCCAGGAACGAACCACCCCCCCCACCCCTAACAAAAACCACACTAAAAACCGCGCTGTCTTCCCAGTATAACCTAATAACCCATTTTTCGGACAAAGTTGCAATGTAGTTAAACGGCTATGAGAATCTGTTGTCCAAGGTATTTCTGCTCTATTTTCTAGACTATTCTTCAAAATTAAAAAACTGGCAATTTGGTTTAAGTGTTGGTTTATGACTGGATGCTATCTCAGCATTTCTTTGAGAGCAAAGAAATAGCACCAGAAGTAAAAACAGGTTTTTTTCTGCGGAAGACGTTGACTGTGATAAGAGAACCCTCTCCAGCATAAGTCGGGTTATAATCGTAAAGGCACAATGATATGACTGTATCAGCTCTGGAACTACCACACACTTTTGTACTCAGCAGGGTCACAGGCATGTGCAATTCATGTTCATGGGTGTTTGTTGCAATGAAGACTTCAGAGTCATGTTTTCTAATTCTTAAAACGCAATGTTTTCGTTTTTTATAATAATAATAATATATGGAATTTATACAGCGCTATATCTTGCAATTACAAATCAGAGCATTATACGCAAGCACATGCATGCAAGCGCGCGCACACACACACACAGAGCTACTTTTGGTGCTGTTTGTGGCAATGACAGTAAACCGAAAATGAATCATGTTTGCTGCACTGCTCCTAGTTTTCAAGAGCTAAATAACTGTTTTATTGCTTAAAACCATCTGGCTACATTGTACGTTGGCAAGAATGGATATCATTGCAGAGTTAGAGTAGAGTGCGCTCTGGAAGCATCTGTGTGCTAAGGTGCTTGACTGCGCTGCATCAGATACTGTACTTGGTCAGAGCTGTCTCCTTGATTGAGAAGAAAGAAGACTATAGTTGGTCCATGATGTTCTTAAAAGAATCCACCAAGCACGATAATTATATAGCTAGTTAGTCTCAAAGACTCCGGCAAACACTGCAGAGGTCACTGATATTTCAGCTGTCTCACAGATATGTAGCTTACAGGAGGCTCAGGTCACTCATTGCAATGATGGGAGAATCGGTGCTTGCGGTCAGCGGGGAGCTCCTGGCCAACCCCTCAAGAATGAGAGAGGCCCGGGAAACAAAGCATATGCACAACTAGACATTTTCCACATGCACATGAACACGAGGGTGACATAGGAGCTAGTTTTTTTGGAATGAGATGGTATTGTGATATCCTGTGTAGAACACAGCCATATTCAAGTCACGAAAAAACACATTGTCAAGACAGCTGTTCGTAGCAAAAACTGTACTGTAAAACCACTCTCATTAGTAAACAAACACTCTTTCAGACAGAAAAAACACACTAGTAAGCTATGCACTCACCCGGAAAGAGCGGTCCGCATTTAACACGGAGAAATGTAATGTAAATGCTAGACAATAGGAAGCAACAAGAAGCAATACAGTAAATATATTAAAGAACAACGTATAATTCAAAACGGCACATAGGAACACAATGGAGACGATATATTTTATCGTGGTTCACATGTCAACATGCGCTATACCTTTTTACGACTGTTGTCTGATTTGAGGTCGTCACTTTTCTTGGGAGGTCTGAAGTAAGCGGGGATGCCCTCCTTTTCTAATTTGTGCTTCAGCACCACTTTACCCAACCTGCAAATGCAACAGGGCAAAGACAATGTGGGAATCATGTCCATGTGGCCCAAGCCAAAAGCTTTGCCAGCTACTGATGTAAGCTAAGTGCCAAGTTCACATTAAAATGGTGTTAAGTATCACAATGTTATGTTGAGACTGTCTTCAGCCACTGCCAAGTCCACATTAAAATGATGCTAAGCACCAATATGTTATGATGAGACCGTCTTCAGCCATGGCAAGATCTTAGAATAACAATTTGTACTCTTCTTTAAAGAAGATGAAAAAAATCCTCTGGGGTCTGAATATGGCTGCCTATATAGGGAGGTCTTGAAACCGGTCATACAGGCAAACTTCTCACCAAGTGTGTACTCAAGGTCTCACAGTGATTTGCAGGAGGGATGAGTTTGTTAGAGTGCACGTTCTGGACGATCCCCGGAGTGTTAAGCTAGGGAACGTGCAACAACAACATCAATAAGCCTGCACAGGAAAATGGAGTCAAACATCACACACGCCACAACAAACCCTTTTCGAGTAAACCCAACACATGGCACACAACAAACACTACACACACATGATATCTGGATGCCATTCCTGAGCAGATGGTATCAATCTGTCTGTCATATCACAGCCAGTCTCTTCAGCAAAGGACTGTAGGGGCATCACTCATATCTTGACAACCACCCGCTTTTCTTTTTGTCCTCTGCCGCTCACTGGGAATCGCCCATAATCAATCAGTTCTCTTCGCTTCCCTTTAGTGCTACCCTCCGTCCTATTTTCCTGACCGCCCCTGGTTCTGTTCCCGAAGATGCTGCCCTACAAGAACGTGCAAGGCCTTGTGGTTTGGCTTGTGATTAACTTTTATCCTTCACGAGGCCGGTTCTGGCTGTTGTCAAAATGCCTTCAGTAGGCGACGAAAGAGGCTTTCTGCATCCTTTTTTAGCCTACATCCTTGGTAAACCGTTGATGTCAAGGACTGCTGCTGTCAAGAGATCCCTTTGTAAAGCAGCACACATATCTTTGTTATATGATTTGTTTTCATGATTATAACAAATAATGAAAACATGAAAAAGAGTGCGCTTCTGGCGATATGAATATATCATCTGCTGGATGTACAAGCTTGTGTAACTGTGGTGCAGATGTCCTCTCTTCAAAACAGAAGCACACGTTTTACTCAGATATGCAAGAACGCGCGCGCGCTCGCACGCACAGACACATTTTCCTTTAATATCACACAGTTTAAAAAAAAAAAATCAACATTATTTCCCTTCCTGTCTGATACAACTTTGAGTGAAGATGCGTTAGATTAAAGAAAGACATAATTTATGAGTGACAGTTCTCTCTCTCTCTCTCTCTCTCTCTCTCTCTCTCTCTCTCTCTCTCTCTCTCCTCTCTCTCTCTCTCTCTCTGTAGTGCATTCCTTGCAGTGCATTTGAACTGTTTATTCTGTTACTTGCAGATGACATTATTTTATTGTCAGAGACTGCTATAGGTTTGCAGGTTCAGTTGAATAATTTACAGCGTGCTGCTGCCTCGCTCCAGTTGAAGGTTAACTTGAAGAAAAGCAACATCATTGCGTTCAGGAAAGGCGGTTTTTTGAGTGCTAGGGAGAGGTGGGTTTATGATGGTAATGTAATGCCTGTTGTTAATGCGTACAAGTATTTGGGAGTATTTTTTACAACTCGCCTTAGTTTTGTCTCAGCGTGTAAGGATCTGGCTAGCAGAGCAAAAAATGCTTTATTTTGTGTAATGAAAAGACTGTCCACACTTAACAACTCGTCCATAAAACTGTTTCTGAAGGTATTTGACTCTCAAATACAGCCTGTTGCACAGTACGGTTCCGAGTTGTGGGGGTTGAATAAAGCTGCAATCGCCTGTGAATCTGTACATTTATTTGCTCTGAAAAAGTTTCTGGGTGTTGACATGCGCACACCTAACGACCTTATATATGGTGAAACCAATAGATTCCCAATATACATCAACTCAGCTGTTCAATGTATACGCTATTGGCTCAAAATTTTGGAAATGGGGGAATCAAGATTACCCTTCAAAGCGTATAAAATGTTATTTGAGTTAGATAGTAAGGGCAAGAAGAATTGGGTGACTGATGTACGTATTTGTTTGCATGAATATGGCTTTGGTGATGTGTGGATGAATCAAGGTGTGGGAAGTGTAAAGGCATTTCTAAGAATTTTTCGTCAACGTTTAGTTGACTGCAGATGGCAGAAGTGGAGTGAACATGTTCAAAATAGCACGAGGTTTGATTTTTATAGATTATTTTGTAGCTCACATGAGATGAAGCTGTATTTGATTTCAGATATGGACAGACATTTGAAAATAGTGACCACAAGGTTTAGGTTGGGTATTTCAAGTTTAGCCACTCATCACTTTCGATATAGAGATTGTAATGACATTGATTTGATATGTCCTCTCTGTAAAAGTGGTAAACACAATGGAGACGATATATTTTATCGTGGTTCACATGTCAACATGCGCTATACCTTTTTACGACTGTTGTCTGATTTGAGGTCGTCACTTTTTTTGGGGAGGTCTGAAGTAAGCGGGGATGCCCTCCTTTTCTAATTTGTGCTTCAGCACCACTTTACCCAACCTGCAAATGCAACAGGGCAAAGACAATGTGGGAATCATGTCCATGTGGCCCAAGCCAAAAGCTTTGCCAGCTACTGATGTAAGCTAAGTGCCAAGTTCACATTAAAATGGTGTTAAGTATCACAATGTTATGTTGAGACTGTCTTCAGCCACTGCCAAGTCCACATTAAAATGATGCTAAGCACCAATATGTTATGATGAGACGTCTTCAGCCATGGCAAGATCTTAGAATAACAATTTGTACTCTTCTTTAAAGAAGATGAAAAAAATCCTCTGGGGTCTGAATATGGCTGCCTATATAGGGAGGTCTTGAAACGGTCATACAGGCAAACTTCTCACCAAGTGTGTACTCAAGGTCTCACAGTGATTTGCAGGAGGGATGAGTTTGTTAGAGTGCACGTTCTGGACGATCCCGGAGTGTTAAGCTAGGGAACGTGCAACAACAACTTTCAATAGCCTGCACAGGAAAATGGAGTCAAACATCACACACGCCACAACAAACCTTTTTGAGTAAACCCAACACATGGCACACAACAAACACTGCATACACATGATATCTGGATGCCATTCCTGAGCAGATGGTATCAATCTGTCTGTCATGTCACAGCCAGTCTCTTCAGCAAAGGACTGTAGGGGCATCACTCATATCTTGACAACCACCCGCTTTTCTTTTTGTCCTCTGCCGCTCACTGGGAATCGCCCATAATCAATCAGTTCTCTTCACTTCCCTTTAGTGCTACCCTCCGTCCTATTTTCCTGACTGCCCCTGGTTCTGTTCCCGAAGATGCTGCCCTACAAGAACGTGCAAGGCCTTGTGGTTTGGCTTGTGATTAACTTTTATCCTTCACGAGGCCGTTTCTGGCTGTTGTCAAAATGCCTTCAGTAGGTGGCGAAAGAGGATGCCTGCATTCTTTTTAGCCTGCATCCTTGGTAAACTGTTGATGTCAAGGACTGCTGCTGTCAAGAGATCCCTTTGTAAAGCAGCACATTATATCTTTGTTATATGATTTGTTTTTATGATTATAAAAAATAATGAAAACATTTAAAAGAGTGCGCTTCTGGCGATATGAATATATCATCTGCTGGATGTACAAGCTTGTGTGACTGTGGTGCAGATGTCGTCTCTTCAAAACAGAAGCACACGTTTTACTCAGATATGCAAGCACACGCGCGCGCGCGCGCACACAGACACACACATTTTCCATTAATGTCACACAGTTTAAAAAAAATTCAACATTATTTCCCTTCCTGTCTGATACAACTTTGAGTGAAGATGCGTTAGATTAAAGAAAGACATAATTTATGAGTGACAGCTCTCTCTCTCTCTCCCTCTCTCTCTCTCTCTGTAGTGCCATTTCACAGACCCGACACTGTGTCTATAATATAATAGGAGAGAGTACCTTTTGTCCTTGTTGGAGTTCAGAACAAAGCCCTCCTTCTCCAGGCGTCTGACCAGCCCCTGGGCCACGCTGGCGTCCACGCCCAGTCTGGTGGCCAGCTGGTGGGGCAGCAGTCGGCTGAACTCCGCCACCACCGTCACCGTCCTCCGCCACAGGCACGTCGCCTGCACACACAGGATCACAGGGGGGAGTGGGGGAGGGTTCGTCGTCGTCAGTGCTTCTGTCCTAGCCCGGTCACATTTTACACACACACAGACACACACACAGACACACACAGAGACACACACAGACACACACACACAACACACACACAGTCTTCGAACTAAACTACGACATTTAAACAGTACAAAGCACATACTGCAGGACGTGGACACTTGCAGATTTGAATCGTATGGAAAACAGGCCTACCTGAACCGCTATGGAGTTCAGCTCCCTCAGGTAGGGGTCAGTGGGCTTTCTGCAACTGTCCGCCTTTATCGAGAAAAACCCAAAGAAGAAACCATATCACAGTTGAGTTACCATCTAACGGCTCAGTCTCCATTCACAGAATCATCTATTGTTTTCAACACGCACGCACATGCGGACGAGCATAAGCAGTTACATACATGATTGCAAGTGCCTCGAGACTACTAACATAAAACACACTAAAACAGCTGGATTTGTGTTGCTGACAAATGTTGATTACGTATGCTGTTTCAATGATGACATTGCAGATTTTACTCCAACACACACACGCACGCACGCACACACACACACACACACACACACATGCACGCATCCACACACACGCGCGTGCGATTCATATAATGATTTAGACTTTATTCATTTGTTCTTTTTTCCGCTCTTTGGCTGGAACTCTATGGTTTACCAATTGTGAGATTTTGCAAATTATGCGACCAGTTACCCATGATTAAGATAGTCGCATTCGACTTTAGGGATGATATCTTCCAAACACGACACCAGTGTGCATTCGTTGTTTACATTTTGTCATTCATCCCTACCCCTACGCAATGGCCTACTTTTCCGAAATGTGAAATGGGTTTTTAACATGTTCGCAAGATGTTCTGCGTGCGCTCGTACGCGCGGCCTTGGTTCATAGTGTCATCCAAAGGCTTTCAGGGGAGTGGAGTCAGTACTGATGTTAACGCCACGGGAAAAATTCCCTCGAATGGGCGTCTCAGTGATGGTTCGAACCCGGGCCGTCAGATCACGAGCTCAACACTTTAACAACCACAGTGTCCCGGCCCCTCTTCAGTTGCTCTATTTTATATGTTCTGAAGGCCATGTTTCTGTCTAGAAATAGCTATGGTTGTGATGATGATCTGGTGGTTACAGTGATGTATTCGTGATCTGCTGACCCAGGTTCGAATCTCGTTCAAGAGGATTTTTCCTCTGGAGTTAACATCAGTGCCACTCCACTCTCCCTAAAAGTCCTTCAGATGAGACTATAAACCGAGGTCCCGTGTGCGAACGCACACAGAACATCTTGCACACACGTTAAAACCCGTTCCGCTTTTCGGAAGAGTAGGCCATTGTATGCCGGTGGGAACGGATGACAAAATTTACAGAACTGCATACACACGGGGACTGAATGAAAAAAAGCACATGAGTGCTTATTCCATTACCCTCAAAATAAAAAAAAGAATAATAAAGAATAATAGTTTATGTAATGCATTTCGCGTTTGTGAATGTATTTTTAGACACACATGCTCATGCTCACATAGTCAGAAATACATACAGACATAGACACACGCAGGCACCTACACACATGCACGCACACACACAGACACACAAACACCTACAGACAGACAGACAGACAGACAGACACACACCCACACACACCACGACAACATTCCCCTCAGTGACGACTCCGCACCTTAGCGCAGGAGTCACAGACATGTTCCTCAGGGGCATGCTCTTCATCCAGGATACAGAAACACACTGCGTGCTGCCACTGACTGCACACGTCACACACGATCATCAGACCGTCATCCTGCAAGCCACACACAGCCAGACGTTTTAGTATGTGTATGTGTGTGTGTGTGTGTGTGTGTGTGTGTGTGTGTGTGTGTGTGTGTGTGTGTGTGTGTGTTTGTTTTGATTTGTTTAATGTCCATTCACCACGCGGTGATATAGACACACCCGCATTCAAACCAATACCCCCTCTCTCTCTTTTTGTTTGTTTGTTTGTGTTGTTGTTGCTGCTTCGATTTTACGTCTGTTCACACAAAGTGATATTAGACGAATTGTGTATGTATGTGATTGTGTGTGTGTGTGTGTGTGTGTGTGTGTGTGTGTGTGTGTGTGTGTGTGTGTGTGTGTGTGTGTGGTTGTTGCTTCGATTTTACGTCTGTTCACTCAAAGTGATATTAGACGAATTGTGTTTTGTGTGTGTGTTGTGTGTGTGTGTGTGTGTGTGTGTGTGTGTGTGTGTGTGTGTTTTGTGTGTCTGTGCTGTGTGTGTGTGTGTGTTGTGTGTGTGTGTGTGTGGTGTGTGTGTGTGTTGCTT
This sequence comes from Rapana venosa, assembly GCA_028751875.1. Taxonomy (NCBI): domain Eukaryota; kingdom Metazoa; phylum Mollusca; class Gastropoda; order Neogastropoda; family Muricidae; genus Rapana; species Rapana venosa. The sequence goes on along the minus strand of CM054148.1, from coordinate 45,638,609 downwards.
CGATTTTACGTCTGTTCACTCAAAGTGATATTAGACGAATTGTGTGTGTGTGTGTGTGTTGTGTGTGTGTTGTGTGTGTGTGTGTGTGTGTGTGTGTGTGTGTGTGTTGCTTCGATTTTATGTCTGTTCACTCAAAGTGATATTAGACGAATTGTTTGTGTGTGTGTGTTTTGTGTGTGTGTGTGTGTGTGTGTGTGTGTGTGTGTAGTGTGTGTGTGTGATTGTTTGTTTGTTGTTGTTGCTTTGATTTTACGTTCTGTTCACTCAAAGTGATATTAGACGAATTGTGTGTGTGTGTGTATGTGTGTGTGTGTGTGTGTGTGTGTGCGTGCGCGCGCGCGCACGCATACATGTGTGTGCTGTGGGCAATGGTTGTGCAGTTCATCAACTGCTGGCTGTTCTTTGCCAGGACAAAATCTCCACGTCAGTCTGAAAGTTGGGGTTCATGCTTCACCAACTTCTCTCACCTCTAGATATCCCACCAAACTATTAAAACACATCTCTGGAAGATGAGTTTCGCTGTTTTTTTGTGCTTTTTTATTGTTTGTTTCATGGAAACTGTAGGTAGTTTTTGGTTCTGTTTGTCGTAAGAAGCGAAACATGGAAACTCCTCCAAATTGACAGAAAACTACGTTATGGTCACAACTGGGGATCACAACTACTTAATGACCACAACTTGCCGTGATCTTTGAAACATCCCATCTTATTTCCTATGTCTCCATCGCCGCATTTTTGCTGGTAGGAGCTCCACGCAAAGCCACCAAACATCATCGGGTAAAATTGGGTACAAAGGCACCCCCAAAAAAACAACAACAACAAAACAACCAACCCACCCAAACCCAAACAAACAACAAAACCCCAAAGCCCAACATGTTGAAGTACACCAGTGGCTACTTAAAAATGCCAACAATCACAGTTAGAGCCACACAGATTTATTTAAAATTATTTGTTTTTCATGTACACATACTTTTTTCGCCCTGGGCCACCATTTTTAGTTGGAAGAAAGTATTTTTCTCATGTGAATGACTACAAAGTGTTGTTTAAAAAGTGAACACGCTTCTTTCAATTTTTTGCACACCAAAAATGGAAAAACTTACCTTTTCCAATGCGAGCGAGAGAGAGAAAGAGAGAAAGAAAGAAAGAGAGAGAGGAGAGAGAGAGAGAGAGAGAGAGAAGAGAGAGAGAGAGAGAGAGAGAGAGAGAGAGAGAGAGAGAGAGAGAGAGAGAGAGAGACAGACAGACAGACAGACAGACAGAAAGAAAGAGAGAGAGACCGTTTGACTAGAACAAACGTGAAACATTCACTTTTATCAGAACAATGTGGGAAAATTACGGGCTAAACCCTATCTTTCGGATAATGATTGCTGCTGACAAACACCGACCGACCTCGTTGCAGCCGCAGGGACAGGACACCCTGAACTCCTCCTCTTTGGCAGACTTGTCCGCGTCCACAACCCCCTTCCCCGCCTCTGGCACAGGCCGCCAGACAGCACAGGAAAAACAAAGACAGCGACGGGTCAGAACAACAGACACGCGAAAAAAGGAAGCCTTTGAAATAAATCCAAATAAAGACAGGGAGCAACAGACACACGAAAAAAGAAGCCTTTGAACTAAATCCAAATAAAGACAAGGAGCAAGAACATGGATGAACGCAAAATTAGTAAGAGGGGAAAAGAAAGCGCCGACGTTAAAAAAATAAACGACTGGAGGACGAAAAAGATGGCGATGCTGACGACCACGACAACTTCACAGCCGCCAACAACGAAGAAGAAGAAGAAGAAGAAGAAGAAAAAGAAGGAGAAGAGAGAAGGAAAAAAAAAGAAGAAGGAGGAGGAGAAGGAGAGGAGGGAGGAGAAGAAGGAGAAGAAGGAGAAGAAGAAAAATAAGAAAAGAAGGAGGAGAAGAAGAAAGAGATGCAGGAGGAGGAGGAGGAGAAGAAGAAGGAGGAGGAGCAGGAGGAGAAGAAGGAGGAGGAGAAGAAGGAGAGAAGGAGAAGGAGAAGAAAACGATCAATTCACTTTTGTGCCTGTGGTGAGTTTGTGTCAAAGCCTTTGGGGTTGGAGGTTTACTGGGGACGGTTGTTGGAGGGACATTGTGGTGGTCGTCACCTGGGGTGGGCGACTCACTCAGTCTGGCTCCGCGACTGAGCTAATACTGTCGTTAGTAGGGGGCTTAGAAGGTGGAGTCTTGCGTATGTTAGCTCAGAGTAGGCGCCACTGAACACCACCAAAGTGACCCAGCAGCAGTGCAGAGCCCCTCTGGCTGGTGGCTCGACGGCGGCCTGATATTGATGGGACTATGGACTTCCCACCCTGAGGATGCGACATAACAAATCTGGGTATGGCTGTGGCGGGAAACTGAAATGAGCGGTGTGGGAACAGCAAGACGAGAACGTCACAGAAGATGAGGCAGCACCTCCCCCCAAAAACCCCCCAACTCAACAACAACAACAACAACCCTAAACAACACAAAACAACCCAAACAAACAACAACAAACAAACAAAAAACCAACAACAAAACAAAACAAAACTCCCCTTCTGTTCCTGGTGTAAGGAAAACTACTTAGATCTCAATATTGCAAAAACAAGAAACATGATGATAGATTTTTGCCAACCCCGCCCCCCGAAAAAACCCACCACAACAACAAACAAACTAAACCCTCAACATCTTCAAAATCTCCGGATCGGTGATGGGATGGCAGACAGGGTGGATGAATATAGAAGTGTTGGCACTGTGTTAGATAGGAAGCTGACCTCTGACGAACACGTTGACCACATTCATAAAAAAAAAGTCAATCAAGAATCGTCTGCTTGCAAAAGATGCAGAATGTTAGTACTGAGCCTCAGCTTTAGAAATGTACTACTGCTGCTGCATTGAATCTTTGCTCATTTGCTTATTCATATGCTTGTATGGAAGTTTCTCTTAAGTGACAATGTAAATGTGTGCAGTAAAACAGAGGGCGAAAGACAGACCAGTATCCAGGAGCTGTATGACAGATGAGTGCTGCAAAAACCAATAAACATAAAATTGAATGATAAATGACGGCAGCCCTGTTTAGCAAAGTACTATAACCTCTTCCCCCCAGGAAGATGCTCTGGGACAAGAGCTCAGAAAACTTTTATTCCGCGATCAATGCGGGTTTTGCACTCACAATTCGCTACCTTATTTTCACTGCATGTGTGTGTGTGTGTGTGTGTGTGTGTGTGTGTGTGTGTGTGTGTGTGTGTGTGTGTGTGTGTAAGATGGTAGGAATTTACACTTGTTCATGTGCGTGTGTATGTGTGTGTGAGTGTGTGAGATGGTAGGAATCTAATTGTTCATGTGCGTGTGTATGTGTAGGGGGAGGTAGGGCGGAGGACGGGAGGGGTGTGTATGGATGTGAGCATGTGCAAAGTCATCTAAATGTGGGTTTGTGCATGACAAGTTCTTCAGACTCAGACTTAGACTTCACTTTGCTACACTACACTAAACTAAACTAGACTTGACTACGTTACGCCACATTACACCATACCATACCGAACATTTGATTTCGCTACACCATGCACCATACCATACCATACCATACTACACTCTATAATTATTATATTATAATTTATTATATTTTATTTTATTATACTATACTATAATATACCATACCACATTTTTCTTCACTGTCATATCCTATTTAACAATGTTCTGCCCTTTTCCACTCTCCTCTCTACAACCCTCTTCTGCTCTACTCTCCCCTACCCTACCCTACTGTATTCTGTTTATCTGCACTCTGCTCTGTTCTGCTGCGCTTTACTGCTATACTGTCCTTTCCTCTGATGGCCTGTCCTCTCCTCCACAGCCCACCTGGTTTAGCGGGGCTGCTGTCAGGGACGGCTGCCTCTTGCAGCTGGGCGCCAGAGTCTGTGATGCTTTTGCACTCCTGCGCGTCTCCACCTGCCCCTTGCTGGGAAGGAGGCAAATCTTCTGCCTGAAAAATCATTGTAATGATAATAGCAGTAGCGATGTTGAGAAGGAGAATGATAACAACAATAATATTACTGCTGCTACTACTACTACTACTACTACTACTTTTGCTACAACTACTTTTGGCTGCTGTTACTGCTGCTGCTGTTGCTGCTACTACCCCTACTGCTACCCCTACTACTACTACTATTACTACTAGGTCACGAACTGTTTCACACTTCAATCACATTCAATTCAAACACAGGCTTACACATTCAGATCTTCTTCTCAGCCTTAAGCACTTCTTAGAATTCCCTCCTTTACTTTGACACTATTTCAAGACACATACAAGCATCAGCAACACAAAGCATTTCAACAAATTACCACAACATGACAAATACACATTCACGCATCCAGAAAAAAATAACAACTTTGAAGTTTCTTTACAATCATAAAAACATATGTCTCACAGACCCTCATTGTCCCACAAGTTATTCCCCCCAAAATAACATCACAGCAGAGTCCAATATCATTCTGGTCAACAACAGACCTTCACAACTAGAACCCAAGTTCATGAACTAGACCTTCTTGGTCTCATCATCTCCAAGCAGAGACCTTCCGTAATACAGCCACCATGATTCTGTTTAAACACAGCGCTACCAGCTACCAGCTACCAGCTATCATCCTCAAGGCTCTTTATATGATGTTTACATGTATTCCCTCATTAACGGGTCACTTTAGGCACTATAATTATAGACGTGTTGATGGTCCTGCAACAAAAAGATTAAAACATTTTTAGTCACTACCTACTCTGTCTCTGTCTCTCTCCTTCCGTGGTAACCTAGCCAAGTTATTCACCCTCTATCACTGCAGGCTCCGAACACTACAAAAAAGCAACATGCATTGCCATTCATTAACCTTTTAACTCCTACTGAGGCGGGGACAGATCCCGTGACACCAGGCAAAAATGAAATCCTAACAGGGAAAAACCAGGCATGGTCTCCTCTTTCCGTCTCAGCCTCTCCTCCCTGCGGCCATCTAACTATAGTACACTTATTTTATGCTTTGGCCAGTGAGTGCAAATTCCCATTTCTTTAGCATGGCTAACCCCAAAACCACAAAGTATTAACCATGTCACAAATTAGCATGGTTAGGCCATAACATGGTGGATCGGTGGTCTAGAGGTAACGCGCCTGTCTAGAAAGCAAAAAGTCCGGGTCGGAAGTGTGCGGTGGTTCGTATCCCGTTTGGACCGGAAACTTTTTCCCCATCCATTAGATCATGAGTGGTGGTCTGGGCGCTAGTCTTTCGGATGAGACGATAAACCGAGGTCCCGTGTGTTACACAAAATTATTCAGCGCACGTAAAAGAACCCACGGCAACAAGAGAGTTGTCCCTGGCAAAATTCTTAGAAAAAAGCCACTCTGATAGGGAAACAAATACTGTTGGAGACAGGAAAAAAAATAAAAAAAATGGGTGGCGCTGCTCTTGTGGCGACGCGCTCTCCCCGGGGAGAGCAGCCCGAATTTCACGCAGAGAAATCTGCCGTGACTTAAAGTGGTATAAATAAATAAAAATAAATAAATCCTTTTCCCTTTTTTAATATAGTTTTTGTAGACTTTTGATCGAGGGACCATGACTAATATGTAGACACAAGACAGGCTACTACTAGTCTACTGCTAAACTGTTGATCTGTCAGGCTGATCTAGACCTAGTGAAAGTATTCTCTTATTTTGCTGATGTGTTACTGACAAGTCAGCTTATTGTTCTTTGACTGTTAGGAAGGCAGGGACTGTGGGAGGGGGTACACAAGTGTGTGTGTGTGTGTGTGTGTGTGTGTGTGTGTGTGTGTGTGTGTGTGTGTGCGTGCGTGTGCGCGCGCGCGCATGCGTGTTTTGCATCCTTGAGTATGAGTGAGGTTTTTTGTGCGTACTTGCCTATGCTTACACGCCTCTGTGTGTTTGTGGATCGCGATGGTTTCTCGCAAAATGCCAGCGCTACTTGATACGATGCAGACAGAGCAAGATGTTCAACAGCTTTTCTGGTATGAATCGAAGTTTAAGTTTACAAAGGTAAAAGGCGCCTGAAATTTTTGATACCTTTTCCTCTCTTATTGCTTGATATGTCAGAGCAATTCTAATGTTGTCCCAAAAGCATGTTCCCATGGCTGATTTTTGTTTTGTTCTTAAATTACTGTCCAAGCATGGTTGAGATGCATGAGAGTCAAAATCCCCTGACAATAGATGTTATAATAATAATGAGAAATGTTATGGAATCCAACTTATGTGCTTCACAGGAACTTGTACAAAATATGTACTGAGATGCATATAAAACAAACAAAAGACCAAACAAAAACCAACAGAAGAAAGAAAACGAAGGAAAAAAGCAATACAATGCAAATAACTAAAGGCGAGACACGTGTTTTCTGTCTGTCTATCTATCTGTCTGTCTGTCTGTCTGTCTGTCTCTCTCTCTCTCTATGTGTGTGTGTGTGTGTGTGTGTGTGTGTGTGTGTGTGTGTGTGTGTGTATGTGTGTGCGTGTGAGTGTGTGTGTGTGTGTGTGTGTGTGTGTGTGTGTGTGTGTGTGAGTGTGTGTGTGTGTGTGTAACCTGCTGAGAGAGAGCATCCTGCTCAATGTCCAGTCCACTGTTACTTATGGGTTGGCCCACTGTGGCGTCGCCCGATCCCTCGTCCTTGAAGTCGAACTGCTTCTTGTCTGTTTTGATCCGCATCTTCACGTTGTGGAAAGGCTGCAGCAACAACAACCATTCATTACACTGTTTACAGTCTACAGCTGTAACAACAACAGCAACCATTCATTACACTGTTGACAGTCTACAGCTGTAACAACAGCAACAACCATTCATTACATTGATAACAGTCTACAACGGCAAGAACCATTCATTACATTGCTAAAAGTCTACAGCTGCACTGGCTTCAACATTTCATTGCGTTGTTGTCAGTTTATAAGCAACGGATGCCATACTCAGGCTGAGCAACAAATGTTTGGCCTTTTTGTGATCTTGCATCACGTTTAAACTGACATTTTTGGTTGGAAGTGGGATGTCTTGGGGCATTCGATTTATAGATGAAAAATGATTGAACGAACACATGAATGAATCAATCAATAAAAAGAAAGTATGTGTGCTTTATACAGAGCATAAACGTGTAACTGGCAACATGCGTAGACACGCTGGTACTTTGGAATGACCTGTTGTTATTTAAAGACTGAAGGTAAAGGACATTCTCATTTGCTCACAGCTATAGAAGACAGAAGACTACACCTACTCTCTTCTCCATCCATTACACGGGATAGCCTAGTGGTTAGAACATTGCGCTCGCAATCTGATGACCCGAATTCGAGTCCCGCTCAAGGGGATATCTTCCCCTGGACTTAACATCAGTGCAGACTCCAATCTTCCCAAAAGTCTTTCGGATGAGACTTTAAACCGAGGCCCCGTGTGCAAACGCACGCAGAACATCTGGCGCACACGTTAAATCCTGTTCCGCTTTTCGCAAGAGTAGGCCATTGTGTGCTAGTGGGAACAGGTGACAAAATTTACAAAACCGCATACACACGAGGACTGGATGTAAAAAGCACATAAGTTCTTATTCCATTATCTTCGATATAAAAGAATAAATAAATATAAAAAAACACGTTCCCAAGTTTTCAAGTATATACACATTCATAAGTACGTGTGTATCTCCACACACACACACACACACACACACACACACACACACACACACACACACACACACACACACACACATACACACACACGCGCGCGCGCGTTTATGTTCTCGTGATGTACGAAGAAAAAATTTGTAGATGCCACGCCCCCCCATAAAAACACCCCAAAACCAAAAAAACACACCACCAAACAACCCACACCCAAACAAACAACAACGACAAAACAAAAAAAGCCAACAAAAAAGTAACAAGAACAAAACAAGTATTGTTTATTATTCTTTTTTTTCATGGACAGCAGGACAACCTCATCCAAATGTTCATGATAAAAAAAAAAAACCCGCAGTCGGAATGCGGCTATACCTTAATGGTGAGTAAAAATCGGTCACGTACGCAAAATCTCACAAGGAACGAAAGGAAAAAGTCATCTTCCTACAGATATAAGTCTAACCCTCAACTGTACATGAAAAAAACCCAAACAACGGTTCCCGATATATTTTATGTAATGCAAGTCAGTCACCCCTGAGGGAACGGTTAGCAAAAATACAGTAACGATGCTTCATAGGACGAACAAATACTGACCAATACCATTGCTTCAGACAGCCGAAACAAAACAATGACAATAGCAACAATAATGATTGTAACGGAACATTTCAAACGTAACGCTGATTTCAGATTATTTTACTACAGCAAACATGGCCACAGAAAATGTGGAAAACACTGGGATTCTCACCGTGGCTACATCGCCCAGTTTGATGTTGACAGGGTCATCTTCAAACTGAAAGCTATCACAGTTGGACGCCTTGAAACCTGGAGGCTCGTAATCTGCCGGAGTCACTGCACACACACACGCACGCACGCACACACACACACACTCACACACACACACACACACACACACACACACACACACACACACACACACACACACACACACACACACACACACACATACACCACTGGTAATATGACTCGATCTTCCACTGTTTATTCCAACATGTTAACTAGATACCACTATTATGTACACGTAAAAAGAAAAAAAAAGAGATTAACTTCCATCCAAGACTGCGGGCTATATAGTTGTTTGTTCATGTGATGTTTGCAAAGCTGTGTTGTTTCCATTGTGATCAGTTCATGTAAATGCGACATCTGTTTTCTTAGTAAGAAAGCAACCATGTCTTGTGTACTTGCCACGCACACACACACACACACACACACACACACACACACACACACACACACACACACACACACACACACAACTTGTATTATGTCTATGTGCTAGTCATGATACCTCCAAACAAAAGACAGACAAAGAGAGCTAATGCCCTAGCCTTCATCATAACAGACAAAAAAGTGCTAATGCACTAGCCTTCATCATAATAGAGAAGACAGACAGAGAAGAGTTAATGCACTAGCCTTCATCAAAATAGAGAATCTTCATGGTCATCAAGACGTTGTCTGGGAGAGGCTGCAGACTCTGGGTGAGCACAATGATGGTACGCAGCAGCTGAACTGTTTCTTTCTTGGTCTGATCCGTGCTGTGAGCGCTGGTGATCTTCTTCCCGTTTCTGTACAGGCCAGTAAACACACACACACACACACACACATACATACACACACACACACACACACACACACACATACATAACACACACACACACACACACACACACACACACACACACACACACACACACACACACACACACACACACACACACACATTTACTGAAACAGCTTTTAACATGTCATGTCGTATCGCACAAATCTATTACGTTTAAGCTTGGAAAAGATTTTAAAACAATGAGAACTCATCATTTTCAGTCACTTTGCGACAGAGTAAAACTTCAGTGCATTTAAAAGAACCCTCGGGAACAACAGAGTTGTTGGTGGCAAAATTCTGTAGAAAAAAAAGCCGCTCTCACTGGGAAACAAATGCACATGCAGACAGGACAGTTACCAACAAAAATGGGTGGCCCTGCTCTTGCAGCAAAGCGCTCTGCCAAGGGAGAGCATCTATACCTGCCGTGATTGAAGGCAGTAAACAATACAAAACAATGTAATGCAATACAAAACAATGCAATACGATACAAAACAAAACAGTGCAATGCAATACAATACAAAACAACCCATACAATACAAGACACTGCAACACGATACAATACAAAACAATGCAACATGATATGATACAATACAAAACAATGCAACACGATACAATATAAAACAATGCAACCCATACAATACAAAACAATGCAACACGATACAATACAAAACAATGCAACACGATACAATACAATGCAACATGATACAATACAAAACAAAACAATGCAACACGATACAATACAAAACAATGCAACACGATACAATACAAAACAATGCAACACGATACAATACAATGCAACATGATACAATACAAAACAAAACAATGCAACACGATACAATACAAAACAACACGATACAATACAAAACATGCAACACGATACAATACAAAACAATGCAACACAAAACAACACGATACAATACAAAACAACACGATACAATACAAAACAATGCAACACGATACAAAACAAAACAATGCAACACACGATACAATACAAAACAATGCAACACGATACAATACAAAACAATGCAACACACGATACAATACAAAACAATGCAACACGATACAATACAAAACAATGCAACACGATACAATACAAAACAATGCAACACACGATACAATACAAAACAATGCAACACGATACAATACAAAACAATGCAACACACGATACAAAACAAAACAATGCAACACGATACAATACAAAACAATGCAACACGATACAATACAAATTAACTGTGAAGTTTTAAAAGCTTTTCTTTTCTTTTTCTTCAGAGCTGTTGACTACTTTCATGCCAACGGTCTGCTGTCTTGAACTGTGAATATCACCTCAACCCTTTCATCCCCACGTGTCTGCAGGCACAGAGTGGTGAAAAGAGAAGAACAGAGAGGCAAGGGACATTTACCTGTATATGTCGACTCCACACTGGGTGGAGTATGAGAACTTGAACGTGTACGACTCGATCACAGTCTGTAAGAAAGGAGCCCCAACAGCAGTCAGTTGATTACGCACGCACGCACGCACGCACACACGCACGCACGCGCACACACACACACACACACACACACACACACACACACACACACACACACACACACACACACACACACACACACACATCTCAATATAAAGTAGGCCATTGTGTGCCGGTGGAAACTTGACAAAATTGACAAAACTGCATACACACGGGGACGTATGTAGGGATGTAAAAAAGCACATGAGTGCTTATTCCATTATCCTCGATATAAAAGAATAAATAAATACATAAATAAAAAGACGCTAGTTGATATCTTGTCATTATAATTATATTCCAGTGCATATGATATACTTCAAAATTGCCGGCGCTAAGTGTTGCCGTAATGAATTATTATACATATATCAAATTGGGATATTCTGCAGTGGTTTGCATATTTTGTATCAAATTAGGCCCATGTTGCACGTGATAATAAGCTACTGTATTTACTACATATCATCAACCACCTCTGATCGTCTTGTGTTCAACGCATGAGTAGAGGCCAGAGAGCCTACTGGTTAGAGCGTCAGACATGTGATCTGACAGTAATAATAATAATAACAATGATAATAAAAAAGGAATTTTTATGTGATCTGGCAGTAACAAAGAACGTGGGTTCCAGTCGCCACTGAGATTGTCAGATAGGGATCTTTCCCCTAGACCTCCAGCTTCAGCAGAAGAGTAGACCGGTGGTATGGATGACACGAATATATCAAGCATGCACACTGCTGCCTGGAGAAGGATGGGTTCTGCCATGTTCAACATAACGAATGCAGAGAGAACAGCTGTACAGCTATGCGGGGAATGTCGATGGAATACTTCAGATCTGTAGTCCTCATAAAAGTAATTACAGCCATTTTTTTTTTTGGGGGGGGGGGGGGGGGGGGGGATAAAAACTTATATGAAAATACATCAATTATTTCTGACCAATTTAATACACACATCTCAACTCTATTACGATGACAATGCTTTCCGCTAGTGTATTATGATCTCATTCTTCAACTTCTTCTGTGCTAGACAAAAGGTTCCTAAAACAGACATATTCAAAGAAAAAAGACACAATAGAAATCAAGTACTACTAAAATAACGTAGATGATAGTCAGTAAGATTTACCGTTGGGTCATCTGGATCCACATAAATCTGAAATAGAGAAATAATTTACAACTGCAATATAGTTTGCAACATTTCAGACAATTTATGAACACATAAATAAAAATGTAAGCCATATTATAAATTCTAGTAACACCAGGTGATGAACATTACTTTATAAATGCTGATAGTGTTTACTTTCTTCCATCAATAAACACTTGCTATCACGAACTGTGTTTCACACTTCAATCACTCTCAATTCAAACACAGGCTTACACATTCAGATCTTCTTCTCAGCCTTAAGTACTTCTTAGAATTCCCTCCTTTGCTTTGACACTATTTCAAGAACACATACAAATATCAGCAATGTATAACATTTCAACTCATGATCAAGACATTGTAATCACACTCAGGCAACCGAAATATTTCAAAACCATTTTTCTCACAAACCCTCATGGTCCTATAAACTCTCAGAAAAAAAATGACCTCGCACCAGACCACTTGGCCTAGTTTTTATCGAACAGTGAACACCATTCCGGTCAACAATAGCCCATTTTCAGAACCCAAGTTCAAAACAAACTAAATCTTCCTGATACTGTCATCTCTAGCAGACCGCTTCCATAACACAGCTGCCAAGGTCCTGTTTGAACTTGGTGCTATCACTCCAAAGGCTCTTGTTCACATTGAGCCCTTATTCCTTTTTATTCGGTCAGGGCACATTATTTACCGCTGACTACAAGTAGCACGATGATCCCTCTATCACTACAGACTTGCAACATGACCCCAAAGAAGGCAACTGAACTGCCATGAGGTATTATTTTACTATGTGTGAGGTGGGGACAAGTTTCACGGTGACACCTCTGACACCAGGCAAAAAAATCCTGACAGGGAAAAACCAGGCGTGGTCTCCTCTTCCCATCTCAGCTTCTCCATGCGTTCATTTAATATGGCACACTTACTATTTATGCTGTGGCCAGTTTGTGCAAATTCACCTCTCTCTCTCTCTCTCTCTCTCTCCCTTTCACCTGGTTGACCCATCTCACTACATCACAAATTCTGATGGTCATACTATGCCAGTTCCTTTCCTTTTTCTGACTTTTAAAAGAGGATTCATGGATTCATTTGATCAATCTGTACTCACGGGCACTTGCATAAACACTCCATACATGTGTATTATGTTCTGAATCTGTCTTTAAAATTTGTTTCACTCAACTGATTGGCTCTAGCTCTAATTAACACTTGAAACAAATTCTTGTTGACACCAATAATTGCAAAATATTTTTTCTCACCACCAATTGTAAAAAGGAAACAGTTACAATATTTTGACGCCTTCAAAGAAAGGCAAAACAAAAAACAAAAACAAAAAACTGAAGGTAAACATACCCCGATCAGCAGCATCCGAAGCTGAAAACAAATAAAATCAAATATTTTGAACACACACACACACACATACACACACACACACACACACACACACACACACACACACACACACACACACACACACACACACACACAACGCGCGCGTTTTCACATGCATACAAAGTAAAAGGGCAGGAATTAACTTAGAGACTGAGTATGAGGCACAGGTCGAGCACAAGAAGGAACAGTCACAACAGTCGTACATGCTCCACACACGAGGTGACAGATAAAGCCAGATTAACTCAGCTGTGGGTTACAAGAAGCTAAAGTAGCTTTCTTTTGTACTACATAACACCAAGATAAAAAAAATTAACTGTTGTACTGCATAACGCCAAAATAAAACACATTAACTGTTGTACTACATAACACCAAATAAAAACAAATTAACTGTTGTACTACATAACACCAAAATAAAACACATTAACTGCTGTACTACATAACACCAAGATAAAACCACATTAACTGTTGTACTTCATAACACAAAGATAAAAACACATTAACAGTTGTACTACATAACACCAAAATAAAACCATATTAACTGTTGTACTACATAACACCAAGATAAAACCAAATTAACTGTTGTACTACATAACACCAAGATAAAACACATTAACAGTTGTACTACATAACACCAAGATAAAACCATATTAACTGTTGTACTACATAACACCAAGATAAAACACATTAACTGTTGTACTACATAACACCAAGATAAAACCACATTAACTGTTGTACTACATAACACCAAGATAAAACCACATTAACTGTTGTACTACATAACACCAAGATAAAACCACATTAACTGTTGTACTACATAACACCAAGATGAAACCACATTAACTGTTTTACTTCATAACACAAAGATAAAACCACATTAACTGTTGTACTACATAACACCAAAATAAAACACATTAACTGCTGTACTACATAACACCAAGATAAAACCACATTAACTGTTGTACTTCATAACACAAAGATAAAAACAAATTAACTGTTGTACTACATATCTATCTATCTATCTGTCCCGTAGTCTGACGACCGTGGGGGCACCCTCAAAGACTCAGCAACCAGTTCCCTCCATTCTTCTCTCTGTTCTGCCTTTCTCAGGGTTTTGTTGAGTTCTAGGCCTGTCCATTCACTGATGTTATCCTCCCAGCTCTTCCTTGGTCTGCCTCTTCTTCTTCCTCCTTGAACAGTGCCTTGCAAAACTGTCTTTGTAATTCCTTGGGATCTTGTGACATGCCCATACCACTTAAGTTTACGCTTTTTCACGATCGTTAGAAGGTTCTCATAGGGTCCAATGGTTTGCTGGATTCTGTTATGCACGCTTTCGTTGCTTATGTGGTCTTTGTAGGAGATGCCAAGGAGTCTCCGAAAGCATCTCATCTCCACTGCCTGTACTCTCCTCTCCAAATCTGCAGTCAGGGTCCATGATTCACAGGCATACAGAAATATGGATATGACAAGGGAGCGCATTAGTCTGATCTTGGAGATAAGTGAGATATTCTTATCTCTCCAGATGGTGTTTAGTTTTGACAAAGCTGTTATTGTCTGTGCAGTCCTGCATACTACTTCTGGCTTGGATCCCTGGTCGGATACAATGGCTCCCAGGTACTTGAAGCTTTGAACTGTTTCTAGCTTCTGGTCATTAACCCTGATATCAGTGCTAATGCCGTTGGTGTTATTAGTCATCAGTTTGGTCTTCTCTGCACTGATTTCCATGCCGTATGTTTTGGAGGCCTTATCCAAGTGTTCTGTTAGGCTGGCAAGCTCTTTTTCTGATCCTGCTATTCCATCAATGTCATCTGCGAAGCGGAGGTTTGTGATCGTTCTGCCACCAATGCTGACTGATCCTTCATGATGTTCCAGTGCATCAGCCATGATTCTCTCAAGGAAGATGTTGAAAAGGGTGGGCGAGAGTAGACAGCCCTGCCTTACTCCAACTGTTGTTCGAAACCATTCTCCAATGTTGTTGTTGTAGTACACTGCACTGGTGGCCTCGCTGTACAGCTGTTTGATGACTCTGATCAGGTTTGCATTGATGCTGTACAAGTTCATGGTTGCCCACAAAGCTGCATGCCACACCCTGTCAAATGCCTTCTTAAAATCGATAAATACGTGGTATAGGTCTTGTTGATGTTGAAGGTACCGCTCACATAGTATTCTGAGGTTGAATATCTGTTCTGTTGTGCTGCGCCTGCTCTGAAACCTGCTTGTTCCTCAGCAATGATGGTCTCTGCTTGTGGCTTCAGTCTATTCAATATTATCTGCAGCATGACCTTGCTTGGGTGACATATGAGGCTGATTGTGCGGTAATTATGGCATTGTTGTAGATTTCCTTTCTTGGGGAGGGTGATGATGAGCGACTGCGTCCATGGTGTTGGCCATTTTCCTGTCTGCCAGATCTTGTTGCAGATTCTTAGTAGGGCGCTGATCATGGCTTCCCCTCCAGCTTGGACCAACTCAGCTGGAATGTTGTCAGCCCCTGCTGACGTCCCTTTTCAGCGATCTGACTGCTGTTTCCACTTCTTCTCGGAGGATAGGGTGATTGTCTGTGTCTTTGCTTTCGGGTACATTAAGGACTTCTGGATCTCCTGCGGTTCTATAGTTATACAGGTCGGAGCAGTATTCTGTCCATCTGTTCAGAATATCCTGGTCGTCAGTGAGACACTTCCCATTTTTGTCTTGGATTGTTAAACCTTTTCTCTGTTTCGTGCTAGTCAGGTCTTTCACCAGCTGATATGCTTTCTTGCTATTGCTTTTCTTGATGTTCTCTTCAATGTCTTGGCACTGTTCACCGATCCATTTCTCTTTTGCCTCCGTCATGGACTTCCTGATTCTTTTGTTGACTGCCCTATATTGTTCTGCTCTTTCTTTTGTTTCATTTTTCTTTTTCTTCAACTCTCTACGCTTGTCGCATAGTTGTAGGATGTTAGGTGTGACCCATGGTTTTTTGACTGGTCGGCGTTTGCCAAGAAGCTCGTACTACATGTACTACATAACACCAAGATAAAACCACATTTACTGTTGTACTACATAACATCAAGATAAAACCACATTAACTGTTGTACTTCATAACACAAAGATAAAAACAAATTAACTGTTGTACTACATAACACCAAGATAAAACCACATTTACTGTTGCACTACACAACACCAAGATAAAACCACCTTAACTGTTGTACTACATAACATCAAGATAAAACCACATTAACTGTTGTACTACATAACACCAAGATAAAACCACATTAACTGTTGTACTACATAACACCAAGATAAAACCACATTTACTGTTGTACTACATAACATCAAGATAAAACCACATTAACTGTTGTACTACATAACACCAAGATAAAACCACATTTACTGTTGTACTACATAACATCAAGATAAAACCACATTAACTGTTGTACTACATAACACCAAGATAAAACCACCTTAACTGTTGTACTACATAACATCAAGATAAAACCACATTAACTGTTGTACTACATAACACCAAGATAAAACCACATTAACTGTTGTACTACATAACATCAAGATAAAACCACATTAACTGTTGTACTACATAACATCAAGATAAAACCACATTAACTGTTGTACTACATAACATCAAGATAAAACCACATTAACTGTTGTACTACATAACACCAAGATAAAACCACATTAACTATTTGTACTACATAACACCAAGATAAAACCACATTAACTGTTGTACTACATAACATCAAGATAAAACCACATTAACTGTTGTACTACATAACATCAAGATAAAACCACATTAACTGTTGTACTACATAACATCAAGATAAAACCACATTAACTCTTGTACTACATAACATCAAGATAAAACCACATTAACTGTTGTACTACATAACATCAAGATAAAACCACATTAACTGTTGTACTACATAACATCAAGATAAAACCAAATTAACTTTCTTACACGCTACACACTACTGAAGGGATGAAACTTAATTAATTTTCTGGTGTATTACCGACCACGGAGTGAACCCTAATGAACATTAGTTATCATTCAGGCCTAAAAACCGCAATCAAACCAAATTAACTTGTCTTTGTGTTGCCTTCCCTTGAGAAAATTCTAACTTTACCATGTATTAACAGCCGCAAGGTTACATCAACAATATTCTGGGTTCGAATCCCAGCCTCGGCCTTTCTTCCAGTTTGAGGGGAAAAAATCGAACTGAATGTTAAAGCCCTTCGGATAAGACTATAAACAAGGCCACGTGTGAAAACGCTTTTCACCAGATGCAGTGGTACAACATCCAACCAGCGCTGCTCTCCCCATACAACCCATCCCGATCTCACCATGTACAGCTATGATACTAATCAGACTCTATCCGTTATTGACTCGTCCAGTGCATACACTGACTTTCCCAGCTGATTTTGTTTTGTCAGTTTCTAATTTTTTCCTGTGCCAACATTCTCCAAAGGCTGATGGGCAAAAGCCTGTAAATAATAAAACGTAGCAACGCATTCACATTGTTAAACCCCTAATGTATTCCTGCAAAGTACAAGAGCACTAATGTATGCTAAGATGCATTCGCGTGCCTGTTGTGTGTGTTTGTTGTTTTTTTCTGTTACAGCGGAGAGAAGAGGGAGCTCATTCACGTGAGACTATTCATACTGTTACACGCCTGTGCGGGGGCTAGCATATGAAGCAGACTGAGCCAAAAAAAACCACACTATCACTTTTATTTTCATCGCTTAGACAGTTATCTACGTGGTCTTACATATTTCTTGTCCAAAGCGTCGAAGCATCCCTTCACCCACTTGATAACTTGAGAGGCTCCAGGACAGGCGCTGTCGTCTCTCAGAATCTTCAGGTTTAAATCTGTAACAGAAAGATCCTTGTCAGCAGGTTCAGTTCCCAGTGTGAATAAGTACATCTTCTGCGTCATTATTTACACATGGTAAATATGTCATACATGCATAAATGTGTGTGTGTGTGTGTGTGTGTGTGTGTGTGTGTGTGTGTGTGTGTTGTGTGTGTGTTGTGTGTGATGCAGTTACATTGTGTTGATTTGTTGATGCATTTGAGAGTCAAACCGGAAAACAACCTCAAGCGTGTCTATAAGCCGTTCAGGAAAGATGGCCCTCGAGTAGGTTATGTTGGAATGGCCACTGCCAGCAGCTTCTTGGCAAACAGCGCGTCTGCTGTTCCGTTATTTGTTCCATGGAAACATGGACGCCACTGCGAGAGAGAAAGAAAAAAAGAAAAGATAAAACAAAAAAAAATCATCAAGTGGATGTTCCATGTCGATGTCTGACCATGTTATTGTTTCCTATTTTATTTTACTTGTACTGTATGGTATATTCAACGATGGTTTTGCTCTCTCTCTCTTCTCCTCTATTTATTACAACCACACTCACACACTCCAACACACCAACGCTCACCACACATACCCCTCACACACACAACACACACACATCGACCATGCATTCAATTTACTACGTAGTTCATATTACGAGGCATACATTATGAACTTACCGTTCCAGTTTTCTCCTCGGGTCTTACCATCTGCGACGTAGCCATATTGTCCACGTACTGTTATTGATGATTTATCTGCAAATTGTCACCCACAAATTTGTTGAGAAACAGTGATACAGCAGGAATAGTGTCTTATTTATTTCCTCTGCCCGTCCACATTGCGTGCCTGGCTTATTTTCGATAAATGTGTGTGTGTGTGTGTGTGCGTGTGTGTGTGTGTGTGTGTGTGTGTGTGTGTGTGTGTGTGTGTGTGTGTGTGGTGTGGTGTGTGTGTGTGTGTGAGTGTAAGCAAGTGTTGGGGAGATTATATGTCAGCTTTTACCGTAGTCTAATGTAGATCTAATTATTCCTAATGCTCTACGGCTGCGTGAGCACGCTCACACATTTTCTCGTTTTATTATTTTTTAATATACAAGTTTCGTCTAACCATTCTCAACTGCTCATGGTTTATCTGCCTGTCCCCTCTCCTGTTTGGTTTTGTTTTTTAAAAATAAAATTTTAGACCTAAATCTTGATGAAATGTTGCTTAGTGTTATTTTTATTAGCGTATAGTCTACTTATACATTTTGCCTCAGAGTAATGCTAAGGAATTTATATCTTATGAATTTATTTCAGACAGTTAGTGCCTTTCTATCATCAGCTTATTTTTCTGACTAAATTGTTGTTTATGTACAGATGTTTATATCTATTCATAATTTTTTCTCATATAAAATAGTGTGTGTGTGTGTGTATGTGTGTGTGCGCGCGCGCGCGTGTGTGTGTGTGTGCGCGCGCGCGCGTGTGTGTCCGTGCGTGCGTGAGCACGTGCGTGTATACGTTTATATTATTCTAGTTGTACAATAAAAAAATTTTTTTCTGTCAAGAGTCATATTTTTCTTCGCCGATTGTTGTGGTGAATATGCATTTGAAAAAAAATAAGGGTTTTTGTTGTTGTTTTTTTGGTGTTTTTTTGAGGTGGTCATAACATTATGTTCTGTGTACCAAAATTTTGTGTTGCCTTTTTTCTTTTCTTTTTCTTTTTTGGCCTTGCCTTTGCCTGCCTTGTCTCTCAATGTCTCTGTCTCCTCTCATTTGTTTGCTCTTGTCTTACTTTCATGATTTATTAATTCAACTATCAACTGATTCACATGCTTTCTACGTTTCTTTTACTTACAAATTAGATTCCATGTTGTCTGCATGGTCTATTTTAGTCACTATCATCCTCAGCCCTGGTATCTCATTCACTGAAATCGATTTGATCCAATTAGGTCAGTCGTGCAATAGCATTTCAAAAAAAGTAAACGTGGATAAGATTACCTGTTATAGAACTGTATGTGTAATCCAGTAAACTGTCGAACCTCTAGCATTGTTGTACAGATCTAATCAGAGATCTGTTTTTAAAAATCAGTACTGTAATACTAATTATTATGTGAATAGAAACATCCTATAGATTTTCTCTTTCCAGTTAAAGATAGTATATAAAAATAATTTGTTTTAAGACTCCTACCTGTGGCTCATGTTATATACTTACTGGAGTTAATCGATGTTTTACCAATGCGATGCTTTCGTTTCAGTCCCCAGGGGAGTGTGTCTGAGTTGAAGGAGCAGACGACACTATATGACGTCATTCACAGGTGAATTGGACAAAAGAGCTATTTGTAGTAATATTTCAAACGATGAAAGGAAGAAAATCAAACAAATAGGGTGCGTTTTCCTTTTTGTCTTGTTGAATAACTTTAAACATAACTTTATTTCGTTTGTTTGTCGATATACCTCAAATATGCAAAGCAAGAAAGACTACTCTACTTGTCTGCATCAGTGCAGTCACACGCAAAATTAACCATAGGCGCCTTAAAAAGTAATTTCAATTTTGTTCATCTGATTATGATATATATCTATTTTTCTAAAAAAATTATGTCTATGATTGATAACACTGTTTTGCAATTTTTATTGTGTTTTTATTGTTCTTGATTAGTGTCCGCGCACGTGCACGTTTGCTCTCTCTGTCTCTCTCTGTCTCTGTCTCTGTCTCTCTTTCTCTCTCTCTGTTTCATTGTCAATCATATGTTTCCATACGTGAAAACTGTGGTGTTCTCAATCTAGAAGCTTTCCGAAGGCAAGATATTTTTTCTATCTTATCGTCCGATGATGATATTGTGATCAAATCGGTTGCAAAGTTTATTGCTGAAGCACTGAAATTAAGACAATTACAGCTAAGTTCCAATTAGCTTAACATTTGTGACTAAACTAAAGTAACATTTATATTATGTAAACTCCAGCATTTTGTGAAACACATAAAGAAACATTTATAATTACGCTGTAGTCTCCAGCAAGAATATTTTTTGAAAATTTCACATACAATGTCAATGGATGGTCTAATATAGCATTCTAGAATGTTCTTTTCATTATTTTAGTTATTGCTTATTGGTTCCTATTGTTCATCCTTGTTATTACTTTGTGTTCATTTTGAAACTGAGTTTACGTCAGAGCTTAAAGTCGTATCCGTTCGTAAGAGCTCATTTTTGGTTTTTTGGTTTTCATTACGTTAAATGCATCATGTGATTTTTCTTGTATTTATTTGTATTTACAAAAGAAAGTCGTGTATAACCCCCCTTGTCAATAGGCCACTTTGGGCAATGACAATAAATTGGTCAAAGCGTCAAAGCGTCTCTCTCTCTCTCTCTCTCTCTCTCTCTCTCTCTCTCTCTCTCTCTCTGTAGGTTTTTACATCGGGGACTGGATGTAAAAAAGCACATGGGTGCTTATTCATTATCCTCGAAATAAAAGAATTTGTCATTGTCATTGTCATTGTCTCTCTCTCTCTCTCTCTCTCTCCCCTCTCTCTCTCTCTCTCTCTCTCTCTCTCTCTCTCTCTCTCTCTCTCTCTCGGTTTTCCTTCAGATAACTAGACTACTACTACTACTACTACTACTACTACTACTACTGCTGCTGCTGCTGCTGCTGCTTCTGCTGCTGCTGCTGCTGCTGCTGCTACTACTACTACATCACTCTCAATGACCTCTGCTTCACGGCGATAACCACACATGGCCGGAATCACTGTGAAACAGTAGTATACCCTGGATGGGAAGATTGCGTGTTAGACAGTTTTTACATTCCTCGTGTATGTGTGTGTGTGTGTGTGTGTGTGCGCGCGCGCGCGCGCCTCTGTGCGCGCGTGCGTGCGCGCGCCTATGTGTGTATAAAATATTGTACGGTTATTCTCATTTTAGATCCATTTTTTGTGTGATTGCGAGCAGTTCTTATCTCTATGAAATATCTGCTTGTAGATTGAAATTATTATACTTTTAAAAGTTAATGTTTCTTTTAACACAACTAATACTTTGATGATGTATCTCATTTATAACTATTCAGAATTTTATTATCCCCCTGTGTGTGTGTGTGTGTGTGTGTGTGTGTGTGTGTGTGTGTGTGTGTGTGTGTGTGTGTGTGTGTGTGTGTGTGTGTGTGTGTGAAGTCAAGTCAAGTCAAGTCAAAAACACTTTAATCATCCCATGAACGGCAATTACAATACTGACAGGCAGATTGATACGCATCAAAATCTCAAAAGACGCAAAAAAAGCTACATTTCATATTGGTTAAAGCATTCCAAAATGACTTCAAATAAAAATGTCACGAACACACACACACACACACACACACACACACACACACACACACACACACACACACACACACACACACACACACACACACACCACGTCTAATATCACTAAAAGTGAACAGACGTAAAATTGAAGTCAACAACAACAACACACACCCCCAATTGTGAACACAATGTTAACAAAACAACAACTAGAAGACATAAAAACTTATTATTTACGCATGTACATACGCAACACGTACACACGCACGTGCGTGCGTGTGCGAACACACCCACGCACACCCACACCATACACCAATGTATGAATTCAATGTTTTAAAGACCATAACTAGAAGACAGACTTATTTCACAATTATGTATTGACTACACTCATAACAATAATTTCACAATTATGTATTGACTACACTCATAACAATGACAATCAGGCAAGTAATTCAGAGAAATGTAAAAACTAGGTAGTCAACATAACTGTGAATTCAGAATTCGAATGCTTAGTGTGTGTGTGTGTGTGTGTGTGTGTGTGTGTGTGTGTGTGTGTGTGTGTGTGTGTGTGTGTGTGTGTGTGTGTGTGTGTGTGTGTGTGTGTGAAGTCAAGTCAAGTCAAGTCAAGTCAAAATGATCTTTATTGAGGGTAAAAGATTAAGTTTATACAACTTTTTTCATACTGCCCTCACAAAAAAAGAAAATCAAGAAAATCGACATATAAAAGCAATCAAAATACAATGTTCACTCATGTTGAAGACAAAATCTATGGAGATTTTTTAAAATATAAATCCAGACTAACAAAACATGATAAAGCAAATCAAGACAGTATAACATAAGCTCAAGTCATACAGATAAATGAAGATTTTTTTTAAAAAAACACAACCAAAACCAAAAACCAAAAAACAACAACAAACAAACACACAAACAAACAAAGAACAACAACAAACAAAAACAAACAAAAACAACACTCACAAGACAAGATAAAACAAAACCAAAACAGTATAACATAAACTCAAGTCATACAACAAATGAAGAAAACACAAATAACAAAGGTAGGAATAACAACAAGGTAGCCTGAGGCTGATGTAAGATAACCTCGAGTATAAGAGTGGACTTACAATTTGTCCATAAGATGTTTCTTCAAGAGTTTCTTGAACGTTTGTTTCGAAGGAGCTGATTTTAAAGAGATAGGTAAACTATTCCACACTGTTCTTCCTGAATAAGCAAGGCTGATTTATAGAGATTGTTATGGGGCCTGGGCAAAGACAAGTCTATGAGCGGCTTGTTTTTATTAATGGAAAAATTTTCACAATTTTCTTTGGGGCTTTCCCGTTTAATATATTGTACATACATAGACACTTGTTGAAATGCAGACTGTCTTTGAGTGGAAGAATATCTAATTCTTTGTAGTTGGTGGTCAATGTATTAGGGTTCAATCAGATTAGTTTGATAGATCTTTTATGTATGCGGCTTTTATGCTTTAGGTTTGTTTCACTAGCACTATCCCATAAGGTTGAAACATAATTTATAAGAGATAGAATATGTGCTGAAAGGATAGTTTTCGTGATTGTAGGTTTAGAAAATGTTTGATTTTTCTAAATTGACATAGCTTACTGAGATTCGTTTTCCTAAAGTGGCTTTGTGTTCTGACCAAGATAAATCATTGTCAATTACTGCACCTAGTACTTTGTGTAAAACAACTTCGTCAATTTTTCGTCCTTGGATAAATGTTGGGGCGAATGGAAAACGCAATTTCTGTCTTTTTTGCTGCGTTTTGTTTGAATTAAGAGACATATGATTGAGTTCTGCCCATTCAATAAGTTTATCTAGATCTGCCTGCATATATAAGCTGGTTAGGATCACTGTTGTTACATTGAATTGATGTATTGTCAGCAAACATTTCACATGAACCATAACTATGCAGAGGTAGGTCATTAATATAAATAGAAAAAAGAAGTGGTCCTAGTATTGATCCCTGTTGTATACCATATATCACAGGTAATAAGGTTGATCTCCTGGGCCCGATTTCAACAAGCTGTTGACAATTACTGAGAAATAAATCTAAAAAGGATAATGCTTGGTCGGAAATTTTGTAGCATTTTAATTTTTTAATGAGAGAGTGGCTTATAACGTCAAAAGCTTTAGCAAAGTCTAAAAAAATGGACTCCCCTAATTTCACTATTATTGATAATCAAAAGACATTGCTCGGTCAGTTGTATTAGGGCAGTATGACAAGAATGGTTTCACGAAATCCTGACTGGTTTTCATTAATTAGACCATGGGTTTTAAAATGAAGCTGCAAGTGAAATTGTACATGTTTTTCTAATGGTTTAGATAGGACTGATAGTATGAATATTGGTCTATATTTAGACGGATTGGTTGGGTCTCCTGATTTGTGTAAAGGTATTACTTTGGCTTGTTTAAACTTCAATGGAAAATAATTCTTGTCAATACACAAGTTAAAGATATACGTTAGAGTATCAGTTATAGCATATGGGCTGATTTTTAGTATTTTACTATTTTGTCAAGGTCTCTTGATCCTGATTGTTTTAATTTGAGTAAGCTATTAAGCACTTCTGTTATTGTGATTGGGGGTATGATAAATTCAGAAGAAGTGCTTTTTGATGAACAGTAATGTTTTAATTCTGTCAGCTCATTTGTTGTTGTTCTATTATTTGATATTGTAGATTCAGCAATGTTTGCAAAGGGAGAGTTAAGGGTTTCTGCTGTTATGTCTTTTATGACTTTTTGGGTGTTGTGTCTTGAATTATTAGTCAAGGTATTAATGGCTTTCCAAATCGTCTTGGGATTCTGGGCTGAAGACAGCAAATCTTGAAAGTATTTTATTTTCGCTTTGTGCTTCATTGAATTGACTTTGTTTCTCTGCTTTTTATATTCATCTTTTTGCTTCGATTTTAATAGATAATCTCTTAGATTCATTTCCTTTTCGATTTCTTTTGATAACCATGGAGGTCTTATGAAATGTTTTATTATTTTCTTAGCAAATGGAGCATGTTTATCATAAATAGCTATAAATGTCTCTATCCCAAAGTTAATAGCATCATCTGGATTTGTAATCTGATAAACATAGTCTATGTTTGAGCAGAGTATATCATTAATGAAGACATTTTTATCAAACTGTCTAAAGGATCTCTCTCTCTCTCTCTCTCTCTCTCTCTCTCTCTCTCTCTCTCTCTCTCTCTCTCTCTCTCTCTCTCTCTCTCTCTCAGTTTTGTGATTGTTTTGTTTGCTTGTTTGTGTCCCACTTCCTTATATTATTTATTTATTTTAATAACACTGGGTGCGAACAAATACATGTCTATGCGTGGGTGTATTATAGACGATAATGGAAGAACGTTGAATTAGTTGTTTTCGCATGGAAAAGTTGTTTCTCCAGAAAATTTTCCAAGATTATAATATTATATATAATAATAATTTATATAAAAAAAGGTTAAAAACGAATGAGACAAACTGTCTTAATGATTTAAGCGACGAGAATGTCTAGATACAAAGAGCCGGTGTCAATTAAAACAAGCCACAGCTGTAAGAATGGGGATTTCCGATGTTCTTATTTTGTTAGCCAATGAAATATCGCCCAGTAGAATTGGGAAATGTTGTAGCAATCAGTTTTTGAACGTTTCGGTTATTTTTGTCAACGAATTCATCCGTAGTTCACATAAGTTTACCTCATTTTAATTAATTTTGAGAGAGAAACAATATCTAACCAAAATTTTGTTTAGAAAGACTACAAATATACTTTTATTTTGTTTTTGTGCATACGTGTTACATCACCCTTGCGAAGGAACTTCCGTCGAATGACAACATGGCGGATTGTTTGACGTCAGGTTCGACCCAACAGCTAAAAAAGAAAGTGTTACGGCTGTATCTGTCTTCTAACAGTCTCAGTATGAATAAGACGCTGTTGTTATTGTTCCTGTCTACGGGTATTTGCTTGGCATGTCTCGTGACATATATGCCGAAGCTGTTGCTTGTCATGTTTCCAGTCTCAAATCGATGGCTTGTTACCAGTGACTCGGACATTCGCCACGAAGAAACGTCTGTTGTTTTGCGCGTTCGACCAAAAATACCCATTAATCCTGGTAAGACGTGATACGTATTGCAAATATATTGACTTTTAAAGTGGGTGTTTAGAATAATTTATCTATAATTGATTGCTGATGGAAGAACTTGGCAAAACTAACAGTAGTACTAGTAGTAGAGGCGGTAAGAATAAGACCAGCTGGTTGGCGAAGTTTAGTCAGACTCAGAGCAGAGATAGATCTATCTCGGGGCAGGGGTTCTAATCATCTGGAAAGAAAAAAAATCCTTGTGTCCTGAGTGGTTTTCTTTCTTTCATTTTTTTGTGTGTAGTGGGGTTAGGTGTATGACTATGAGTGATGTATTATGAGTAGGCCCTATAGTATAATAAAACTATAATAATGAATTCTATGACAAGAAAAAACCCAACTAGGCCCCTAGTCCTGAGTAAGAGAAACCTGGCACACCCATGGCATATGATATAGCTGTTTGATTAAAAAGCTGGGGAGAAGGGAATTGAAAAGAAGGTAGGTGAAATGAGTTCTGAATTGAAAAGAAGGTCTGTGAAATGAGTTCTGAATTGAAAAGAAGGTAGGTGAAATGAGTAATGAATTGTAAAGAAGGTTGTTGAAATGAATTATGAACACACAAACATTAAACAAGGTCTAATGTATTAGGATGTGTGCATGTGCCCCTTTAACCCCCTCCCCACAAACAGAGGAGGCAGGGGTAAAATGAAGTAAGCTATGATTATTATGAATACACAAGAAGTGACCCACAACAGTGTAAGTCTAACCATGTTTGTGCATGCTTGCATGCGCACACACATGCCCCCCCATCCCCCCCCCCCCCACACACACACATACACATGTACACACACAGACACATTAGTGATATTGCTATGTGAAGTTGCATTAGTGTTAAATCAAAACAGTGTCCTGTCAATTGTGATTTCATGTATGTCATGTCATTCAACAGACTGCCTTTTGAAGGCAGGGAAATTTGCCCCCTGTTTCTTATTTCAGATCAGTTGTGGTTCATTTTCAGTTGTTTGATAAATAGTTTTTCTTCATTATTTTACTGTAATACTGTTGTTATTTAGCTGTTGCATTGTTATATATTTTTTATAGTTCATAACCCCCCCCTCTCTCTCTCTCTTTTGTTTGTTTAAAAAATTTTTTTTTCCCCCCAACTTCTCTTGCCTGTGTCTGCACTGGAAACTATGGTGACAATGTTTGGGTTAAATATCCAGCTAAGACTGAATACTTGGCTGGATACATAACTATGAGTCGTATGACCTCCCTTGCATCCCTTGATTGTTACAGTAGGATCTCCAAACATAAGGCACAAGGATTCGCTAGGTGCTTTTTTTTTTTCTCCTATTTATTTTTTTGTGCAACATTTTTTTAAAGCATGTTTTCTTTCTCTTTCTAATCAGGCCAAAGGCATGGTTCTTACTAAAAAATGCCTAAAATGCTTTCATTGAATTATTTTATTTTCTAAAGGTTTTTATTATTTTTAAAAAAAGATTGAATCTATGAGTATGATAAATCCTTTTCAAAATGATAGAGAAGTTGTAAGTGGTTACCTGTGTGTGTGTGTGTGTGTGTGTGTGTGTGTGTGTGTGTGTGTGTGTGTGTGAGTGCAGTACATGAAAAGTACTGCTTTGTTGATCTTGATGTAACATTCTGTTATTAATGGCATTTGATGTGTTTGTTTGACATATACTATGAGATAGTTCTATGTATTATCAGTATAGTTCTATGTATTTTCAGTATGTATAATGTTTTAAAAAGAAAATGTAATCTATAATTTTTCATCATTGTATGTGTTAGAAATTAGAGTTAGACACAGTATGCATGTTGTTGCCTGAACACAATATTATACAGTTCTACATAAGCTCTAAGTCTAATCAGTAATCTTGTTGATGCTCTATGTCATTGCTTTGTGTTGTTCAGGTGTATTGTTTATTTTGAGAGTAGTCTTCATGTTAAAACAAGTACTGACTAAGTCGTAATAAGCTGATCACATTCTTTCAGTCTTTGCTCCCTAGTTGAAGTAGTTCAGTAGTTGGGTCAACATGGAGATGTTCCATGTTTTCAGACGTGAAAAAAGAGGCTGTGGCAGCAATGAACATAGCCCTGGACTTCCAAGAGCAGGGCAGGAAAGACCGTGCCCAGAAGATATTCCAGCATGCTCTGGCTCTTGACCCTTCACACGTGGACATCCTGACCGCCTATGGAGAATTCCTGGAGCTGCACATGAACGACGTGATGCGGGCGGACCACTACTACAAAATTGCTCTGGAGATCAGCCCCCAGCACCAAAAGGCACTGATCAACATCCAGCGCACCAGTCCCATCGTGGAGGAAATTGACCAGAAACGCTTCAACCGCATCGACCAGAAACGCATACTGTTCTACACCGTCCCCGACAGTCACCCAGCCCTTCGCCGTGCAAAGAAGGAAGCCTACTTTGCCCACATCTATCACAGCAATGCCATCGAGGGCAACACCCTGACGCTGATGCAGACGCGGGCCATCATTGAGACCAGGCTGGCGGTGGGCGGCAAGAGTCTGCAGGAGCAGAATGAAGTCTTGGGACTGGACGCTGCTCTGAGTTACCTGAACAGCACACTGGTTGGCAAGGTGAGGATTATAAATGTTTTTGTTTGTGTGTTTTTTGTTTGTTTTATAGTGTTTAAATTGTCTCTTTTTGTTTTGTTTTATTCAATCGTGTAGTGTATGGATTGATAGTTTATGTACATATATGCAGTTATTTGTCATATTCATAGTCATGTGGAATTGTTGTACTGAAGATATATTGAATTTTGTTTTTTTTGGTATTACTTGTATTCATTATCATTGTCTTTTTTAAATATCTTGTCTATTCATTGAACCATTTTTTGAGTATATTATTTTTTGTTTAGTTTATTCAGTTGGTATCATATATTGATTTATGTTACACATCATGTTTTCAGAGACCCAAGAATGGCTCCCATCCATCTACTAAGGCAAGCTGTCGGAGAGAGAGAGAGAGAGAGAGAGAGAGAGAGAGAGAGAGAGAGGGAGAGAGGAAGGATGCATGCATGTGGGTATGGTAGTTCATTCCTTAGTATATTGTGAATAGTTTATTTCCTCTGTAGAACACACACACAAATAACAGTGACAAAAAACAATATGCCCTCAGTGTATGAATGATCATCTATCCTCCCTATGGCAGTATGGGACACTTAGAAATGTCAAATTATTACTGTAACGAAAAACAACTAAACCAACATAAAATTCAGTATCTTATTTCGTCACTTCATTCTTCTGGTCTTGTTTAGATCCCCAAACATACAATACTCCATACCTAATTAAAATATGTTTGTATTATATTATAACTTATTGCATTCAGGGTTTATCCTTTTCCTACTAACATAACCCCTCTTATCCCTTGGCTTTAGCCCATGTACAGAAACAGCATAGTCCAACTCATGACGGTAAAGTCTAAAGTTGCATTCTATTTAGCATATAATGTCTTATGCATTTTCATAATTATTTTTTTGTTGAAAAAAATCATTCACTCATCTTGAAGGATGTGTGTGTGTGTGACACTGTATGTTTATGTGAAACTTACATTTTGAGTTTATCGGTGGTCTAGAGGTAATGCAGCTGCCTAGAAGGTGAAAAGTCTGGGTTTCAAGTGTGTGGTGGTTTGATAAATTGTCTTTTTTTTTTCTGTGATGAAGAATTTGTTTTATAAATTGCATGATGTTAGGGACACTTGTCATGTGTGGGAACATACTAAAAGTTTTGTTAGACAGAACTTGCTCTTAAATTTTTTTTTTTTACTGTCATGAAGGTTGGGACCTGATTCATTGATTGATACGTGTAGTTGTATGTAATACGCATTCTAACTGAAGCAAACTTGAGTATAAGAGAGGACACGCATGATCATGAGAAAAACGGTTCATTCCATTTTAGCCATTAATACTATAAGGTCCATTGATCTTTTTCCTGTTGCTGCTGCTGCATATTTTGTATTCTAAATCTTCTGCAGAGTCTGTTATAACTCGCCAGCAATAAGTTCTGTCAAGTTTTCAGATGACTGCTGCTTAAGATGACATTGCAGTTGAAGGAATGTGAGTTACTTATAGACTATAAAAGTCAAATATTCAAAAGCACTGTTAGTGATGTATACGGCAGTAGTATAACTACAGATATAAAAGTCAGATATTAAAGAAAAGTTGTTAGGGATGTATATGACAATAGAATAGACTACAGAGTATAAAAATAAAAATATTAAACTGTTGATCATGTGTATGACAGAAGAACCCTCCAAACAGTTCATAATCAGCTATGTGTAAAAGACTGTTTTGAAGAGTATAATAATAATAATAATAATATATTGAATTTATAGAGCGCTATATCTTGCAAGAGTATCAATATTTTGGGATGTTGAAGGATTGAGGGGTTGGGTACATGACTAGTGGTCAAAGGCAAAAGCTATCCTGCACTGTGTGTGATAGTGTTGGCAGTGACTTTGACCGGTGTATGAATGTGTTTGCAGGTGGGTCGCCTGACACTGCAAGACTTGCTGGACATACATCTGCGTGTCCTGGGCTTTGTGGACCCTTCCCAGGCTGGTCACTACCGCTCCACACAGGTGTTTGTCGGGGAGTTTACCCCCCCACCCCCTGTAGATGTACCGCTGCTGATGGATGAATTCGTCACCTGGCTGAATCGGAGGAAGCTTTTGCCATGCACCCCATTGAGTTTGCAGCCATAGCACACTACAAACTGGTGGTGATTCACCCGTTCTTTGATGGAAACGGAAGGACTTCACGGCTGCTGATGAATCTCATCCTCATGCAGGCTGGCTACCCTCCAGTGGCCATCAAAGTGGAGGACCGTCTGCGTTACTACGAGACGCTAGAGCTGGCCAACAATGGCGACATCAGACCTTTATCCGTTTTATCGCGGAGTGCACAGAGAGGACGTTAGACGAGTACCTGGCTGCCACGATGGAGAATGGTCACTCTTTGCAGCAGGAGTCGGATAAGAAAAACGCCTCCGAACGACAGCGGATTATTTATATTGACAATGAAGACTGACTGACGCTCTGCTCCTGCTTGTTTGGAGGTTTCTGACTTGTGTGAACAGGCACAAAGGGTTATGTGTGTTCTGTGTGCAAGTGGTTTTTTGTTTTGTTTTTGTTTTGTTGTTGTTTTTTTAGTAGTTACCTGATCCCAATGCTCTGTGATTCTTTGCTCAAGTATCTGTGAAGATAGTAAATCATTCAAAGTCTTGGTTGTTAATTTATTATTTTTTAAATAAAAAATTATCACAAAAGTTTTTTTTCAAAGTTTTAATAGAACATGCGGCCAAACATGTTGCTGCATCCACATTCAAGCCAATTCGCACCGTCATATATTTACAACTCTTTGGTTTGGGAAAGGATCTGGCTGGTTCAGCTCACCCAAGATACACTGCATGAAAGTTTCTCTGCACTGCTGCAATGTCGGTCGGGGGGGGGGGGGAAGGGGGGAGGGGGGGATAGGAGGGGGAAGAGGGGGGGAGGGGGGGAAGGAATGGATTGCATAAAAGTTCATGCAGTGTTCCACGAGAAAAAAGATAAAGGGGGGGGGGGGGGGGGGGGGGGAAAAGAGAGAGAGAACTCTGAACTCTGAAATGGTTTAATGTACATCGGCCTTCGGCCTCAATACTCTTTGAGGGGCAAAAACTGGAAGATGAAAAGTGGAAGATGAAAACACTTCACATAAGTTTGGTAAGACTTTGGCACAATACCCTTGGTGCACTCAAAAACGTATATTCTTGCATAAGCACATTCCAAAATCATGACTAAAGAAGGACTGTCGTAGGCCAAGAATCAAAACAAAACACAGCTAACAAATTTCAGTTCACCTTAACTGCTTCCCAGGATACCACAAAAAGATAATACCTGTGAACAAAGTTATTGATAGAGTTATACCTGATATGTTAACACCTCTCACATACAAAATACAAACATCAAGCACATCATAAATCATAACAGTTGAAATCATTAATGCTCATTAGTTTTTGCATTTTCATAATAGTTACTATACTCACAAGCTATTGCATTCTCAAAACATTCACCACTCCAGAAAAGTGTACCCACCAAATACATCCATGAGAGAGAGAGAGAGAACTACCAGGTACAATCCTATGTTCAGTGCAGTGAGCTATTTTAAGTGCATGAAAATCTCAGATTTGATGGGTCAGTGCAGAGTCCTCCTGGGCAGACCTCACTTGTAGCCCTGAGTGTGTTTGAGATAGGAGGGAGATACTCAGATAACGAGATAGAAGATAAAAAACTTCATAGCAAAGCTTGCCGGTATTGACAGGCGTGTTGACTAGGGTGTGTCACAAGCCACGACCCATGCCAGATGGTCACCAAAGCTTACTGCAGTTTGGCTGGGGCCTAGAAATGCTGGATGGACTACAGTTAGGGCAGTCTTGTCAGTCAAGAGGGTTTTTCTTGTAAGATGTGTCTATATCTGCAAAGAATCATTGAATTGCAGACTGGACAAAATGATTTCTTTTTCACAGAAAATTCTTGCCATCACAGCTGAGATGGTGAAACAGAATTGATCTGACTTTATGAAGCAGTGTCCATGTATAGAAACTGAGGCTGTCAACATTTTTAGAGATAAAAAATCTACAGGGATCTGAATGTAGAAATGGTAGAATGATTGAAACAGCTAAATCTCCACAAACATTTTTTGAGTCATAGATCTCTCTTTTCACAGTTCAGTAATTCCCAGATTTGATTGATCAGTGAAATATTGCCATGTTCTTTTCAGTGATTATTATAATTGTTTTTTTTTGGGAGGGTGGTATGTGAAATTCTGCCACCTTTGTTATTTTGATGTAGTATTTTGCTGGCTGTGAAATAGTCTTTTCTTCTCAATTCTTATCAAGAGTCACACCAGACAACATATGTCTGGGTTTGACTTTTTAACTGCTAAAGGGTTATTGCTGTTTTGTATTCCCCTATGCCAGAGGTAAACCATGATTTGTCAAGAACATTTCTGCTGGGAATATCACTCAAAACAATAGGGAAAACACTTATTTTTTTACCTGTTAAAGGAGTTAATAAACTAACCCCCCAAAAAAAAACCAAAACCCTGCCTCAAGCTGGCTCATTTTTCACTAAGACCAGAGATAATACATGTATGTATTTGTTTGGCACCTGCCATGCAAAGATGTAGGAGGTGACAACTGATTGTTGACCACACTGTCCCATCTTTGAAGAGAAACGCCCAGTAATCATGTCAGTCAACTGTGGGTGGATTTGGCTCAACCCACTAATGTCTTCAACTGCCCACAATGTGTGTGTGATAATATGAGTTAAGTGACAGCTGACAACTTAGGATTGAAGCAGCGCTCAGGGAGACAAGACTGACAAGGGGAGCGGTGCCCTATGTATCCAGCCAGCCAACAGAACTACATCTTCTGTCTTTGGGACATGGGCATGGTTAGGTATTCTCTTTAGAGGCCTCACCTGTCTCATCTATCAGTATCACCGAGTCTGATGTTAGCTCGCCATGCCCTATGATAGTGACATGATCCTCCTTCTCCATTTGCTCTGGTCTTTGCTGGCCCTACTGACTTCATGGATTCTCAGGGAAGCTGGCAGTCTGCCTTTATTCCGTTTTTCTCTTGGTCTTGCCTTGAAAGGCAGTTAACTTGAGGTTCGAATCTTGGTTTTGTTGTGCATGTCCTACATATCTTACATTTTCTTGTTGTTCCCAGTTCATGCAATATGTTTTCATTTGTTCTCTTACCTGTCCAACTGTCTCGGAGCAGTGTTTTAAAAAGCCACATCTCGGCTTCTTTGATTCTTTTTTTTATCCTTTCTTTGTATCAGGAGGCAGACCGGTTTAATAAAGGGTAACACTTCGTGTAGTTTTTTTGTTTTTTCCTCCCCCCAGTTTCACTAACAAAGTGATGTACGAGGTATAATGTAGACCTGTACACTTTGAATCAGAAGAGGTCATGATCAGCGCCAAGCAGACGGTTCAGGTCTTGAAAGTTTATGGGAAAAGTGTCATGAAATTACAAGAGTCGTGTTTTTTTTACCTGTAGTTTATGAAAAATGATCAATCTTCAGTCATGTTTTTTTACCTGTAGTTTATAAAAAATGATCAATCTTTTTTTCTTCTTCGGCTAGTGCTCTGAGGTTCACCAATGGTGATTTTTGCGTATGTGTCGACCATTTTGTCCACCATGAAGGTAGCCACATTGTTACTTTGGGGATAGGGATCAGTCTATGTCTTGTCATCAGCAGGGTGTAGGTATATAAACAGAGTTTGGTTTCAGTGTTGCTGAGTATAGGGCAGTGCTCTGTGAGTTGATACAGCCCTACTGAAGTTAGGGATCGGCCAGAAATTTGGTTGTCAGGTTCAAAACGAATTTTCCTTTAGTTTTTTCTTTTATAAGAATTTATATTCTCATACTTTCCACTTAAATATAATCTTTTTCTTGAAACAAGTGTTGTATACCTTACTTTTTTGTGGTCATAGAACTTGCAAGAACATTATTTTAGTGTGCGGTTGTGTCGATTCTGAAAAGAACAATGAAATGCATGAATTGTGCTGCAGACATTTTATCTGTGCCTTCAGAGATCTTATATGTTGACTGCTAAACAAGTGACATGTTGCCAAGTTGGTTAATTAATGACTTATGGATTTGTGGTTTTAGTGATTTTTGCAGAGGAAAATGTGCTCATTTTTGCCCCCCTTCCCCTTTCTGTCTGTTTCATTCTGCATCTACATACATGTATATGAGCATGTCGCTGTCAAGCAGTGGTGTCTTAGATGCAAACAGTGCAAGGGCACTTTTCATAAAATGTCTGCTTGCTTCATCCAATCCTTGAAATCCAGTTGTAGTGGTCCGATTTAAATGACAAGTCCCAGCAGTGTCTTTGACTCAATCTCTTGAATCGGTCAGTGTGCATTGTTTCCTGTTGGTCAAGTGTATGGAAGAGTTACATGTCTGTATTGTGTGGGATGAATGCATACTTATGAGACTGCCCCAGGACTGAACATATCATAGAATTTAAGCTCAGGTGCATGAATCTCAAACTTTCTTGAATTTTATGTGTTCAGGTTTGGAGAAAAGTGTGTTTCATTTGAGGCAGTGTGTAACAGTCATTAAATTTTTATTTTATTTTACTCCCACACAATTCTGAAACTATGTAGTTAAAAGACTTCAGTCTTCTTCACCTTCAGTCTGTCTTCCACCAAATCTATAATCTTTATAGCAAAATGTATTGGGTACTTTCACTGCAAGGAAATCTGGTTACCAGGTTACTCTGGTTTGTATATATATATATATTATACTCTAAACAAGTCTTTCATGTACATACAGTATTTTGAACCAGTGTGGACCATGTATGCTGTGAAATGTTAGTTTGTCTTTAGTCCGCAGATTTGTGACAAATGACGTCAGTGACATAAGAACCTTTTGATTTGTAATGGCATTGAGGAAGTCCGTTAACATTTTGTTGTTGTTGTTGTTCCTTGGCTAGAGCTCAGAGGTTCACCAGTGGTGAGATTTTGTGTATGCGACTATTTGCCCACCATGAAGGAAGCCGCATTCCAACTTCGGGGATCGTTGAAAATAAAAGCATGGACATTGCTGTGTTGGAGACGTCTCACAGAAATGTTAGGATCTGCTGTGGACTGTAGTTGGATGTTGCATGCGTTAACGGTTGATGTTAAGCATGCTTTCCTGTTGCCAGTAACATGATGCTGTTTTGACTTCTTGAAGTGATGATGTTCAATAAAAGCAAGGGCTCAGAACCCCTTCCACAAACTTGTGAATAATTTCTTTCATTCTTTCTTTTCTTCTTTATATTAAACATGGGAGAGAAAGGGTTTAATTGGTTCATGTGGGTCAGTTTAATTTTATTAGTTGAACTTCAGCTGGTAGATCTAAGTACATTGACCATACAAAACACTTAGAAATCTGTCAGTTTAATTTCATTTGTTGAACTTCAGCTGGTAGATCTGAGTATATCTACCATACAAAACTCTTAGTGAGAAATCTGTGTTATCTTTTTACAGTATTGCTTTGCATAGCAAGGGAAAACAAGATGTTAAGAAATATCATATAAATTTTTGTGTTTTGTTTTTGATGGGTTGTCATTATTGGCAGTATCTTAAATTACTAATGGTTAAACTTGGGCTTGAATTGTGAAGTTGGGCTTTGTTTCTTCGAGTTCAAATCAATTATGTAAAGCTGTGAGGGCTTTGGATTTGGATTTTTTTTTGGCCTATGTATTTTAGAAAAAGAGAATGGTTGCATGATTACTGCTCATGTCATAGAGAACAGGGTTTGAAAAACCTATATCAGGGTTGTTGTGGACAGATCTCTGGCTGTATGTCTGTGATGCTGCAGTATGTTTGTAGTGTACTTGTGTGGAGGGAGCATGTTTGCACAGTGAACACAGTTTAAACTATTTATGTCATGATGATATGTGAAAAGAACAGAGAGAGAGAGAGCGAGAGAGAGTTTACAATAATGTTCATTCTGGTTCAGGAGGTAAAAATATGAATAGTTAGGAGATAGAAGTACAGTACATATAATTATGTAAATGTGAAGCTGATGGTTAGTTTTTTTTTCTTTCTTTCCTTTGATTGGTTGGTAAGTCTTGTGTGGTTTTTTGCTGTTGTTACATTGAATTATGGGGACAGGATAGCTCAGTGGTCGGAGCACTCGCTTTCCCCCAGCCAAGTTAAGCAGCGTCGAGCGTGGTTACCAGTTGGATGGGTGACCGTTTGCGCGCCTTGGCTTCAGTACAGTTCCCCCAGTTCACCCAGCTGTAAATGGGTACCTGCCCTCTTTAGGGTCAGGGAAGGTAAAGCAGCGAGAGAGAGGAGATGGGCGCCACCCTCAATATGCTGGCCCTAGAGAAGTGAGGTCTCTGATGCCTCGCTCCCCTACGACCTTATAGGTTATGGGACTCCTTTACCTTTTACATTGAATAGTTTTAGTTTAGTTTATTACATCACTTTTTTTGTGTTATTCCTCAGCTAGATTATGTGACTGTTTACCAACCGCTAAACTTGTTGCAATCTGACTTTGGGGAAATATTGGAAATAGTGGTGACTAACACACTTTGTAGAAGGCTTGGTAATGTTGCTACCATGTGTAGTGGCATTTGCTCCTTTGTGCAGTGATGGTCAGTTTGAAATTATTTTTCATTTTCAGTGGGGGGCGGGGGAGGGGGGGTGGTTAGCCTAGTGGTCAGAGCGTTGGGTTTGTGATATGACAGCCTAGGTTCAAGCCACCACAGAGACGCCCACTCAACGGTTGTTTTCCCCCGGAGTTAACATCAGAACTGACCACTCCCCTGAAAGTCTTTCACTGAAGTGACACTATCTGTAAATCAAGGCCCTGTGTGCGAATGCATGCAGAACATCTTGCACACATGTTAAAATCCAGTCTGCCTTTTGGAAGAGCAGGCCATTCATGCTGGTAAGAACGGATGATAAGATTAGAAACACATGCACACTGGTGTAGTGTTTAGACAGGAGAGAATCAGGCTTTTTCCGTTTGATGTGAGTGAAAGTGTTTTACAGTGTGTCACCTAGGACAAGGTTGTTTTAAGGAATTAGGTTTGATCTCATTTCATGTATGGTTGATGTGGTTTCTCCCACAACGCGGTGCCTGTCCTGGGTTGACCCGTATGGTTGGTCAGGGCGTTGCTATAAGGAACGACAGTAGAGTTGGTTTTATACCCTGTTTTAATCTGTATATAGCTGCAGAGTTTTAATCTGAGATTTAAACATTGATGAGGTGACAGCCCTGATATGGCCTCTGTGGTCAGCTGGGCTTTAAACAGCAGGATTGGATTGATTGAATCCCTGAAGTCAGAATGTGGCTGCCTTAATGGTGGGTTAAAATGGCAAAAATCATGACATTAGTGAATCTCAGAGCTCTAGTCGAGGAAACGAAAAAAGAATGTTTTATTCAGTGGAAGCACTTGCCTGCATCAAGTCCCTGACAGCATTCATATTAGTCACTCATCTGGCTGGACTTTAGGTAGGTTTGGTCTTTATTATAGGAAAAACAGCAACTTCTGCTAAAGCAACAAGAGTGTGTGTTGTGTGTGCGTGCGTGCTTTCCCAGGCCAACTGCATGTTTGTACGCACGTGTATATGTGTGTGTGCATTTGTGTTTGAGCGCATGATTCTGAAGTTGGCTTTTAAAAACAGAAGAAATAAACAAATTGATGTCTAAATTGACTGTAGCGTCATCGCGATCAAGTGTATGCATGTTTCATTAAGCATATGAATTCCTTGTGTGATAATTGTATGTGTTGATAATTATATAACTGTCATTTGTGAGTGAATCGATTCTGAACCGACCTTCAAATGAAGTGGTGGATTTTGAGCTTGCAGAAGGTATGGTTGTTTTCAGGTCTGATTTTACTGGCATGATAGTGATTTTGGTATGATTCTGTATCTCCTATTGATTGTACTGATGTCTGGTTTTATCACTGTGAATGCATTGAGTGTGTCACTGTGAGTGTATTGAGTGTGTCACTATGAGTGTATTGAGTGTATCACTCTGATGAGTGTATTGAATGTATCACTGCAAATGTATTGGTTGTTCTGATGCTTCGCTGTTTACAAAGTGTGTCATGTCATTTACTTTTCTGTGCAGTAACTTTGAATGATATTACCTGAAAATTGTGTGTGTGTGTGCATGGTTACATTCATGCGCATAGTTTATAACAGAAACAAATGTGATTTTTGTCTTGGTGCAATACTAATGGGTGAACTGACTGAATTTCCAGAAAAGTTGCAATGCACATTTTAATCCCAAAGAATTTGAGATCCTCCCCCACAAAATGAATCTGATGTCGCCTTCAGTCATTTTCACTTCTTTACATTCATTTCCTTGTGGTGTTCTCAGTCCCATTTCCAGAAGCAGGAGTTGTCTATACAGTGGGCAAGTTATGCCACAGTTGCATTCACCGAATCTCATGTTGTTCTGAGAAAACTGAAGCATTTCCCATCAACACTATTCCTACGTTAAGGGAGAGAACCGCTCTGTCCCTGTACACGTGCACTGTGCACATTTGTATGCTACGGTAACCCAGTAGTGGATGATACGGAGGGAAGGGTTAGTAGATGGTTGGTTACCCTATAGCGGGTTACCCCTAGGGAAAAGGTTAACAATTTAGAAAGAAAATGTTAAGAGTAGGAATGTACAAGGGAATGTATAGATTTCTTTTTTAGATCAAGAATTATCTAGAGAGCTGGAAACCAAATCTGTCCAAATTGTAAAGTTTGGCAGGTTATCTTTTCTTTTCTTTTTTGGGTGGGGGGAGTGGGGGGGTGGTGGTGGTGTACGGGGGATGAAGGAAAATTGATTTGGTTTTTCACTTCACTTTGTTTTACTTTTATCTGACTGGAGCAAAACAGTCAATTTGGATGGCGTCAGATTCATATTGATTTTCCATGGAGAAGATCACATACATAATTATGTCCATGAGTGTCATCGTCTGTGATTACTCTTGTTGTCTCACAAAATGTTGATCATTGCTAATGTGTATTTGTTTCTGACCTGTGGAACATGTGGGTGACTGACTGTTGGGCACATTCACTTGTAAACAGAAATAAACCACTCTCTGAATCCTTCCACTCACCATGTCCCAGTCTTCAGTCACGTCAAGCTACAACAAATCCATTGCAAAATATGCAAATACTTCATCGTTTAAAAAACAAAACAAACTTCCCCGTGGGATGCTGGGGGTCAGCATCTACACCTTCTGGAAATTCTGTGCTAGGAATTCCCTCTTTTCTATCCATCTCTGTTTCTGCCTTGTTCATTTTCTTCCTGTCACCACCATCTTGTCTGTTTTCTGCCTTCTTGGTATATTCTCCTGCCTTTTTGCCAGAAAGACTTAAAATGTAACAAATTTCTCCCATGCCGAAGTTGGATGTGCTGGGCCTGACTTGTCAGGCGCTTAACAGCAGCACATTGCCTTTTTCTCCCATGTGACAGTCAACACTATCAGAGCGTTGGATGAAGAAGAATTTCAAAAACAAAGAAATTCATTAGGTTTTAAGTCACACATAAAAACGATAAACAGGAAAACCTGTAACACAGGAAAAAGTAAAAGCTTGTTCATCAGTGTCATATCAGCAAGGTAAAAATAAATAATTAACACAATTACAGGAGACCTGATTTGGCAGAGGGTAAAAGTAAAGCAAATGTATTGCCTCTGGTTTTGTTCTTGTGACTGCTGCACAGGTCTGCCTGCTGGCCTCAGCCGACTCATTCCCACTGAAGAGCAGCTCATGTCATTGTACAGGTTGCGTATTGGGCACGTTTGTGTTTCCATATCCCAATGAACGCTGATGCAAATTGGGCATGTTTGTGTTTCCATATCCCAACGAACGCTGATGCAAATTGTGTGATCTTTAGCATGCGTATTTGATCTTCTGCATGTGTATGTACATGAAGGCATGGGCAGGTCTACACTTAAAATTGACCTGGGAAATCATAAAAGAAAAGTCCCCAGCCTTAATTCACTGGCCACCGCTGCCACAGAGATTTGAACCCACGACATCTGGTTGTGCTCCTCATATCGTCCTCCAACAGATGTGAATAAGCGTTCAAAACTCAAGTTGGCAGTCTACTCTTGCATTGAATAGAACGTGAAAGAAATCTGTTGGATTGTTATGTGGTCAGATACCAGGGAAAAGGTCAAGCTGAATATTTTGAATAAGTCACTGGTCATCTTTAGTCTGGAGTAAATGCTTTGCACAGAGGGAGGAAGAGGTTCTGGTTTATTTCTGTGACAGTGTGTGCACACACACAGTGTGTGCACACACACACAAAATCACTATGGCAATAAAAACCTATGAAAAATGAAACAAAGAGTTCTTCAAAATCATTGCCTGTGTTGTCTGTTTTGGGGCAAAGAGAGAGAGAGAGAGAGAGAGAGAGAGAGAGAGAGAGAGAGAGAGTATGAATTGCACTTGATAACTTTGTGGGTATTCAAGCACTTGTGCCATGGTGGATCAGAGATGGCATGAGTGACAAAAATCTCGGATATTGTTCTTTAATTAAATAGTTAACTCATCTTGAGTATTCTTTTTGCGTGTGTGTGTGTGTGTGTGCGTAAAGGGGGATTTGGGGGTGGGTGGGGTGGCAGAGAAATGGCACTGTTGCACACTAATATCACTTTTATGTTAACAGACTTAACATTGAAAACCAACTCACACACACACACACACACACACACGTGTGCACAAGCCAGTTTGTCTCATATCGCTTTGAGTGAACAGACACATTATCAACATCTCATGACAAAATTTTAAAAAAGCAAGGGAAGC
The DNA here is from genome assembly GCA_028751875.1 of Rapana venosa. Taxonomy (NCBI): domain Eukaryota; kingdom Metazoa; phylum Mollusca; class Gastropoda; order Neogastropoda; family Muricidae; genus Rapana; species Rapana venosa. The sequence goes on along the minus strand of CM054148.1, from coordinate 45,596,838 downwards.
ATACGGTTTTAAAAAAGAAATTTAATGTACAAAGCAAGTTAAAAACAGTTTCCATGACTTTCATCTATGTTCGACATGTAAATATGTACAGAGAGCATCCGTGATGCAATGAACATAAATGACATAGTGCTGAGCACCAAGTTTTGAGTAAGCATCGGTGATACAAACAGATATATGTAATACAGAGCTCATATAAAAAAAACGTGAAAGAAAAAGAAACCAAAATATCTGTGAGGTTACGTCCCTTGTCATGATAGCGATGCGAGTCATTAAGCTGAATTTTTTTCTCACGTTGTGTGTGTGCCAAGTAAACACCTTACTCTGAACATCCCCTACTACCCACTCGACCATCATCTGATATGGTGTCAGAAGTGCCAGAATAAAATTTCCCTAAGTTGTGAGCTATTTTTTAAAGTCAGACTGATCAAATTTTATAGACTGATGACCGAATTTGGATTTAGATCTAGATCCACATATGATAAGATGGCCGCTGCAGCAGAGGAGTAACCATCCACCGCAGCATTTTTCTTGTCGAGCAGCTATGAAGATTAATTATTGAATTCTTTTTCAGCAGGCTACCAAGCTGCACAAAGAAGATGGAGATGTGCAGAGAAAGAAGATGGAGATGTGCAGAGAAAGAAGATGGAGATGTGCAGAGAGATTCTCTTCTGAACACCATGGGAACAAAATCAGCAGTTCAGCTGATAAAAACAGTGAAGTGAGAAGTGGACTGAAGATGGCAACCCAACAGAGGAAGACACAAATTTCGATGTGCTGATGCAGCAGTTCAATGAGTGTTATTATCTCTCTCTTTTTTTGTTTTGGTCTTAGTGCAGTAAACTACTCATGATTGTTCGTGTTAGCTCAGTGTCTTCCCCCATCCTAGACACTATGGTGACAAGGGGCATAACCTGACAAAATCCAGAACCATTTTTTCCCCTGTGGTTTTGCAATGAATATTAGTGGGGACTGGGTAGCTTAGTGGTCAGAGCATTCGCTTTCCCCAAGCTAAGGTTAAGCAGCATCGAACGTGGTTAGGCCTGCCAAGTGAATGGGTGACCGTTTGCGCGCCTTGGCTTCAGTGCAGTCCCCCAGTTCACCCAGCTGTATGGGTACCTGCCCTCTTTAGGATCAAGGAAGGTAAAGCAGCGAGAGAGAGGAGATGGGCGCTGCCCTCAATATGCTGGCCCCTGGAGAAGCTGAGGTCTCTGACGCCTCGCTTCCCAACGAATGCATAGGTTATGGGAACAACTTTGCCACCTTATCTATCTATCTATCTATCAAATTATCTATCTATCTATCTATCTATCTATCTATCTAACTGACAATATGGATTTCAAAATTGTTAAGAAAGCAAGGGAATGGCTTATAACTGATACAACTGATACACAGCTAATGATGACGTAAGTTCACAGAGCACTTCTTGATACTTGTATATGGTCCCCCCCCCCTCTTCTGTGGAAGTGCCGGAGGGGGGGGGGGGGGGGGGGGGGGGCTTTTCAGAATAGATAGCAACCCCTAATGCTGAGCTAGAAACTTTCCCCTTTCTACCACTCCCTTTGTAAAGTTTCTTCCTGTCTTTCTCCATAAGCGCTTCGATTTGTTTTGTTTTTTTACAAGATTCAGCGCTATATAAATTCCATATTATTATTATTATTATTATTATTATTATTATTATTATTATTATTATTATTATTATTATTATATCGCTATCCTCCCTCTCGTAAGCCTACTTTCTGCCTACCCAGCCCATTCTCCAGTCTTTTTTCATGCAAATCTGAATTTTTTCTCATGAATTTTCAGAGTTACAAGCACAGGAAAAGACCATGTACAATGAATATGGTTTACAGAATTCATCTTGAAGCACTTTTCGATACTTTTTTTTTTACATGGATTTCTAAGTCCATTGAGCACTTCTTGACACTTCTGTACATATATACCTAACAATACTGCCTTATTAAAGACTGAGATGACTGAGTCAGTTATGATGATAGAAAAGGTGATTTATAATGCAGCAGCAGTAGGCTAACACATAATATATCCGGACATACATATCCTCCAGTACTTTTCAATAAATGGACTGGTCATTAACTTTACAGCAGTGACTGATACACTATGAACATATGGCAAAAGCATACAAAAATTATGCGCATCCATCCACACATACACACACTCGCTTAAGTTTCATATTCTAGCGTTCATTGTAGATCAGTCATTTGAGTTCCATTTGCTTGTCCACCGGTATTCAAAATGTGTGCCTCCACCCCCAAACACTGATCCCCCCCCCCCCCTTTCCTCCTCGGCTTGTCAGTCTAATATCATAATTTGTGAAGAGATTTAAAATGAAATCGAACACACACACATACATGCAATCGCACGCACGCATGCATGCACACATACACTGTACACTACACCACACAAACGCCCTACCGTAGAACATCTTGCGCACACGGAAAAGCTCGTTCCGCTTTTCGGAAGAGTAGGCCATTGTGCGCCGGCGGGAACAGATGACACAATTTACAAAACTGCATACACACGGGGACTGGGTTTAAAAAAAAGCATATGAGCGCTTATTCCATCATCCTCGAAATAAAAATACTTAAAAAAATAAATAAAACAGAAATAAATACATCAATCTCTCTACCCAGTAATCTCCTGCTTCCTACACTACTCCTCCATCGCTTGTTGGTGGGAGCGTGGACCTTCTCGCTGAGGCCCCGTTGAGGGGCAGTGCTTCTCTGAAGTCTGGGTTCTGCCAGAATGCCACGGGTCGTGCACGTACCCAGCTTGTGGGGCCCCATACCCAGGTGCTACTTCGCACCCAGGCGGGGCCCCATACGGGACGTAACTCTGCCCCACGGAAGGACGGCTGTGGTTGTGCTGCATAGTCACCGTGCTGACACCTTGGACAGGAACCCCGCCAGAGTAAGTGACAGAGGCGTTGGTGGAGCTGGTGGCAGTAGGGGCGGGAGAGGGGGGGTCCGAGGTTCTGGTGATCGCCCCTGCGATGAGGACTAGGATACAGCCAGCAAGGTTGCAGGCAAAAGCCCAGCTGTAGTCTTCTGCAGCCGTGGAGAGCAGCTCCCGTGTCTTGCCCACGAAGATCATGCAGCCGATGAAGCCGATCAGACCTGGGGGAATGACACGATATCTATCTATAATTATCTATATCTATATATATGTATGAGGCAGAAGAGGCGGCGGCCCAAGGAGAGCAAGGGAGAGTCTACAAGATCACCAAGAAAGTATGCAACAAATTTAAGAGGAGCGCTGGGGAGCCAATCAGGGACAGACAAGGGAAACTGTTGACAAGAGAGAAAGAGCAAGAAGAAAGATGGGCTGAACACTTCCAGGAAGTTCTCAACCGACCACCACCTGACGAGACAGCCGACATCCCAGAAGCTACAAAAGACTGACATTGATGTCAACCCCCCAACAAAGGAAGAGATAGTGGCTGCCATCAAGACTCTCAAGAACGGCAAGTCACCAGGCCAGGACAACCTTGGTGCCGAACTGTTCAAGGCAGATTCTGAACTAGCAGCTGACATACTGCAACCACTGTTCACAGCTGCATGGAAGAACGAGAAAGTACCTGGCGATTGGACCAAGGGAGTGATAGTCAAAATCCCCAAGAAAGGAACCCTGAGCGACTGCAACAACTGGAGGGGAATCATTCTTTTGTCTGTGCCAAGCAAGATACTGGCCAAGGTCATCATCAGAAAAATATCAGACGCTGTGGACGATGATTTGAGGAAGGAACAAGCAGGGTTCAGGAAGCAACGAGGATGTATAGACCAGATATTCACGCTCAGAAACATCATTGAACAGTGCACAGAGTGGCAAAGACAACTGTATGTGAATTTGTGGACTTCGAAAAGGCATTTGACAGCATACACAGAGACAGCCTTTGGAGTATCCTTCGACACTATGGCATCCCATCGAAACTGGTACACCGTATCAAAAGCTTTTATGCCAACTTCAGATGCTCTGTGGGCCATAGCAACACTGTCTTCGAAGTCAAGACTGGAGTAAGACAAGGATGTGTGATGTCAGCAGTTCTCTTCAATCTGGCCATTGATTGGGTGATGAGGAAGACGACAGAAGACACCCCAAGAGGGATTCGCTGGAGCCTGTTCTCAACACTAGACGACCTTGACTTTGCGGATGACCTGGCGCTGCTGTCCCACACACACCAACATATCCAGGAGAAGACCAGCAGACTTCAAACATTTGGACAGCAAGTGGGGCTTCGTATTAGCACCAAGAAAACAGAGACAATGTCGCTCAGTGTGAACACACCAGCCCCTGTGAAAGTGAATGGAACTGACCTGCGCCAGACAGACAAGTTCACATACCTTGGCAGCATCATCAAACCAGAGGGAGGCACAAAAGAAGACATCCACAACAGACTGAGCAAGGCCAGGAATGTGTTTAGGGAGATGAACAATATCTGGAGATCAACTCAGTACAGCACCAATACCAAGCTGAAGCTATACCAGAGCTGTGTTGTATCTACGCTCCTGTACGGTTCTGAGTGCTGGAGGATGACGGAAGTGGATCTTACCAAACTTCGATCCTTCCACACCATATGCCTGCGAAGAATTCTCCGGATCTTTTGGCCAGAGAAGATCTCCAATGAAGACCTACTACGGAGATGCAGGCAAGAAGACATGGGAACCATCATCACCAGACGACGGTGGAAGTGGATTGGGCACATCCTCCGAAGAGACCCACAGTCAATCACAAGAACAGCATTGCACTGGACCCCAGAAGGAAGGAGAAAGAAAGGAAGACCAAAAGCAACGTGGAGGAGAACTGTAGAAAGTGAGATGAAGGCCATGCAGCACTCTTGGGGATCAGTGACTAGGTTGGCCCAGGATAGGCAGGAGTGGAAGCGCTTTGTTGCTGGCCTACACACCGTTGGGTGTAATGGCTAATGATGATGATGATATATATGTATCTATCTATATCTTCGGAAGAGACTATAAAACCGAGGTCCCGTGTGCGAACGCACGCAGAACATCTTGCCCACACGTTAAATCCAGTTCCGCTTTTCGTAAGAGTAGGCCATTGTGTGCCGGTGGAAACAGGTGACAGAATTCACAAAACCGCATACACACGGGGATTGGATGTAAAAAAGCACGTAAGTGCTTATTCCATTATCCTCGATATAAAAGAATTAAAAAAAAACCATCTATCTATCTATCTATCTATCTATCTATCTATCTATCTATCTATCTATCTATCTATCTATCTATCTGTCTATCTGTCTGTCTGTCTGTCTGTCTGTCTGTCTGTCTGTCTGTCTGTCTGTCTATCTATCTATCTATCTATCTACACAATTATAGACGGATACTATTAACCCTGGATGTCAGCTGAGTGCCAAGCCTTAGATTAAACTGTTAAAATGTTTAAAATGTTTTCCCCCATGAAGATGCATGGGGGCCTGTCAGTATGAATAGCCTCCTCACCCTCTGGGAAATTCTGTGCTAGGAATTCCCTCTTTTCGATTCTTCTCTTTGTCTCTGCCTTGTTCCTTTAAATCTCTTCCTGTCACTTCCCTCATATTTATTTTCTTCCTTCTCGGTCCATTTTTCTGCTATAGTTTTTCCCCAGAAAGACTTAAAACAATTTTCTCGCCAGTCGAAGTTGGATGCACTGGACGTTTAACGGCAGCGCAACGCATTTTCGCTCATAAACTATAATAATAATAATAATGTATGGAATTTATATAGCGCTGAATCTTGTAAAGCAACAAATCAAAGCGCTCAGATTTTATTTCATACCACTTTAAGTCACGGCAGATTTCTCTCCGTGAAATTCGGGCTGCTCTCCCCGGGGAGAGCGGGAGAACGCGTCGCCACTTAGCGCTGCGCCACCCTTTCACCCTTTTTTTTTTTTTTTTTTTTTTTTTTCTGCAGCTGTATTTGTTTCCCTATCAGAGTGGCTTTTTTCTAAGAATTTTGCCAGGGACAACTCTCTTGTTGCCGTGGTTTTTTTTACGTGCGCTAAATAATTACGTGTAACACACGGGACCTCGGTTTATCGTCTCATCCGAAAGACTAGCGCCCAGACCACCACTCATGGTCTAATGGATGGGGGAAAAATTTCCGGTCCAAACGGGGTACGAACCGCCGCACAAACTATGACCGACAACAGTGGTTGCTGTCTGAGCTTTTCAAAGAAGAAGAAATGTTTTACTGAGATCGACTTCAGCTATGTCAAGTATTACAACATGCACTCTTCTTTAATGTAGTTTAAAGGAGGTAAATGTAAAGGTAAAGGTAAAGGAGTCCCATAACCTATAAGGTCGTAGGGGAGCGAGGCGTCAGAGATCTCACTTCTCTAGGGCCAGCATATTGAGGGCGGCGCCCATCTCCTCTCCCTCGCTGCTTTACCTTCCCTGACCCTAAAGAGGGCAGGTACCCATTTACAGCTGGGTGAACTGGGGGACTGTACTGAAGCCAAGGCGCGCAAACGGTCACCCATCCAACTGGTAACCACGCTCGACGCTGCTTAACTTGGCTGGGGGAAAGCGAGTGGAGGTAGGTAACAAAAAAAAAAGTCCTGTGTAGCACGGCATTTGAGAAGAGCCTTACAGGCAGACTTGCCATCCAGTGTGCATTTACACCCCACAGTGATTCCTAGGCAGGATGAGCGAGTCCGAGTGCGTATTGTGGGCGACTCCTAGGGTGTGAAGCTGGGGAACGCCCAGCAGCAACAGCAGAGTACAGGCGCTAGAGCGGAGTTGCTAAGAGCCTTTGGCTTCAGCCCCTGTGGTCCATACACACACAGCCGTGCCTGTGATTGGTGGCAGCAGCCTCCCTCTGCAAGGTAAGGGTGGGAATCTTCAGGATCGCCCAGGTCAGCTTCAAGTGCGCACCAGCCACGTGAACAATCGTGTGATAAACTGATGCCAGCGTTCAGTGGCTTACAAAAACCCAGACATGCCGAGCATGCATTCTGTACCTTGAGAGGGATAGGCTCTGTCAGGTTCAACTTGCCTTAAGAGACACGGGCTGAAAAAGTCAGTGCAGTGCCCCAGTGACTCCTTGAGAAGTTAAGGGATAAAGGAGATGTTAATTATCAAATTAAAAAAAAAATCTTTAGAGCGTGTTTGAAAATCCCAAGTCAGTCTTGCTCAATATGCAGCCACTGTGTTGGGAGGTGGAGAGCTCAGTGTCGTGTGCGTTGAGTCAAAACTGGTTGGCTGGCACCGTACCACCGAACCATCCGAGCGACCCCAGCAGTGCAGGGTCTGTTTCTGACCATGTGTGGCCTTCTGGAGGCTGAAGAGTGACAGCTCTTTGTGGACTTTGGATTGAGGATAGGCGGGTCACACTTGGATGCTGCTGACGTGAGTGACTGCTGTGGGAATAACAGTAATGGTGCTTGAATTAGAAGAAAACAACAACATCATCATCTGCTCCTGTACCCCCCTCCGGGGTTGTAGGGACACTGCAGTGACGAACGTTGCACCAGTTGACAGCTCCATTTGCAGCGTTTGTGGGCAAGTGCCCCTGGGTCGTGGAGAAGCTCTTCCACAACAACTAAATCACCGGCAGCAGCAGAAGCACTGGAAAGTTTCATTTATACCAACATCAGTTTTAACATCTATAAAGAGGGCTGTAGACAAAACAACACTGCTGCTGCTGCTGCAGCTGCTGCTACTACTACTACTACTACTACTACTACTACTACTACTACTACTACTACTACTACTGCTGCTGCTGCTGCTGCTGCTGCTACTACTACTACTACTACTACTGCTGCTGCTGCTGCTGCTGCTGCTGCTACTACTACTACTACCTTCACCACCACCACCACCACCACCACCATACTGCCCCCCCCCCCCCCCCCCCCCCCCCCCCCACCTTTTCAGGACCTAAGCCCACAAAGCATTACCGCTGAAGAAAGCCAGGAGGTGGAGGAGGCGGGCAGAGGGGAGGGAAGCAGCGCGGCAGCAGCTGACCCTGAGAGTATACACACAGCAGCCGGCCATGCCCACCAGCCCCAGACACGCCATCGCCTGCCAGGCCTTGTACCAGTCCGCTGCAGCACACACACACACACACACACACACACACACACACACACACACACACACACACACACACACACACACACACACACACATATGCACAAGCACGCACGCGCACGCACGCACGCACGCGCACGCACGCACGCACACACGCACACACGCGCACGCACACACACAAAACAAACACACGCACAGACACACACACATACACACACACACAGACACAGACACAGACACACACACACGCACACACACACACATAGACACAGACACAGACACACACACACACACACAGACACAGACACATGCACACACACACACACACACATGCACACACACAGACACACACACATACAGACACATGCACACACACACAGACACACACACAGACACACACACATGCACAGACACAGACAAACACACACAGACACAGACACATGCACACACACAGACACACACACACACAGACACACAGACAAACACAGACACATGCACAGACACAGACACACACACAGACACAGACACACACAGACACAGACAAACACACAGACACAGACACAGCACACACCGACACACAACACACACAGACACACAACACACACAGACACAACATGCACACAGACACAGACACACACACAGACACAGACACATGCACAGACACGACACACACAGACACAGATGCACAACGACACACACACACAACACACACAGAACACACACACACAACACACACCACACAACACACAGACACAGACACACACAGACACACACACAGACACCAGACACACAAACACACACACCCACAACACACACACACACAGACACATGCACACACCAGACACACACACACACCACACAACACAACACACACACACACACACACCACACAACACACACACACACACAACACAGCACACACACACACACACACACACACACACACACAACACACACACACCACACACACGCACACACCACACACACACAACGCACACACACACACACACACAAACACACACACCACACACACACACACACACACACACACACACACACCACACACGCACGCACGCACGCACGCACACACAGGTGAAAAGACGTTAAATTAAAGAAGAAATACACACACACACACACACACACACACACACACACACACGACGCACGCACGCACGCACGCACACATACACACACACACGGACGCACACACACACATGATATATTTTATATGGATATATTTTCAAGATTTTTGAATTATTTGAATTGTATAGTTTCATATTGTTCAGGGTTTGTTGTTTTGTTTTTAATTCCATGTATGCATATGTTATTGTCTTTTCTTGTTTGATTTGTATGGTTTATCATTGATTAGGTTTAAAAAAAAATTCTATGTCTGCATATATATGATCTTTTTTTCCTCTCCTTTTTTTTTCTTTAGATGGCTTGATGAAAAAAAGCAAATGCACTGCTTATTCAATGTACCATCTGAAAATAAAGTACTTTGACTTTGACTTTGACTGTGACTTATGACTTTACAAATAAACAGTTACACACACACACACACACACAACACACACACACACACACACACACACACACACACACACACACACAACCACACATCATTACACACCCTGACTGACAACAGGGAGAAAAGAAAAGAACAATGGCCAGGCCAAAGGCTGTGTTCAGTTAATTAGTGATGTCAGCTAATTGCCAAGGTCTACACTAAAATTAATGTTGTAAAAATAATGTTGTGGTGAGATTGCCTTCAGCCATGACAAGCGCTTTTAAAACACAACAACCTGCACTCTCCTTCAAAAGGAGAAAGAATCCTATAAAGTCGGTGTATGGATGCCTACATGGCGAGGTACTTAAAACAGTCATACACGCAAACTTCTCATTCAGAGTGCAGTTTCAATCTCACAGTGATTCCCAGGTGGATGAGTGAGTCAGAGTGCACATTCTGGGTGACCTCTAGAGTGTTAAGCTGGAGAACGCACAACAACAACAAATAAACAACATTGTTCACCCCCCCCCCCCTCCGGGTTATGAATGGGGGAAGGTGAGGGTAGGTGGGGGGGGGGGGGGGGGGGGGGGGGGGGGATGGAGTGGGATTTAGTGAGGGTGGCTGTGGTGGGTGTGGTGTGTGTATGTGTGGAGGGGATTGATTGATGGGTTGGGGTTGGGGTGGTGTGGGGGTTGAATGTGTACGTTGGGGGAGGGGAGGAGGGCGCATAAAGATATTTATAGTACTCAGGGGGGGAGGGGGGGGGGAGGACAGGGGGGGGGGGGGGGGGGGGGGGGGGGGGCGACTGCGCACAAAGAGAGTTATGTACTAAGCATGAATAAATGGTGATGAAACAGAATGATCAATCACAGGAAAAGACCGACTGCGAGAGATAGATAGATGTACGTATCCAATATTCAGAAATTGCATAACTGGTCGGAATGTTTTGAAGTGATGAGGTTGAGCCAAAGACACACACAAACAACACAACACACACACACACACCACACACACACACACACACACACACACACACACTATATATTTATAATATATTATTTATATATTCTTATTTTTTTTATATTTTTTATATTTTTTTTTTGCTATATTGTGGACGAAGAGCATTCAATCCGAGTCTACAGACCAAGATCCAAGCTTAACATTTCTCTGTAAACAGACGGGTTTGCAAAGATAGGCTTATTATCATTGTTTACATGTAAGTGATATTTCAGAAAGTTTGGAAATAACACTGACAGTTTTGCAATTTTTTTGTTGTTGACATCACAAGACATTTTGTTGTTGTTGATATCACAGATGATATTTTTTATATAATTTTTTTCTGTTGATGACATTTTATTACTTTACATTACTATACATTACGTGGTTTATTTCATTTTTGATTTAGTCTTTTATTTCGAGGATAATGGAATGAGCGCTCGTGTGGTTTTTAAATTTTTTAAAAACATCTTTTTAAACATCTACTCCCTGTGTGTATGCAGTTTTGTAAATTTGGTCATCTGTTCCCACTGGCACATAATGGCCTATTCTTCCGAAAGTGAAACAGGTTTTATTGTGTGGACAAGATGTTTTGGGTGCGTTCACACACGGGACCTCAGTTTATAGTATCGTCCCAAGGATTTCATGTGAGAATCATGTGTGTGTGTGTGCGTGTGCGCGCGCACTTAGAGACACAAAAAATAGTCTAGTTATACAAACACACAGACACTGACGCACATATACCCCCTCCCTCCACCCAACACACACATGCTCCTTCAGTAAAAGAGGCTTACCATTTGTTACAGACAGCATCATGGGCACATTTCCATACACATGATAACTATCCATTCATTATCTGGGAAAAATATAGGATCTGTTACTGGGCTTACAAGGCAGCTGATGTGAAATCATTCTAGCTTCTATTCGAGGGTAATTTCTAGTATGATCTGCCTAACTCGACCTGATGCTATCAAAATGAAATATTGTAATTTAAAGGTAAAGTGCATTTGTGGCCAAAAGTTCAGCTTGAGTCATAAGTTACACAGTTGTCCTAAAGGGCTCCAGTTTCTCCCGAAACGTTGCAGAGACTTGAATTATTCTGAAGAAACATTTCATAATCTAACGTCAGATAAAAAATATTCTTTGGATTGAAATTGCTCAGTGCCTTGTACATAGTCCCGTTTTCAGGTTTAGCCTATTTAATGACCGCTAAGAGGTTTGTTTGTTTGTTTGTTTTTCTTTTAAACTGTTGACGTAATTTTGCTTCAATTGACTTTGTCATTTGATGTTACTCAGTTGATGCCTTTACACAAGCATGCGCACGCACGCACACACACACACACACACACACACACACACAACACACACACACACAGACACACACACACACACACACACACACCACACACACACACACACACACACACACACACACAGATGCTCGCATTACAAGTAACAAAACACAAACTTTCAGTTACACACAAGTATCTGCTTTTCTTCTTTTCTCTCTGTCTCTCTTCGTCTTACATCACTGATAGTGAAAAGATGTAAAATGTAAAGAACCAACGAACACACGCACGCACAACAGGGGGTGGGGATAGCCTGGTGGTTAGAGTGATGTGTATTGCGCTCGTGATCAGCTGACCCAGGTTCGATTCTCGTTCAAGAGAATTTTTCCCTCTGGAGTCAACATCAGTGCTGACTCCACCTCCCCCCCCCCCCCCCAAATCCTTCAGATGAGTCTATAAACCGAGGTCCCGTGTGCGAACGCACGCAGAACATCTTGCGCACACGTTAAAACCCGTTCCGCTTTTCGGAAGAATAGGCTATTGTGTGTCGGTGGGAACGGATGAGAAAATTTACCCAAAAAAACTGTATACACACGGGGACAGGATGTAAAAAAAGCAATACGAGTGCTTATTCCATAATCATCGAAGTAAAAGAAGAAATAAAATAAGTCAATGAATAAACAAAACAAATCCTGTTCCGCTTTTTGTAAGAGTAGGCCATTGTGTGCCGGTGGGAACAGATGACAGAATTCACAAAACCGCATACACTCGGGGACTGAATGTAAAAAAACCCACATAAGTGCTTATTATCCTCGATAGAAAAGAATAAAATAAAATAAATACATAAAATAAAAAGAAAAGTGACAAAAGCAAACACAAACCCAGAATAAGGTATACAATAAGCTATGAAAAAACAACATTTTTTTTTTTAGAAGAAACATAATGACGACACCTGAGTTAGCAAGAGCAGAGGCGGGAAAGAGAAGTCATTACCTTGTCTGCCCGTGACGCTCGACAGGCAGGTGGAGCTGGAACCATAGTCAAAGCAGGCCTGCCACAACCCAAAGTGACTGTGCTGGGCTTGAACCCAAAACGGCGCCGCAAAGCCAATGAGATACAGCACGAAACCCAAGAACAGAACCACCACACCCGCTTTGTACAACGACGTGTGCGAAGACCACTCGGCCATCTTTGTACCGACTGTTAATTTATAATACTAATGGGAGTTTTGTGTTGTCCTTGAAGTTCTATAAAAGTCCTGGCGGAGATGTGTGTGTGTGTGTGTGTGTGTGTGTGTGTGTGTGTGTTTTCTTTCTGATTATTTTGTGGATTAAAACTCAAATACAAGGAAACGTGGAGCTATGTCACTCTAGATTCAGTAGTGGTTTTTAAAAAAACAATTTTTTTAGTTGTCTTGTAAGATTGTTTTGAAACCGAAAGAGCAAGCAGGTAAGCTACTAGTCTAGCCTGTACTCAGGGAGGCGACTGTGACTGAACTGAGCTGCTGGACTAGTATAGGCTAACCTTTAAACCCCCCTTTGTGGTCAAGGGTTGCTCAATAATAATTGGGGCTGCCTGGCTGGTCAGGCGTGACTGGCGGATCTCATTGGTCAGTCAGCCAGTGGTCAAAACACGGCCAGCAGAGGTCCGTAAACAACGTGTCAGTTTTCCTGGAATTTTCCCAGCAGACAGGTGTGGCTGGTGGATATTATGTGTCCGGGTGGTGTGGGTTTTTCTGTTTGTGTTTCTCTCTGTCTGTCTTGTCTGTCCGTAAACAAATGACAAACCTCATTTACTGAGGGGCAGATGTTTACAGCGTTGGGCGTTAGTCATATTCTGACCCAGGCTTGGCCGATTTAGCAGCTGGCTCATTGTCCCATAGACCACAGTGGGAAGGTACCCAACAAAAGTTGACATAATAATTAGGCTACGTGCCTTTGATTCCGAAATAACGAATCCATTGACTGGCTTCAGTGATCACGTCAGGACATGTAGCCAAAGGAAAAGACCGTAGGACATTCAATACCGATTTGGAGTCAACGAAAAGTACATCTTTGAATCTATCTATCTATCTATCTATCTATCTATCTATCTATCTATCTATCTATCTATAATATATATAATATATATATATATATATATATATATATATATAAATATATATATATATATATATATATATAATTATTGGGATGGTTGAATAGAAAATATATCATAGCCTACAGCTTTTGATGGCAAGAAGTACAGCAAGAAACACTGACAGCTGGTTACCCAGAAAGTGTTCTTTTCTCTCTTAAAGAGCTGGAATAGCAACAGCAGCGACGGATGCCATAGCCCAGTGGTTAAAACCGATCCCGTGGGTCCGTGAAGTCACGAGTTCAAATCTTGGCGTGGGCGTGTGATGAAATAGGGATGGGGATTTCAATAACGATCTCTCAGGTCAATCTCAAGTGCAGACCTGCCAGTGCCTTAATTCCCATCGGGCATTTAGGTATGCAGATCACATATGCATGTCAAAGATCCAGTAATTCTTGTCAGCATTTGGTGGGTTACGAAAACACAAACATACCCAGCATGCAACCTGTACAATGAAACGAGCTGCTCTGAAGTGGGAATGTGTCGGCTGAGGCCAGGTGGCAGACCTCCTGCAAAGTGACAAGCACAGGAGGAGACCAGGCACTACACATCCCCGCCCTGCTAAGGGAACACGAGGAACAGGGACAAAGGCAGGGCCTACAGTTTACTTTACAATATATCACTGATCCTTCTCTATATATTCGTTTTCATTTTAATACCACTTTAAGTCACGGCAGATTTCTCTGCGTGCGTCTTCCTGGGGAGAGCGCGTCACCACAAGAGCAGCGCCACCCATTATTGTTTTGTTTCCTGTCTGCAACTGTCATTGTTTCTCTATCAGAGTGGCTTATGGTCTCATCCGAAAGACTAGCTTCCAGACCACCATTCATGGTCTAATGGATGGGAGAACAGTTTTTGGTCCAAACGGGGATCAAACCACCGCACACTTCTGACCTGGACTTTTCGCTTTCTAGGCAGGCGTGTTACCTCCAGATTGCTGATCCACATACAGGTTTGAAGGAAATCTTTGTATTGGTTATAGCTGTGTGTTTGAACAGAGCTGTATTGCTAAAATAGGAACATTTTCTTGTTTGTTTTCATATGAGTATAGTTAATGACAAAAGTTGCTCAGATACTTAACTCCGAGACTAACATGGACAGGGGGAACAACCTGGTTTTATAGCTACATCAGTAACTCTTAAGGGGGAATAACCTGGTTTTGTAGCTACATCAGTAACTCCTAGACTAACATGGAAAGGGGGAACAACCTGGTTTTGTAGCTACATCAGTAATTCCTAGACTAACATGGAAAGGGGGAATAACCTGGTTTTATAGCTACATCAGTAACTCCTAAACTAACATGGAAAGGGGGATAACCTGGTTTTATAGCTACATCAGTAACTCCTAAACTAACATGGAAAGGGGGAACAACCTGGTTTTGTAGCTACATCAGTAACTCCTAAACTAACATGGAAAGGGGGAAGAACCTGGTTTTGTAGCTACATCAGTAACTCCTAAACTAACATGGAAAGGGGGAAGAACCTGGTTTTGTAGCTACATCAGTAACTCTTAGACTAACATGGAAAGGGGAATAACCTGGTTTTATAGCTACATCAGTAACTCCTAAACTAACATGGAAAGGGGAATAACCTGGTTTTATAGTACATCAGTAACTCCTAGACTAACATGGAAAGGGGAATAACCTGGTTTTATAGCTACACCAGTAACTCCTAAACTAACATGGAAAGGGGGAATAACCTGGTTTTATAGTACATCAGTAACTCCTAGACTAACATGGAAAGGGGAATAACCTGGTTTTATAGTACATCAGTAACTCCTAGACTAACATGGAAAGGGGAATAACCTGGTTTTATAGCTACATCAGTAATTCCTAGAATAACATGGAAAGGGGGAATAACCTGGTTTTATAGCTACATCAGTAATTCCTAGACTAACATGAAAAGGGGAATAACCTGGTTGTATAGCTACATCAGTAACTCCTAGACTAACATGGAAAGGGGGAATAACCTGGTTTTATAGCTACATCAGTAACTCCTAGACTAACATAGAAAGGGGAAATAACCTGGTTTTATAGCTACATCAGTAACTCCTAGACTACTAACATTGAAAGGGGGAATAACCTGGTTTATAGCTACATCAGTAACTCCTAGACTAACATGGAAAGGGGGAATAACCTGGTTTTATAGCTACATCAGTAACTCCTAGACTAAAATGGAAAGGGGGAACAACCTGGTTTTATACCTACATCAGTGGGATTGAGTTTGGTTATTAGTATTTTCATTATTAGTTTCTGTGTGTGTGTGCGAGTGTGTGGGGTGTGTGGGGTGTGTGTGTGTGTGTGTGAGAGAGAGAGAGAGAGAGAGAGGAGAGAGAGAGAGAGAGAGAGAGAGAGAGAGAGAGAGAGAGAGGAGAGAGAGAGAGAGAGAAAACCCGGGCTTTAGGACCATTACCACAACTCCCGAAGTCCCCCCCCCCCCCCCCTCCCCCCTACCAACTTCTTCCAAAAAAATATCACAATACACACACATGCCAACCCAGAACCCAAAGAACATAAAACGGCCCTTTCCTAAAAATGGACTTTAATTAACTAAGGAGAAATGGGCTCTGGGGGTCCTAGGCCTATTACAGTGTTAGCCTTCAGATCAGGTGCGAAAGGCTCTGACCACTGGGCTAGTCTAGTCTCCCTCATCACAGTGTCTACATGGCGGGTACCTGCCAGCAAGGACAAAGGACCATCGATGCTGGCTGACAAGTCCTCCCCCCTCACTGTGTGTGTATCAGGTACAGGATGACAGGGGGGACAGATGGGATGGCCTGGTGATTA
>CM054148.1:45552587-45575087 GCA_028751875.1 Rapana venosa | reverse complement strand
CAGGATGTTCAAACAGAGCAAAGAACGTGCATGTGATTTCTTTCGTATCAGTGCTCTTAACAATGGACTCCTCCTTTGGCCGCTGTTCTTTTCGTGCAATTGCTGTTTATCTTCGCAACGGATTGATCTATTCTGTCTTATCCGATCTAAGAGCGAGTACAAACCCACTCTCGGTCTTTCGTGGCGGCGAAGTCTTAACCAGTGCATCTCTCATACAAAGGTCAAAAAGCCTCTCTGTTCAGGCAATTGCTGTCGTCACCTGTCTGATCCACCATGACCTCCTGTTGTCTCCTGTCTCTCTGTCTCCTGCTTTATCTGTCGATCCTGTCTGTCTTCGTCGCTCCCTGAGACATGTCTCCTCTGTCGCTCCCTGTCTGGTCTCTCTGTCGCTCCAATGGTCTGGTCTACTCTGTCGCACGTTTCTGTCTGTCTCTCTGTCGCTCCCTGTCTGTCTCTCTGTCGCTCCTGTCTGTCTCTCTGTCGCTCCTGTCTGTCTCTCTGTCGCTCCCTGTCTGTCTCTCTGTCGCTCTCTGTCTGTCTCTCTGTCGCTCCCTGTCTGTCTCTCTGTCGCTCCTGTCTGTCTCTCTGTCGCTCCTGTCTGTCTCTCTGTCGTCCTGTCTGTCTCTCTGTCGTCTCTGCTGTCTCTCTGTCGCTCCTGTCTGTCCTCTCTGTCGCTCCTTGTCTGTCTCTGTCGCTCCCTGTCTGTCTCTCTGTCGCTCCCTGTCTGTCTCTCTGTCGCTCCTGTCTGTCTCTCTGTCGTTCTCTGTCTGTCTCTCTGTCGCTCTCTGTCTGTCTCTCTGTCGCTTTCTGCTGTCTCTCTGTCGCTCCCTGTCTGTCTCTCTGTCGCTCTCTGTCTGTCTCTCTGTCGCTCCTGTCTGTCTCTCTCTGTCTGCTCTCTGTCGCTTCGTCTGTCTCTCTGTCGCTCCCTGTCTGTCTCTCTGTCGCTCTCTGTCTGTCTCTCTGTCGCTCCTTCTGTCTCTCTGTCGCTCCTGTCTGTCTCTCTGTCGCTCTCTGTCTGTCTCTCTGTCGCTCTCCTGTCTGTCTCTTCTGTCTGTCTCTCTGTCGCTTTCTGTCTGTCTCTCTGTCGTCCCTGTCTGTCTCTCTGTCGCTCTCTGTCTGGTCTCTCTGTCGCTCCCTGTCTGTCCTCCTGTCGTCTCTCTGTCTGTCTCTCTGTCGCTCTCTGTCTGTCTCTCTGTCGCTCCCTGTCTGTCTCTTCTGTCTGCTCTCTGTCGTTTCTGTCTGTCTCTCTGTCGCTCCCTGTCTGTCTCTCTGTCGCTCTCTGTCTGTCTCTCTTTCGCTCCTCTGTCTGTCCTCCTGTCGCTCCCTGTCTGTCTCTCTGTCGCTCTGTCTGTCTCTCTGTCGCTCCTGTCTTCTCTTCTGTCGCTCTCTGTCTGTCTCTCTGTCGCTCCTGTCTGTCTCTCTGTCGCTCCTGTCTGTCTCTCTGTCGCTCTCTCTGTCTTTCTCTCTGTCGCTCTCTTCGTCTCTGTCTGTCTCTCGTCGCTCCTCTGTCTGTCGTCTCTGTCGCTCCCTGTTCTGTCTTCTCTCGTCTGCTCTCTGTCTGTCTCTCTCCCTGTCTGTCTCTCTGTCGCTCTCTGTCTGTCTCTCTGTCGCTCTCTGTCTGTCTCTTTTGTCGCTCCCTGTCTGTTCGCTCTCTGTCTCTCGTCGCTTTCTGTCTGTCTCTCTGTCGCTCCCTGTCTGTCTCTCTGTCGCTCTCTGTCTGTCTCTCTTCGCTCCCTGTCTGTCGCTCCCTGTCTGTCTCTCTGTCGTCCTCGTCGTCTCCTGTCGCTCTCTGTCTGTCTCTCTGTCTGTCTCTCTGTCGCTCCCTGCTGTCGCTCCCTGTCTGTCTCTCTGTCGCTCCCTGTCTGTCTCTCTGTCGCTCTCTGTCTGTCTCTCTGTCGCTCTCTGTCTGTCTCTCTGTCGCTCCCTGTCTGTCTCTCTGTCGCTCTCTGTCTGTCTCTCTGTCGCTCCCTGTCTGTCTCTCTGTCGCTCTCTGTCTGTCTCTCTGTAGCTCCCTGTCTGTCTCTCTGTCGCTCCCTGTCTGTCTCTCTGTCGCTCCCTGTCTGTCTCTCTGTCGCTCTCTGTCTGTCTCTCTGTCGCTCTCTGTCTGTCTCTCTGTCGCTCCTGTCTGTCTCTCTCTGTCCTGTCTCTCCTGTCGCTTTCTGTCTGTCTCTCTGTCGCTCCCTGTCTGTCTCTCTGTCGTCTCTCTGTCTGTCTCTCTTTCGCTCCCTGTCTGTCGCTCCCGTCTGTCTCCTCGTCTGTCTCTCTGTCGCTCCCTGTCTGTCTCTCTGTCTGTCTCTCTGTCTGTCTCTCTGTCGCTCCCTGTCTGTCCTCCCTGTCTGCTCTCTGTCGCTCCCTGTCTGTCTCTCTGTTCGCTTCCTCTGTCTGTCTCTCTTGTCGCTCCCTGTCTGTCTCTCTGTCGCTCTCTGTCTGTCTCTCTGTCGCTCTCTGTCTGTCTCTCTGTCGCTCCTGTCTGTCTCTCTGTTCGATCCCTTCTGTCTCTCTCTGTACGCTCTCCTGTCTGTTCTCTCTGTCGATCCTGTCTGTCTTTCTGTCGCTCCCTGTCTGTCTCTCTGTCGCTCCCTGTCTGTCTCTCTGTCGCTCCCTGTCTGTCTCTCTGTCGCTCCCTGTCTGTCTTTCTGTCGCTCTCTGTCTGTCCGTTGTCTCTCTCCCCCTCTCTCTCTTATCTGGCTCCACTTTCTTTTTCATCTTCGAATGAGACCACTATAAACCGAGGCCCCTTGTGTGAACGCGCGCACAACATCTGGCGCACACGTTAAAACCTGTTCCGCCTTTTGAAAGAACAAGCTTTCTTTGCCGGAAGGAACGGATATGGCAAAATTTACTTAAATCGCATGCATGCGGAGATTGGATGGAAAAAAAGCACACATGAGTGTTTATTTCATTATCCTCAAAATAAAGAAGAAATGAATAAAAGAAGAAACAAGATTTCCCCTTCTTCTGCTGGAGCTGCAAGGTTCACCAATGGTGAGATTTTTGTATCTGCGACCGTCCACCCTTACCCCCCTCCCCCCCCCCCCCCTCCCCCCTCAACCATTTAGGTATCCGCATACCGAGTTCGAGGAATGTGGACTGGCACGAAATGGCCTACTCTTCCAAAAGGCGGAACAGAGTTAACACGTGCGCAAGATGTTCTGCTGCAGTTACACACAGGCCCCCTCTCGGTTGACAGTCTAATCCAAAGGACTTTTTGACATTCAGTTCGATTTTCTCGTTAAACTGGGAAGAAAAGGGCGAGGCTGGGAGTGGAACCCAGAATGGAACTCACGGTTTACTTTCGTTAGGCAGGCGAACGTGTTACCCGTTGTGCCGCCTTCTTTCTTGGAAACTTAGCAAGAAATAAAGAGCTGAAGTTGCTAGCAGAGGAAAGGCTGACAGGCAGGCAGGCAGGCAGACAAACAGGCAGGCCGGCAGGCAGGCAAGCAGGCAGGAAGGCAGGCAGGCCAGGTCAGCCTGTCTTTGCAGTGTGGCCGCTGCACCTGCTGCTATCATGTGTCTGTCTGTGGGGGTAACTAAACTAGGGTGTGTGTGTGTGTGTGTGTGTGTGACCAGAGTTCAGTGCTGCTCTTAGCTGCCTCGCTTTACGGAAATGCTGACCTATAATGTATCCCATTTCAAGCATTTTGCACTCACACACAGAGGGGGGGGGGGGGGGGGGGGAGAAAGGCGACATGAGGGAACAACAGCAACAGCAGCAGTAGCAGCAACAACAACAACAACAACCCTCCAATTACCTGAAACAAAGATTTGTTTTGTTGAAATGAAAACAACCAACCAACCAACCAAACAACCAACCCTCAACTTTTTGTTTGTTTGTTTGTTGTTGTTGTTGTTATTGTTGAAGTTTTCATTTCCTGATGATATTATGAGGAGGCAGTACAGTGCCCAGACGTCTGCCTCATGTCATAACCGTTTCCCCGAATAGCTTCTTTAGTGAGGAACACAGTGGTGTTACACGTACGTGCACATGTACCAGTTCCTATTCTTTCTGTCTTTGTACGTTTTAAAAAAAAAGTTTGTGGAAACACTTTTTTTTGACTTGGCGTCTTATTGCTGAGAAAGGCAGAACAGAGAGAGGAATGGAGGGAACTGGTTGTTGAGTCTTTGAGGGTGCCCCCACGGTCGTCAGACTACGGGACAGATAGATAGACAGATAGGTCTTATTGCTGGGAGATGTATTGGGACAAAAAGTGACAAACATGTCTTGTAGTTTTTCCACACTGTGTGTACGCGGCTCGCTTCGTGTGCATTGAACTTAGCTAATGACGGACGCTATGGCCGGGAGGGTTGAGACCGTTTGACTTCAACTTCGTGAGTCCATGAAGTCGTGGGTTCGAATCTCGGCCTCGGCGACTGGTGACAGTGTGTTACAGGTGCAGAAGATCCACATACACACGTTAGAGATCCCTTAGTTCATGTCAGCGTTCGGTGAGTGACAGAAACGCGAACATACCCAGCATGCAACCTGTACAGTGAAAATATGAGCTGCTTAGTTAAGCAGCTGGCCAGCTTTTCCAGCCTTGTCCACAAGATGGGTCAGTTACCTGTGCAGCAGGCGCTGTCTGTGCTCATGGGGATGCAGTAGTGGGCTGGAAGGCCTGCAGGAGAACGGAGTGGAGATCACTTCAAACATGGCGCCTGTGTGATCCTCCACCGACAGCTGTGAGGATGGTGGGGGGGTGGGGGGGTGGAGGGGGATGGAGGCACCACCTCCATCCCCCCCCCCCCTCTTCACCGTCCTCACAGCTGTCGGTGTTTAGATGAGACGAGGGACGCTATAGCCGAGTGGTTAGACCCTCCGACTTCGGCGCCATGGGTTCTTCAAGTCGTGGGTTCGATTCTCGGCCTCGACGTCTGGGGAAGTAAGAGTGGGGATTTTTTTAAAACCATCTCCCAGGTCAACTTCAAGTGCAGACCTGCCAGTGCTTTATTTCCTTCGGTGTATACCCACGTGGAGAAGATCCAACATTAACGTTAGAGATCCCGTGCTTCATGTCAGCGGTCGGTGGTTTAGGGAAACACGAACATACCCAGCATGCACTCCCCGGAAGACGGAATGCGGCCACCGTCATGGAGGGCAGAAGGCAGAGGGCTTGCCTTTGCAGATCCAAGAAGAGTTGAGGTGACGGGAAAAAAGAGATTTCACGGACGTAGCATCGAGAACTTGAGGAGAGAAATAGTTTGTCTTTGCTGAATTGATTAAGGTATTGACTGTGCTGTACTGTACTGTATTGTTTTGTATGCTATTAGCACTAACAGCAGCTTTTTCTGCATAAAACTCTGACTCAGCACAGCCATATAATGTCTCATCCAAAAGACTAGAATCCGGACCACCCCATCACTGTCTAGAGAAGGGTTAAAAGTTTGGTCTCGACGAGAATCGACACAGTGACCTCTAGCTTCCGATACCTGTGTAACACTGCCAGACCACTGATTCCCCATCAGGAAAAGGTGACAGCCTTACATGTTTTACTATCCTCGAAGTTGGAATGTGGCTACCTTAAAAGTGGGTAAATACGGCCGCATACACAACATCGCCGCCATTGGTGAAACACGAGCTGTAGCCCAAGAAGGAAAGAAAACTTTGACCTTCAGAAAATTAATAAGAATGCAGAGAAGATTGGAAACAGCGATGGTATCTCTGAGACCTAGACTTAAGACTGAAAACAGGGATGGTATTTCTGACCTAGACTACAGATTGAAAACAGGGATGGTGTCTCTGAGACCTAGACTATAGACTGAAAACAGGGATGGCATTTCTGACCTAGACTATAGACTGAAAACAGGGATGGTGTCTCTGACCCTGACTACAGATTTAAAACAGGGATGGTATTTCTGACCTAGACTATAGACTGAAAACAGGGATGGTATTTCTGAGACCTAGACTATAGACTGAAAACAGGGATGGTATTTCTGACCTAGACTATAGACTGAAAACAGGGATGGTATCTCTGACCCTGACTACAGATTGAAAACAGGGATGGTATTTCTGACCTAGACTATAGACTGAAAACAGGGATGGTATCTCTGACCCTGACTACAGATTGAAAACAGGGATGGCATTTCTGACCTAGATTATAGACTGAAAACAGGGAAGGTATCTCTGACCCTGACTACAGATTGAAAACAGGGATGGTATTTCTGACCTAGACTATAGACTGAAAACAGGGATGGTATCTCTGAGACCTAGACTACAGATTGAAAACAGCGATGGTATCTCTGAGACCTAGACTACAGATTGAAAACAGCGATGGTATCTCTGAGACCTAGACTATAGACTGAAAACAGGGATGGTATTTCTGACCCTGACTACAGATTGAAAACAGGGATGGCATTTCTGAGACCTAGACCTCAGACTGAAAACAGGGATGGTATCTCCGAGACCTAGACTACAGACTGAAAACAGGGATGGTATTTCTGATACCTAGACTACAGACTGAAAACAGGGATGGTATTTCTGATACCTAGACTACAGACTGAAAACAGGGATGGTATTTCTGATACCTAGACTACAGACTGAAAACAGGGATGGTATCTCCGAGACCTAGACTATTAGGACTAGAGATAATAAAACTATAGTCTTGACTGTCTAGATTCATTACACTCTGAAAAATTTCGTTAAGCTTGTTTGAAATCATTGTCACACTAGACACCTTTTCGTGCACATGAACTGTAGGTCTGTCTGTCTCTCTCTGTGTTTGTCTGTCTGTCTGTTTTTGTCTATCTGTCGGTCTGTCTCTCTGTTCCGCTTATGATAAATACTTTATAAAAGAAATGATACATTTCATGTCGATTAATTAAAAAATAAGATTGAGAAATATTTTCTCGTCATTGTCATTGAAAATTCGTTAGCTTTTTAATCATTGTCACACTAGACATTTCGTGCACATGAACTTAGTCATGTTGTCTCTCTGTGTTTTGTCTGTCTGTTTTTGTCTCATTGTGTTGTCCCTGTCCGTTATGAAAATACTTTTAAAACGAAAGATAATTTTCAGTCTGGCGATTAATTGAAATAAGCATTAGAAATTTTATTTCGGATGCGGGTACGTTCAACAAGCATGTGGAAGCCACTGTCACTCTCTGTGTCTTGATCTGCTATGCACAGTTTGACCAACATTAAAACTTGAAATATACTGTTAGACAACCACATAATTTAACTGGCACTGGGTTGACTATCAACTTTAAAAATTCCGCACAACGCTACCTAACCCACCTACCACTCATTTGAACCTGAACTAACACTTAGATTGAACTACTGATTGTTTACCTACTCTTTAACTCCCCTACTCTCTTTAAATCCCCTACCCTCTTTAACCCCCTACCTATCTTTAACTATATCCTACCTGTCTTTAACTCCCTACCTACTCTTTAACTCACCTACCTCCTCTTTAACTCCCCTACCTACTTCTTTAACTCCCTATCTCCTCTTTAACTCCCTACCTCCTCTTTAACTCACCTATCCTCTCTTTAACTCACCTACCTACTCTTTAACTCACCTACCTCCTCTTTACACTCCCACTTTTAACTCACCTATCTACTATTTAACTCACCTACCTCCCTCTTTAACTCCCTACTCTCTTTAACTCACCTACCTACTCTTTAACTAACCTACCTACTCTTTTACTTGCCTACCCACTCTTTAACTCACCTACCTACTATTTAACTCACCTACCTACTCTTTAACTCACCTACTTGCTCTTTAACTCACCTACCTACTCTTTAACTCACCTACCTCCTCTTTAACTCACCTACCTACTCTTTAACTCACCTACTTCTACTTTAACTCACCTACCTACTCTTTAACTCCCTACCTTCTCTTTAACTCACCTACATACTCTTTAACTCACCTACCTACTCTTTAAACTCACCTACTACTCTTTAACTCACCTACCTACTTTTAACTCACCTACCTACTCTCTAACTCACCTACCTACTCTTTAACTCACCAATTACTTTAACTCACCTACCTACTCTTAACTCACCTACATACTTTTAACTCACCTACCTACTATTAACTCACCTACCTACTCTTAACTCACCTACCTACTCTTTAACTCACCTGACTTAACTCACTCACACTCTTAAACTCACCAATTCTGTAACTCACTACTCCTTAACTCACTACTACTTTACTCACTACCTACTCTTAACTCACCTACTACTCTTTAACCTACCATTACCTTTAACTCCCTACTGCTCTTTAACTCACTACATCTTAACTCTACCTCCTTTTAACTCACCTACCTACTCTTTAACTCACCTACTTGCTCTTTAACTCACCTACCTACTCTTTAACTCCTCTACCTACTCTTTAACTCACCTACTTACTCTTTAACTCACCAATTGACCCTTTAACTCACCTACCTACTCTTTAACTCCCCTACCTACTCTTTAACTCACCTACCTACTCTTTAATTCACCTACATACTTTTTAACTCACCTACCTACTATTTAACTCACCTACCTACTCTCTAACTCACCTACCTACTCTTTAACTCACCAATTGACCCTTTAACTCACCTACACACTCCTTAACTCACCTACCTACTCTGTAACTCACCTACCTACTCTTTAACTCACCTACCTACTTTTTAACTCACCTACCTACTCTTTAACTCACCTACTTACTCTTTAACTCACCAATTGACCCTTTAACTCACCTACTTGCTCTTTAACTCACCTACCTACTCTTTAACTCACCTACCTACTCTTTAACTCACCTACCTCCTCTTTAACTCACCTACCTACTCTTTAACTCACCTACCTACTTTTTAACTCACCTACCTACTCTTTAACTCACCTACCTACTTTTTAACTCACCTACCTACTCTTTAACTCGCCTACCTACTCTCTAACTCACCTACCTACTCTTCCTTGCTATGGTTTGTCACAAACAGTGAAGAAACTTCACTCAGAAAACACAAACCAGACAACTCATTTCTGATTGGATCAATGGTTTCTTGATCACCGTCAGCCAATCCCGCTGAGGCAAACACAGTTTTTGTAGTTTCCGTCAGCCAATCACGCTGAGGCAAACAAAGTTGCTGTAGTTTCTGTAGCCAATCAAGGGGAAGCTAACAAAGTGTTCCAACCAATCAGAAATGAGTGTACTAGAGCCGGCAAGTAGATGGTGTGTCTAATGGTATTGTTTGCAGAGCGGAAGAGGAGGGCGATCAGGTTTGGAGAAGGCTGGAGAAAACCTTGCATTGCAAATTGACTATTGATGTTGATGATTGATCGTCTGTGGCGGAATGTAGTCCCTGTGTACAGAGGCATCACTGTCTGCCTCTGATTTTGCGCCTGTGCGCGTGTGAGTTTGATCTTTATTTTTAACATATCTTCAAAAAATGTGATACAGTGTGTGTGTGTGTGTGTGTGTGTGTGTGTGATCGCCATTGAAGCGGCATAGTGAGGTGATCATTTCCAAACTTGCGGCTCAGTGTGGCTGTCCATGTGGTCTAGCATTGCCCATCAGCACAGACAATGACAAATTCTTTTATTTCGAGGACAATGAATAAGCACCCATGTGCTTTTTTTTACATCCAGTCCCCGCCCTTAGGGATATATAATAGAGAGAGAGACAGAGACAGAGACAGGAGAGAGAGAGAGAGAGAGAGACAGACAGACAAGAGAGAGAGAGAGAGAGAGAGAGAGAGAGAGAGAGAGAGAGAGAGAGAGAGAGAGAGAGTGAGTGTGTGTGTTGGGGTGGAATTGAACCTAAGACTTTTCGTGTTTTTTTGTCCACTTGCTGGAGGTTTGTTTCTCGGAGGTTTGTTAAGTCAGCAGCAGCGTCCTGTACTGGCCCAGTCACAAGGAGCGCCATACAGTAACGTTAAACTGAGAGATCCAGTAATAGTGCGGGGTCAGCTCTGGCTGGTGTCTCGATGTCAGTAAGACAGTGAAAGAATCTCAAAGGACTACCAGCACTGAAAGGTGGGAGGAAACGAACACGAGTGTGTGTGTGTGTGTGTGTGTGGTGAGGTTGGAAGGAGCGGCGTAGAGGCAGCACTGTAGAAACGTCAAGGTCGAGCAAAACAAGCAGGGGAAGTGAGGGTCACCAAAGATGAAACTTGCTCCAGGCTGATACTAACTGTCATATCTTTAGCTTATTTAGCTAGTATCTTCTTCTTCTTCTTCTCTCTTTCTTCTTCTTCTTCTTCTTCTTCCTTCTTCTTCTTCTTCCTTTCTTCTTCTTCTTCTTTTTTCTTCTTCTTCTTCTTTCGGAATTTTCTTCTTCGGAATTCTTCTTCTTCTTCTTCTTCTTCTTCTTCTTCTCTTCTTCTTCTTCTTCTTCTTCTTCTTCTTCTTCTTCTTCTTCTTCTTCTTCTTCTTCTTCTTAACTGTCATATCTTTAGCTTATTTATCTAGTATTTCTTCTTCTTCTTCTTCTTCTTCTTCTTCTTCTTCTTCTTCTTCTTCTTCTTCTTCTTCTTTTCTTCTTCTTCTTCTCTCATTATGATGATGATGATGATGATGATGATGATGATTATCATCATCAATTTTATCGATCTACTCTTTATCTCGAGGATGATGCTAATGCTCAAAGGAAAGAAGTTATTCATGCTGCTAACGTTTGACCAGAGATGGAATCTGACCTCCCCCACCTCCAAAATAAAAAAAAAAAGAAAAAAAAAAAAGTGAGCAGTAATAAGAGTACTACATCTAAGGAGAAGACTTGTACGTCCATGTCATTTGGGAGGATAAGGAACAGAACAGAACAAAACTATGGCATGGACAGATCCTCCCCCTCTTCCCTCCTGAAGTTTTACGGGAAGAGAACACCAATGTGTAAATTTATGAAGAAACGAAAGCAGATCTATGTATGTATGTATGTATGTATGTATGTATGTATGTATGTATGTATGTATGTATGTATGTTCTGTATGTATGTCTGTATGTCTGTATGTCTGTATGTATTTATGTATGTATGTATGTATGTATGTATGTATGTATGTATGTATGTATGTATCTATCTATCTATCTATCTATCTATCTATCTATCTATCTATCTAGAGAGACAGAGAGAGATAGAGATAGAGATAGAGAGAGAGAGAGAGAGAGAGAGAGAGAGAGAGAGAGAGAGAGAGAGAGAGAGAGAGAGAGAGAGAAGGGGGGTGGCTACTGTTCACTATCAGCCATCTTGCGCACACGTGAAATCCTGTTCCGCTTTTCGTAAGAGTAGGCCATTGTGTGCCGGTGGGAACAGATGACAAAATTTACAAAACTGCATACACACGGGGACTGGATGTAAAAAAATACATAAGTGCTTATTCCATTATCCTCGATATCAAAGAATAAAAAAAATAAATAAAATACATTAAAAAGTATCAGGGCTTTCAGTAACTCCGATGTCTGGCTCCTTAGAATGTGTGTCTTCCCCTCAGTCCCAGAGGATTTGTTGGGGAGCTGCGCCCATTTGTTTTTCAGGCAGTGTCTCTAGGGCAAGTTACCCTGGCACACGCGCAGCTCAACCCTCATCAGGTACAGGGTGCATGCTGGGTATGTTCGTTATTCTATAATCCACGAACACTGACATGAACTTTGCGATCTTCAACATCTGCATGTGTATGTAAGCGAACGGGAATTAAAGTTAAAAAGAAAAAGTTGTGACGTTTACTACGTCGTAACCATCTGTGCCAAACTGCTGGACATAATAGTATTTTCCCTATCGCGTGTATTGCGTTTTTCTTCTTCTTCGTCGTCATCGAATGTTTACATAGCAACTATTGTTGTCTATCATAATTATGAGAGAAAATGCATCCCGCTGCCGTTAAGCACCTGACAAGTCAGGTCCAGCGCATCCGACTTCAGCGTGGGAGAGAATTGTTCTTTTTGGTCTTTCTGAAAAACAAAGCATGAGAATGGACCAAGAAGGCAGAAATGGACAAGAAGGGCGTGACAGGAAACAAAGGAGCAAGGCAGAAAAAAAGAGAGAAGGGTAGACGAGAGGGAATTCCTAGCACAGAATTTCCAGAATGTAGGGATATTATTTATTCTGACAGGCCCCCCGGCATCCTCAAGGGGGAGTGTTGCGTTTTCAAATGTAACATCCCTCCCTTGTGCCAGTCTGATATTGGTCTGAATTGATGCCATTGTGTACAGTTTAGTTTTCGTGGAAAGTTACTGCTTTTTTGGTTTGTTTTCAGCTTTTTCTTTCTTTTCTTTTTTATAACACGTAAGGGAATTAAGGCACTGGTAGGACAGTGCCTTAACTTGACAGGGGAGATGGTGGATATTTAAAAAAATTCTTGATTCCTCAATTGGCACTGCTGAGATTCCAACTCTTGACTTCATGTACCCATGGGTGGGCAGTCAGCAGCTTGTATACACTCAGCTGTGGAGTCCTTTGAAGCTACATGCTTTCCCCTCTCTCTTTTTCTTCCATCCTCGACTAGAGCTCCGAGGTTCACTAGTGGTGAGATTTTGCGTATTCGATTCGACCGTTTTTGTCCACCACGAAGGTAGCCGCATTCCGACTTTGAGGACGTTTGCTGGGTATGTTTGCGTTTCCGTATCCACCGAACGCTGACATGAATTATGGGATCATTAATGTGGATATATGATCTTCTGTATGTGTATATACACGAAGGGAATTAAGGCACTGGCAGGTGTGCACTTGATGTTAACCTTGGAAATGGTAAAACCCCATCGTTAATATGCACCAAACGCTATAAAAATTGGAGCCCACGCCTTCATGGACCCACGGATTGAAATCAAAGGTCTTAACCACTCAGCTATAGATCTAGCATCCCTGGTGATGTTTAAAAAGCCATTCTTATTTAGATAGAGGCAGTTTTTTGTGTGTAAACCAAAATGTCCCGAATAGTCCCAACTCCTCCACAAACTTACACACCATCACTACAAGGGGAAAACACAGGCTGGCGTAAACACCAGCACAAAATCCAGTTTAGCGAAGCCGTATTCAGCAGATTGTGTCCCCTGACAAATGTTGGCGTTTTGATTGGATGGGATCAGCGCAATATGGCCGACAACAAATGGCTGATGCAGACATTGCATGAAGGAGAATTGAGAGTGGCTTGTATGGCCTGACATTGCATGAGGGAGAATTGGGAGTGGCTTGTATTGTGGATTGGCTAACTGGGAGAATTACCAGCCCTTGTCAAGATCAGTTTTATTCTCTCTTTCTCTATGTCTGTCTGTCTGTCTGTCTCCCCCTGTCTCTCTTTCTGTCTCTTTCTTTCTCTCTGTCTCGGTCTCTGATTCAGTGTCTGTCTTTCATTTTTTTTTAAATTACTCACACTGTGTGTGTGTTGGTTTTATAAAGTCATGCCGTTCCTGTTAATAGTATCATTTTTTGTACTTTAGCTTGTTTGTTAGATCTTTAACCAGAATGTATTTTCTACACTCCATTCATAAGATGTTTATGTTTGTCATTTTGCTTGTTTGTTTGGAAAAAAGCTGGATATGTTAAAAAAAAGAAGCACTCGTTACAATTATTTAATCAACACCTCTCTCTGTGGCTTGATTCACCTTTGTGTTTACTTAAGCATAGAAAAAAATAACTATTTTGCGAAAATGATTCGTGTTTCATATAGTATTGTTTGTGCAGACTTCTTTATGGTTTGTTTATTTTTCTTGCTAAATAAATGCACACATACCATTTCAAAGCATAGGAACGGAGGGCGGGGTAGCCTAGTGGTTAGAACCTTGAGCATGCGATCTAACGACGAAGGGTTCGAGCCACCACAGAGACGCCCATTTGAGCGACCCCCCTCCCCCTCCCCACCTCCTGAAGTTAATATCAATACGGGTTGACTCTCCCGAATGACCTTCAGATTAGAGTAGAAACCGAGCTCTCGTTTACGAACACAATCAGAACATCTTTCACCCGTTCTGCCATTCGCAAGAGTAGGCCTTTGCGTGTCGGTAGGAACGCATGAAAAAAAAACCCTGAAAAAAAACACCTGCATGCACACTGGTAGCGTACCTTGTGGGTAAAAATCGTCGCATACGCGAAATCTGACTATTCGTAAACCTGGGAGCTCTAGCCCAGGAGGGAAAAAAGCAGAACATTCTAAGGTGAGTGTTGGCCCTTTGCATACATCACTACCTGACAAGGTCTTTGGTGTGATCCCAATGCCCACACCAGTGCTCACAGCATCACTATCTGGTCATCCATTGAAAATGGTACCAGCAAAATGTGTATGCAGCAAATGCAGAGTGTATGAACTGGAACAAGCGGTTGTCCAGCTTTGTTGAAGTAAAGGCAGAACAGACGAAGAGGGCAGAAAGTCGCCAAGAAAAAAAAATGCAAGAGGTGCCCCCCAAAAACAACCCCGTGGAAATTACGAGAGTGATGGAAAAGGGAGATTTTTTTAAAACCATAGAATCTTTTACCTAGTTCTCTTCTTTCTGGTATGTAAACATCATATTTTTGCTCTTCTCTCAAATTATCTGTATAATCTATTCCATTTTTCTCTCCCTTAGCTACCCAATGTCAGTTGCCAATGTTTGGGTTTTATTTTCCCTTCCTAGTGTGAGAGACATACTTGTATCATGCCATTCATTTGTGTGTAACATTTCTTCTGGAATTAGGTATGTTATTTACCTTTTATTAACATTTGTGTTATGATTACAATTCATTGTAAAAATAATGATTCTGAACATCTTATTTGTAAACGGTTTAATGCATTTGCCGTGCAAATTTCAGCCCTGTAATAATTCCATGTATCACTATCGTCATTACCCCTTAGCAGAGAGAAGATATTTACTCTCACATTCCTGCACAAACCTGGGTTCATGGAACGGCCATTTTATGTCGATATGGTCTGTGAAAAGATGTTGCACAATCGTTACGTTCCAGCATGAAAGTGAAGGGTGTGTAAGAGACTAGTTTACCCCCCCCCCCCCCCCCCCCCCCCACCAAACAGAGTGTTGCACAATTCGCGGGTGTGCCCCTATTGAGAAACACCACTGCCACAGGACTGTCATCACAGGGGAGGTAATTTTATTACCGCCCCTTCACAATCGTCATTATCAATGTCGACGTTTTAACCTCCTCCTCGCCATTCATACCTCCTTCTCTTCCTCCTCATTATTATTATCGTTATAATCATTAAAGAATTCACAGAAAGTGGTAATACTATTTTATTTTATTTATTCTTTTATATCGAGGATAATGGAATAAGCACTCATGTGCTTTTTTTTACATCCAGTCCCCCGTGTGTATGCGGTTTTGTAAATTTTGTCATCTGTTTCCACCGGCACACAATGGCCTACTCTTCCGAAAAGCGGAACAGGATTTAACGTGTGCGCAAGATGTTCTGCATGCGTTCGAACTAGACTATACTGAGAGTGGTCCCGCCCTTTCCACAGGGAACCAACGCCCCTCCCCCTCCTCCCCTCCGAAAAACAACAACAACAAAACAGACAAACAAACAAACAGGCCGACCCTGAACCCGAACTGAAAATGGGGGGGGGGGGGGGGGGGGGGGGGGGGAGGGCATCCTTTCAACCAAATCAAATTGTCAAAGACAGACAGACAGACAGACAGACGGACAGTGGGAGGTTTGAAGGTTTCTCTGAAACCCTGAAGCAGGGATGAAGCCTTTCTGCTGATGACTGTCCAGAGGAATCAGCGCCACTCCTTCCAGTGACTACACATTGGGGTGTGCAGGCTGTGCTGTGTTGTGGGGTAGTAGAGTGGAGTGGAGTGTAGGCTGTGCTGTGGTGTAGGGGAGTGGAGTGGAGTGGAGTGTAGGGTAGTGTAGGGTAGTGTAGTGGAGTGGAGTGGAGTGGAGTGTGGTGGAGTGTAGTGGAGTGAAGGCTGTGCTGTGTTGTAGTGTAGTGCAGTGGAGTGTAGTGGAGTGTAGTGTAGTCTGTGTTGTGTTGTAGGGGAGTGGAGTGTAGTGGAGTGGAGTGTAGTGGAGTGGAGTGTAGTCTGTGTTGTGTTTGTAGGGAGTGGAGTGTAGTGGAGTGGAGTGTAGTGGAGTGGAGTGTAGGCTGTGCTGTGTTGTAGTGTAGTGGAGTGGAGTGGAGTGTAGGCTGTGTTGTGTTGTAGTGTAGTGAGTGGAGTGGAGTGTAGTCTGTGTTGTGTTGTAGTGTAGTGTAGTGTGGTGTAGTGGAGTGTAGTGGAGTGGAGTGTAGTGGAGTGTAGGCTGTGCTGTGTTGTAGGGTAGCGGAGTGGAGTAGAGTGTAGGATGTGCTGTGTTGTAGGGTAGCGGAGTGGAGTGGAGTGTAGGCTGTGCTGTGTTGTAGGGGAGTGGAGTGGAGTGTAGGCTGTGCTGTGTTGTAGGGGAGTGGAGTGGAGTGGAGTGTAGGATGTGCTGTGTTGTAGTGTAGTGGAGTGGAGTGTAGGATGTGCTGTTTTGTAGGGGAGTGGAGTGGAGTGGAGTGTAGGCTGTGCTGTGTTGTAGTGTAGTGGAGTGGAGTGTAGGCTGTGCTGTGTTGTAGGGTAGTGGAGTGTGGTGTAGTGGAGTGTAGGCTGTGCTGTGGGGTTGTAGGGGTGTACTGTTGTGTTGTAGGAGTGAGTGGAGTGTAGGCTGTGCTGTGTTGTAGAGGAGTGGAGTGGAGTGGAGTGTAGGCTGTGCTGTGTTGTAGGGGAGTGGAGTGTAGGATGTGCTGTGTTGTGGGTAGGGTAGTGGAGTGTAGGCTGTGCTGTGTTGTAGGGTAGTGGAGTGGAGTGGAGTGTAGGCTGTGCTGTGTTGTAGGTAGTGGAGTGGAGTGGAGTGGAGTGTAGGCTGTGCTGTGTTGTAGGGTAGTGGAGTGGAGTGGAGTGGAGTGTAGGCTGTGCTGTGTTGTAGGGAGTGGAGTGTAGGCTGTGCTGTGTTGTAGGGTAGTGGAGTGGAGTGGAGTGGAGTGTAGGATGTGCTGTGTTGTAGGGGAGTGGAGTGTAGGCTGTGCTGTGTTGTAGGGTAGTGGAGTGGAGTGGAGTGTAGGCTGTGCTGTGTTGTAGGGGAGTGGAGTGGAGTGGAGTGTAGGCTGTGCTGTGTTGTAGGGGAGTGGAGTGTAGGCTGTGCTGTGTTGTAGGGGAGTGGAGTGGAGTGGAGTGTAGGCTGTGCTGTGTTGTAGGGTAGTGGAGTGGAGTGGAGTGTAGGCTGTGCTGTGTTGTAGTGTAGTGGAGTGGAGTGTAGGCTGTGCTGTGTTGTAGGGGAGTGAAGTGGAGTGTAGGCTGTGCTGTGTTGTAGTGTAGTGGAGTGGAGTGTAGGCTGTGCTGTGTTGTAGTGTAGTGGAGTGGAGTGGAGTGTAGGCTGTGCTGTGTTGTAGGGGAGTGGAGTGGAGTGTAGTGGAGTGTAGTGGAGTGGAGTGGAGTGAGTGAGTGGAGTGGAGTGAGTGTGGTGTAGTGGAGTGTAATGGAGTGTAGTGTAGGTGTGCTGTGTTGTAGGGGAGTGGAGTGGAGTGTAGTAGAGTGTAGTGGAGTGGAGTGGAGTGGAGTGTAGTGGAGTGTAGTGTAGTGTAGTGGAGTGTAATGGAGTGTAGTGTAGGCTGTGGTGTGGTGTAGGGGAGTGGAGTGTGGTGTAGTGGAGTGTAGGCTGTGCTGTGTTGTAGTGTAGTGGAGTGGAGTGTAGGCTGTGCTGTGTTGTAGGGTAGCGGCGTGGAGTGTAGTGTAGGCTGTGCTGTGTTGTAGTGTAGTGGAGTAGAGTGTAGTGGAGTGGAGTGTAGTGGAGTGGAGTGGAGTGGAGTGGAGAGGAGTGCAGTGGAGTGGAGTGGAGTGTAGTGTAGTGTAGTGGAGTGTAATGGAGTGTAGTGTAGGATGTGCTGTGTTGTAGGGGAGAGGAGTGTGGTGAGTGTAGTGTAGTGTAGTGGAGTGAGTGTAGTGTAGTGGAGTGTAGTGGAGTGGAGTGTAGTGGAGTGGAGTGTAGTGTAGTGTAGTGGAGTGTAATGGAGTGGAGTGTAGGCTGTGCTGTGTTGTAGGGGAGTGGAGTGTGGTGTAGTGGAGTGGAGTGTAGGCTGTGCTGTGTTGTAGGGTAGTGGAGTGGAGTGGAGTGTAGGCTGTGCTGTGTTGTAGGGTAGTGGAGTGGAGTGTAGTGGAGTGTAGTGGAGTGGAGTGTAGTGGAGTGTAGGCTGTGCTGTGTTGTAGGGTAGCGGAGTGGAGTGTAGTGGAGTGTAGTGGAGTGGAGTGTAGTAGAGTGTAGGCTGTGCTGTGTTGTAGGGTAGTGGAGTGGAGTGTAGTGGAGTGGAGTGTGAGTGTAGTGTAGGTAGTGTAGTGGAGTGGAGTGTAGTTGTAGGGTGTGCTGTGTTGTAGGGGAGTGGAGTGGAGTGTAGTGGAGTGTAGTGGAGTGGAGTGAAGTGGAGTGGAGTGGAGTGGAGTGTAGTGTAGTGTAGTGGAGTGTAATGGAGTGTAGTGTAGGCTGTGCTGTGTTGTAGGGGAGTGGAGTGTGGTGTAGTGGAGTGTAGGCTGTGCTGTGTTTTAGTGTAGTGGAGTGGAGTGTAGGCTGTGCTGTGTTGTAGTGTAGTGGAGTGGAGTGTAGGCTGTGCTGTGTTGTAGGGTGTGGAGTGTAGTGGAGTGTAGTGGAGTGGAGTGTAGGCTGTGCTGTGTTGTAGGGTAGTGGAGTGGAGTGGAGTGGAGTGTAGGTTGTGCTGTGTTGAGTGTAGGGTAGTGGAGTGGAGTGGAGTGTAGGCTGTGCAGTGTTGTAGTGTAGTGTGTGTAGTGGAGTGGAGTGGAGTGTAGGCTGTGCTGTGTTGTAGGGTAGTGGAGTGGAGGGGAGTGTAGGCTGTGCTGTGTTGTAGGGTAGTGGAGGGAGTGGAGTGTAGCTGTGCTGTGTTGTAGTGTAGGGTAGTGGAGTGGAGTAGAGTGTAGGCTGTGCTGTGTTGTAGTGTAGTGGGGTGGAGTGTGGGTTTGTGCTGTGTTGTAGTGTAGGGTAGTGGAGTGGAGTGGAGTGTAGGCTGTGTTGTGTTGTAGGGTAGTGGAGTGGAGTGGAATGTAGGCTGTGCTGTGTTGTAGTGTAGTGGAGTGGAGTGTAGGCTGTGCTGTGTTGTAGTGTAGTGCAGTGTAGTGGAGTGGAGTGCAGGCTGTGCTGTGTTGTAGGGAGGGGAGTGTAGTGGAGTGGATGTAGGATGTGCTGTGTTGTAGGGAGTGGAGTGGAGTGGAGTGTAGGCTGTGCTGTGTTGTAGTGTAGTGGGTGGAGTGTAATGGAGTGTAGTGTAGGCTGTGCTGTGTTGTAGGGTTAGGGGAGTGGAGTGTAGGCTGTGCTGTGTTGTAGGGTAGTGGAGTGGAGTGGAGTGTAGGCTGTGTGTGTTGTAGTGTAGTGAAGTGGAGTGGAGTGTAGGCTGTTCTGTGTTGTAGGGGAGTGGAGTGGAGTGTAGGGGAGTGTAGTGGAGTGGAGTGAGTGTGAGTGTAGTGTAGTGGAGTGGAGTGTAGTGTATGTAGTGGAGTGTAATGGAGTGTATTTAGGGTGAGCTGTGTGTAGGGGAGTAGAGTGGAGTGTAGTGGAGTGTAGTGGAGTGGAGTGGAGTGGAGTGTAGTTGGAGTGGAGTGTAGTGTAGTGTAGTGGAGTGTAATGGAGTGTAGTGTAGGCTGTGGTGTGGTGTAGGGGAGTGGATGTGGTGTAGTGTAGTGTAGGCTGTGCTGTGTTGTAGTGTGTGGAGTGGAGTGAGGCTGTGTGTGTTGTAGGGAGTGGAGTGGAGTGGAGTGGGTGCAGGCTGTGCTGTGTTGTAGGGTATGGAGTGGAGTGGAGTGGAGTGAGTGTGGGCTGTGCTGTGTTGTAGGGTAGTGGAGTGGAGTGGAGTGTAGCGTGCTGTGTTGTAGGGGAGTGGAGTGGAGTGGAGTGTAGGCTGTGCTTGTTGTAGGGTGTGGAGTGGAGTGGAGTGTAGTGTAGGCTGTGCTGTGTTGTAGGGTAGTGGAGTGAAGTGGAGTGTGGGTGTGCTGTGTTGTAGGTATTAGAGTGGAGTGGAGTGGAGTGGAGTGGAATGTAGGCTGTGCTGTGTTGTAGTGTAGTGGAGTGGAGTGGAGTGTAGGTGTGCTGTGTTGTAGTGTAGTGGAGTGTAGTGGAGTGTAGCTGTGCGGGTTTGTAGGGTATTTGGAGTGGAGTGTTGGGCTGTGCTGGTGTTGTAGGGGAGTGGAGTGGAGTGGAGTGTATGCTGTGGTATGGTGTAGTGTAGTGTAGTGGACTAAAGTGGAGTAGTAGGCTTTGCTGTGTTGTAGTGTAGTGTAGTGTAGTGGAGTGGAATGTAGTGGAGTGTAGTGGAGTGGAGTGGAGTGTAGTGTGGCTGTGCTGTGTTGTAGGGTAGGGTAGTGTGTTGTAGTGTAGTGTAGTGTAAGGGAGTGTAGTGTAGTGTAGTGTAGTGTAGTGGAGTGGAGTGTAGTGTAGTGGAGTGGAGTGTAGTGGAGTGTAGTTAGGATGTGCTGGTTGTAGGGTAGTGTAGTGTGTTGTAGTGTATTGTAGTGTAGTGTAGTGTAGTGGAGTGGAGTGTAGTGTAGTGGAGTGAGTGGAGTGTAGTGTAGTGGAGTGTAGTGTAGTGTAGTCTGTGTTGTGTTGTTGTAGCGTAGTGTAGTGTACTGTGTGGTAGTGTGTTGTGTTGTAGTGAAGTGTAGTTAGTGTATGTAGTGTAGTGTAGTGTAGTGGAAGTGTAGTGTAGTGTAGTGTGTGTGTATTGTAGTGTAGTATAGTGTAGTGAGTGTGGTGTAGTGTAATGTAGTGGAGTGTAGAGTAGTGGAGTGTAGTGTAGTGGAGTGTAGTGAGAGAGTGTAGTGTAGTGGGTGTAGTGTAGTGTAGTGTGGTGTAGTGCAGTGCAGTGCAGTGCATTGTAGTGTAGTGTAGTGGAGTGGAGTGGAGTGGAGTGTAGTGTAGTGGAGTGTAGTGGGTAGAGTGTAGTGTAGTGAGTGTAGTGTAGTGCAGTGTAGTGTAGTGCAGTGCAGTGTAGTGTAGTATAGTGCAGTGCAGTGTAGTGTAGTGTAGTGTAGTGTAGTGGAGTGGAGTGTAGTGTAGTGAGTGTAGTGTATGGAGTGAAGTGTAGTGTAGTGTAGTGTAGTGGAGTGAGTGTAGTGGAGTGTAGTGTAGGATGTGCTGTGTTGTAGGGTAGTGTAGTGTGTTGTAGTGTGTAGTGGAGTGGAGTGTAGTGTAGTGTAGTGGAGTGGAGTGGAGTGTAGTGTAGTGGAGTGTAGTGTAGTGTAGTCTGTGTTGTGTTGGTGTAGCGTAGTGTAGTGTACTGTGTGGTAGTGTGTTGTGTTGTAGTGAAGTGTAGTTGGTGTAGTGTAGTGTAGTGTGGTGTAGTGAAGTGTAGTTGTATGTAGTGTATTGTAGTGTAGTTAGTGTAGTGTAGTGTGGTGTAGTGTAATGTAGTGGAGTGTAGTGTAGTGGAGTGTAGTGTAGTGGTGTAGTGGAGAGGAGTGTAGTGTAGTGGAGTGTAGTGTAGTGTAGTGTGGTGTAGTGCAGTGCAGTGCAGTGCATTGTAGTGTAGTGTAGTGGAGTGGAGTGAGTGGAGTGTAGTGGAGTGTAGTGGAGTGGAGTGTAGTGGAGTGGAGTGGAGTGTAAGTGTAGTGTAGTGGAGTGTAGTGGAGTGTGAGTGTAGTGTAGTGTAGTGTAGTGGAGTGGAGTGTAGTGTAGTGTAGTGTAGTGGAGTGTAGTGGAGTGTAGTGTAGTGCAGTGCAGTGCAGTGCAGTGTAGTGTAGTGGAGTGGAGTGTATGAGTGTAGTGTAGTGTAGTGTAGGGGAGTGTAGTGTAGTGTAGTGTAGTGTAGTGTAGTGTAGTGGAGTGTAGTGTAGTGTAGTGTAGTGGAGTGTAGTGTAGTGTAGTCGAGTTAGTGGAGTGTAGTGTAGTGTATGTGTAGTGGAGTGGAGTGGAGTTGTAGTGTAGTGTAGTGGAGTGTAGTGTAGTGGAGTGTAGTGTAGTGTAGTGTAGTGTAGTGGAGTGTAGTGTAGTGGAGTGTAGTGTAGTGGAGTGGTAGTGTAGTGTAGTGTAGTGGAGTGGAGTGTAGTAGTGGAGTGGAGTGTAGTGGAGTGTAGTGTAGTGTAGTGTTAGTGGAGTGTAGTGGAGTGTAGTGTAGTGTAGTGGAGTGGAGGGGTAGTGTAGTGTAGTGTAGTGTAGTGTAGTGGAGTGTAGTGTAGTGTAGTGTAGTGTAGTGTAGTGGAGTGGAGTGTAGTGTAGTGTAGTGGAGTGTAGTGTAGTGTAGTGTAGTGTAGTGCAGTGCAGTGCAGTGCAGTGCAGGTGTAGTGTAGGAGTGGAGTGTAGTGGAGTGTAGTGTAGTGTAGTGGAGTGTAGTGTAGTGTAGTGTAGTGTAGTGTAGTGTAGTGGAGTGTAGTGTAGTGTAGTGTAGTGGAGTGTAGTGTAGTGTAGTCGAGTGTAGTGGAGTGTAGTGTAGTGAGTGTAGTGAGTGGAGGGGATGGAGTGTAGGAGGGAGTGGAGTGTAGTGTAGTGGAGTGTAGTGTAGTGTAGTGTAGTGTAGTGGAGTGTAGTGTAGTGGAGTGTAGTGTAGTGGATGTAGGTAGTGTAGTGTAGTGTAGTGGAGTGGAGTGTAGTATGTAGTGTAGTGTAGTGGAGTGTAGTGTAGTGTAGTGTAGTGTAGTGGAGTGTAGTGGAGTGT
>CM054148.1:45532587-45545087 GCA_028751875.1 Rapana venosa | reverse complement strand
GGAGGAGCAGCAGCTGTAGCAGGACTTTCGGGGGAGTGTGGAGTAGGTACTGATGTCATCTCCAGAAGAAAACATCCCCTCCAATGGGCCGGTCAGAGGTGGTTGGGGGTTTAGGATAAAGAGAGGAGAGAGAGAGAGAGGAGAGAGAGAGAGAGAGAGAGAGAGAGAGGAGAGAGAGGAGAGAGAGGAGAGAGGAGAGAGAGAGAGATGAGAGGAGAGAGAGAGAGAGAGAGAGAGGAGAGAGAGAGAGAGAGAGAGATGAGAGAGAGAGGAGAGAGAAAGAGAGAGAGACTGATAACAGGTGAATCCAGAGACTGAGAACTTGGACAGTTCACTTCACTGGCAGTTTGCTCTCTTCGTGTTCTTGTTCTTGTTCTTGTTCTTGTTCTTTTTCTTTGTTGTTGTTGTGTTGTTGTTGTTGTTGTTGTTGTTGTTGTTGTTGTTGTTGTTCTTCTTCTTCTTCTTTCTTCTTCTTCTTCTTCTTTTCTTCTTCTTCTTCTTCTTCTTCTTCTTCTTCTTCTTCTTCTTCTTTTTTCTTCTTCTTCTTCTTGTTCTTCTTCTTGTTCTTCTTGTTCTTCTTGTTCTTCTTGTGCTTCTTGTTCTTCTTCTCGTTCTTGTTCTTCTTGTTCTTGTTGTTGTTGTTGTTGTTGTTCTTCTTCTTCTTCTTCTTGTTCTTCTTCTTCTTGTTCTTGTTCTTCTTCTTGTTCTTGTTCTTCTTCTTCTTCTTCCAACGCTCAGACAGCAACCGCTGTTGTTTGTGATATAATAATAACAACAATAATAATAATACATGGAATTTATATAGCCCTATATCTCACAAAAACAAATCACAGCGCAACAACGCGTGGCTCAGCTGTTCAGTGCCTGACATGTGGGGCCATGCACATCAGACTTCAGCCTGGGAGAGAACAGTTATCTGTGAAAACTTTCTGGTGAAAAAAGAG
This sequence comes from Rapana venosa, assembly GCA_028751875.1. Lineage (NCBI taxonomy): Eukaryota > Metazoa > Mollusca > Gastropoda > Neogastropoda > Muricidae > Rapana > Rapana venosa. Next base: position 45,544,143 of record CM054148.1, on the reverse strand, counting down.
AAAAGGCCGGAGAATGGCCCAAGAGGACCGAAAGTAGACAAGGAGGAGGTGACAGGAAGAACAGGAACAAGGCAGAAACAAAGAGAGGAGTAATTCCTAGCACAGAATGTGCAGAAGGTAGGGATTAACGGGGGGAGTTTGCCTCTAGAAGAATAGCCAGAAGCAGGAAAAGAAAACATCTGGGGACGGGAGGAGGGGTGGAGGGGGGGTGGGGTGGGGAGGGGAAGGAAAGCCTAGGGGTTAAAGTGTCCAACACGTGATGTGACTGCGGCGCGGGTTCAAGTCACCACCAGTTCGAGGCAGCTTTTCCCCCGCAGTTCACGTCAGTGCTGACTTCCCCATCCCCGGGGATCACAGAGTCCCCATGTGCGAACGCACACAGAATCTTGCGTACTTGTTAAAAACCCGTTCCACCTTTCGGAAGAGTAGGGCATTGCGTGCCTGTAGGACTCACTGAAAACTATCTAAAAATTCCCCCAACCCCAACAAAACAAAAACGCATGCTCACTGGTATCGTGTTGTAGACATCATCCTTGAAATCGGAATGCGGCTACCTTAAAAGTGGGTAAACAGCAACAAATCTTATTCTTGGCGAACCAGAGAGCTCTCGCTGAGGGGCAAAAGCTGAGAAAAGAAGCAGACTGTTGTAGAAAGGAGGCTGAGAACTGTGACATGGGATGCTTGTTTCACTGGCAGCTGACTCTTCTGCCAGAGGCCATGGTCACAAGTAGGAGAAGAAACGTGCAGCTTCTGGCATAATTACTTCTTTCGTTCCTCGGCTAGAGCTCCGAGGTCACCACTCGTGACATTTTTGCGAATGCGACCAATTTTCGCCCACCATGAAGGCAGCTGTTTTCCGATTTCGGGGATCGATGCTGGGTAAGTCTGTGTTTACATAGCCCACCGAATGCTGACTGAATTACGGGATCTTTAAAATTGCGTATTTGATCTTCTCAGACATAGATACACTGACGAATAGTTTCAATACAGCAGTGACTGAAACAGCAAGCGAGCTTCTTGGCAAACACCGACCAGTCAAAAAACCATGGGTCACACCTAACATCCTACAACTATGCAACAAGCGTAGAGAGTTGAAGAAAAAGAAAAATGAAACAAAAGAAAGAGCAGAACAATATAGGGCAGTCAACAAAAGAATCAGGAAGTCCATGACGGAGGCAAAAGAGAAATGGATCGGTGAACAGTGCCAAGACATTGAAGAGAACATCAAGAAAAACAATAGCAAGAAAGCATATCAGCTGGTGAAAGACCTGACTAGCACAAAACAGGGAAAAGGTTTAACAATCCAAGACAAAAATGGGAAGTGTCTCACTGACGACCAGGATATTCTGAACAGATGGACAGAATACTGTTCCGACCTGTATAACTATAGAACCGCAGGAGATCCAGATGTCCTTAATGTACCAGCAAGCAAAGACACAGACAGTCACCCTATCCTCCGAGAAGAAGTGGAAACAGCAGTCAGATCGCTGAAAAAGGGAAAGTCAGCAGGGGCTGACAACATTCCAGCCGAGTTGGTTCAAGCTGGAGGGGAAGCCATGATCAGCGCCCTACTAAGAATCTGCAACAAGATCTGGCAGACAGGAAAATGGCCAACACCATGGACACAGTCACTCAACATCACCCTCCCCAAGAAAGGAAATCTACAACAATGCCATAATTACCGCACAATCAGCCTCATATGCCACCCAAGCAAGGTCATGCTGCAGATAATATTGAATAGACTGAAGCCACAAGCAGAGACCATCATTGCTGAGGAACAAGCAGGTTTCAGAGCAGGGCGCAACACAACAGAACAGATATTCAACCTCAGAATACTATGTGAGCGGTACCTTCAACATCAACAAGACCTTTACCACGTATTTATCGATTTTAAGAAGGCATTTGACAGGGTGTGGCATGCAGCTTTGTGGGCAAACATGAATTTGTACAGCATCAATGCAAACCTGATCAGAGTCATCAAACAGCTGTACAGCGAGGCAACCAGTGCAGTGTACTACAACAATATTGGAGAATGGTTTCGAACAACAGTTGGAGTAAGGCAGGGCTGTCTATTCTCACCCACTCTTTTCAACATCTTCCTTGAGAGAATCATGGCTGATGCACTGGAACATCATGAAGGATCAGTCAGCATTGGTGGCAGAACGATCACAAACCTCCGCTTCGCAGATGACATTGATGGAATAGCAGGATCAGAAAAAGAGCTTGCCAGCCTAACAGAACACTTGAATAAGGCCTCCAAACATACGGCATGGAAATCAGTGCAGAGAAGACCAAACTGATGACTAATAACACCAACGGCATTAGCACTGATATCAGGGTTAATGACCAGAAGCTGGAAACAGTTCAAAGCTTCAAGTACCTGGGAGCCATTGTATCAGACCAGGGATCCAAGCCAGAAGTAGTATGCAGGACTGCACAGACAATAACAGCTTTGTCAAAACTAAACACCATCTGGAGAGATAAGAATATCTCACTTATCTCCAAGATCAGACTAATGCGCTCCCTTGTCATATCCATATTTATGTATGCCTGTGAATCATGGACCCTGACTGCAGATTTGGAGAGAAGAGTACAGGCGGTGGAGATGAGATGCTTTCGGAGACTCCTTGGCATCTCCTACAAAGACCACATAAGCAACGAAAGCGTGCATAACAGAATTCAGCAAACCATTGGACCCTATGAGAACCTTCTAACGATCGTGAAAAAGCGTAAACTGAAATGGTATGGGCATGTCACAAGATCCAAAGGACTTGCAAAGACAGTTTTACAAGGCACTGTCCAGGGAGGAAGAAGAAGAGGCAGACCAAGGAAGAGCTGGCAGGATAACATCAGCGAATGGACAGGCCTAGAACTCAACAAAACCCTGAGAAAGGCAGAACAGAGAGAGGAATGGAGGGAACTGGTTGTTGAGTCTTTGAGGGTGCCCCCACGGTCGTCAGACTACGGGACAGATAGATAGATAGATAGATAGATTTGATCTTCTGCATGTGTATATAAATACACAAGGGGAATGAAGGCCCTGGCAGGTCTGTGCTTGAAGTTGACCTGGGAGATTGTAAAAACCCTCACCCTTAATTCACCAGATGCCGCCGAGATTCGAACCCATGACTTGATGGACCCATGGACTTGCAGTCAAGCGGTCTTAACCACTCGGCTATAGCGTCCTTCGGCATTCATTTTTAAGTCGAACAAGAAAAAGAAAGGAACATTTCAAAATGACTTCCAGCTTCTGCTGAAATAGCAACTTCAAGTGATACAAATTTGGTTGGAATAAAGAGCAGTCGATTAGAACCCTTCCCCCCCCCCCCACCGGCAACAGCACATAAAAACAACAACAACAACAAACAACAACAACACTTAGACACAAGATTACTTTGAACACGCAAATCCATATCTACAGAAGTTAAGCGCGCGCGTTCGCGCGCGCACACACACACACACACAAACATACGCACGCACGCACGCACACACACACACAAGGGGATATTTTCCCCTGGAGTTAACATCAGTGCAGACTCCACTCTCCCCCAAAAGTCCTTCGGATGAGACAATAAACCCAGGTCCCGTGTGTGAACGCACGCAGAACATCTTGCGCACACGTTAAATCCTGTTTCGCTTTTCGTAAGAGTAGGCTATTGTGTGTCGGTGGGAACAGATGACAGAATTTACAAAACCGCATACACACTTATTCCATTATCCTCGAAATAAAAGAATAAAAAAGACAAAAAACCCATAAAAAAAGCCACAAATACACGCGCGCGCGCGCGCACACACACACACACACACACACACACACACACACACACACACACACACACACACACACACACACACACACACACACACACACACACACACACACACACACACACACACACACACACACTAGTGCTGTCTAGGCACGTATACTGCGGTCTTTCCGGCAAACTGAATATCGCTCTCTCTTTCTCTCTCTCGGATCGATGGCAGGCTCGGCCGGCGATGTGTGAAATCCTCCACAAAGAGTAAGGAGGAGTTGAAATGGAATGGGACGTAATCTAAAGGTCCGTGAAGATTGTCTGGTCCAGTTAAGTCCCTTGATAGTAGTTCAGCGTGTGATTTGAAAGGGGAGACAAGTTTGAAAAGCTGAGGAACAACAAAACTTCAGGCAGTGGTGTTCTATTGCCTGACTGGAGTGGCTCCTCTGATGTGCTGATACAGGTTGCAGACCATTCATTCATTCATTCATTCATTCATTCATCAAAAATATTCTATTTCGGTGATAATGGAATACGACTTTTTGTACTTCTTTTTACATCCAGTCACCGCGTGTATGCGGATTTGTAACTTTTATCATCCGTTCCCACCAGCACACAATGGCTGACTCTTTTAAAAGGCCGGACAGGTTTTAACATGTGTACAAGATGTTTCTGTGTGTACACGGGACCTCGGTTTATAGTCTCAGACGAAGAACTTTTGGAGGAGTGGAGTCAGCACTGATGTTAACTCCAGGGGAAAAATCCCCTTGAACGGGTGGGTAGGTGGTTTTGGTCGAACTCTAGCTTGAACTCAGGCCGTGAGATCGCAATGGCAACGTTCTAACCACCAGGCTGTCTTGTCCTGGTATGATTGCGCGCCATGACACAGGAATAAGAGGGCAAGTGTAACTGTAGATAGATCTGAGGATAACTTTGACTTGACTGTCTTTTTAACTCTCAGAAACACACACACTCTTCCTCCCTCCACACTTTTACACCACCGCCCCAACTCATATACAGAGAACCTAAAGCTGCGATTTAAACCAAGGGCATCTCACACTTCCTTCACCAGAACATTACCTCTGAAGCCAAGATTGCGCTTGCTGAGAGGAAGAGAGGGGAGAGAGAGAGAGAGAGAGAGAGAGAGAGAGGGAGAGAGAGAGAGAGAGAGAAGAGAGAGAGAGAGAGAGATGAGGAGAGAGAGAGCGGAGGAGAGAGAGAGAGAGAGAGAGAGAGAGAGGCGAATTGTTGCCCAAGTGCTGTGCCTGTCAAACTGTCTTCAGCCTTGCTTTCCCTTCCTTGGCTTCTGTACAGGGGCAGGTCGGCTCCGGACCCTCGTGTTCATGCTGGTAACAGGCTCCTGGCACACACACAAACGTAGCCTACCCTGCCCTGCTGTCCACTCTTACACAAGAACATACCCAGTCTTTGCTGTTCACTTTTACTCAAGAACATACTGCTGTCCACTCTTACACAATTACATACCCAGTCCCTGCTGTCCACTCTTACACAACTACATACCCGGTCCTCGCTGTCCACAAGAACATACCCACTCCCTGCTGTCCACTCTTACACAAGAACATACCCACTCCCTGCTGTCCACTCTTACACAAGAACATACCCACTCCCTCACTGTCCACTCTTACACAAGAATATACTGCTGTCCACTCTTACACAAGAACATACTGCTGTCCACTCTTACACAAGAACACAACCGGTCCTCGCTGTCCACTCTTACACAAGAACATACTGCTGTCCACTCTTACACAAGAACATACCCGGCCCTGCTGTCCACTCTTACACAAGAACATACCCGGTCCCCGCTGTCCACTCTTACACAAGAACATACTGCTGTCCACTCTTACACAAGAACATACTGCTGTTCACTCTTTCACAAGAACATACTGCTGTCCACTCTTTCACAGAACATACTGCTGTCCACTCTTACACAAGAACATACTGCTGTCCACTCTTACACAAGAACATATTGCTGTCCACTCTTACACAAGAACATACTGCTGTCCACTCTTACACAAGAACATACTGCTGTCCACTCTTACACAACTACATACCCGGTCCTCGCTGTCCACAAGAACATACCCGGTCCTCGCTGTCCACTCTTACACAAGAACATACCCGGTCCTGCTGTCCACAAGAACATACCCGGTCCTCGCTGTCCACTCTTACACAAGAACATACCCGGTCCTGCTGTCCACAAGAACATACCCGGTCCTGCTGTCCACAAGAACATACCCGGTCCTGCTGTCCACAAGAACATACCCAGTCCTGCTGTCCACTCTTACACAAGAACATACCCGGTCCTGCTGTCCACTCTTACACAAGAACATACCCGGTCCTGCTGTCCACAAGAACATACCCGGTCCTGCTGTCCACAAGAACATACCCAGTCCTGCTGTCCACTCTTACACAAGAACATACCCGGTCCTGCTGTCCACTCTTACACAAGAACATACCCGGTCCTGCTGTCCACAAGAACATACCCGGTCCTGCTGTCCACAAGAACATACCCGGTCCTGCTGTCCACAAGAACATACCCAGTCCTGCTGTCCACTCTTACACAAGAACATACCCGGTCCTGCTGTCCACTCTTACACAAGAACATACACACTCCCTGCTGTCCACTCTTACACAAGAACATACACACTCCCTGCTGTCCACTCTTACACAAGTATATACCCAGTCCTTGCTGTCCACTCTTACACAAAAACATACCCACTCCCTGCTGTCCACTCTTACACAAGTATATACCCAGTCCTGCTGTCCACTCTTACACAAAAACATACCCAGTCCTGCTGTCCACTCTTACACAAGAACATACCCGGTCCTGCTGTCCACTCTTACACAAAAACATACCCGGTCCTGCTGTCCACTCTTACACAAGAACATACCCAGTCCTGCTGTCCACTCTTTCACAAGAACATACTGCTGTCCACTCTTACACAAGAACATACTGCTGTCCACTCTTACACAAGAACATACTGCTGTCCACTCTTACACAAGAACATACTGCTGTCCACTCTTACACAAGAACATACTGCTGTCCACTCTTACACAAGAACATACTGTGCTGTCCACTCTTACACAAGAACATACTGTGCTGTCCACTCTTACACAAGAACATACTGCTGTCCACTCTTACACAAGAACATACTGCTGTCCACTCTTACACAAGAACATACTGCTGTCCACTCTTACACAAGTACATACCCGGTCCTCGCTGTCCACAAGAACATACCCTGTCCCTGCTGTCCACTCTAACACAAGAACATACTGCTGTCCACTCTTACACAAGAACATACTGCTGTCCACTCTTACACAAGAACATACCGCTGTCCACTCTTACACAAGAACATACTGCTGTCCACTCTTACACAAGAACATACTGCTGTCCACTCTTACACAAGAACATACCGAGTCCTTCCTCTGTACTCCTATGGTAAGTGGTGGAGTGGTTTTGTTTTTAATGTGTATGTCCCTCTTCTCTCTGTCTTTATGATGTCTCATTTCTTTCCTTAGTATCCTTCGTTTTTTCTTCCTCCCCAGGTCGTTGACCTTTGTGAGAAGAGAGAGAGAGAGAGAGAGAGGTACAAAAACACAGAAATCTTTGTAAAGAAACTGAGAGAGAGCAACAGCAAGACACTTGTCATAATTTAGAAGTGTGTACTGCAGCCCCCAGAATAGGTAGATATTCTTGTGGCTTACCACCGCTGCCAGCAAAAGATGAAAATAGAAAGAGACAGAAAATGTTTGACATAAATATTGTAACCAATTTAGAAAAAAATACACAGTAAATAAATCTTTGTGCCTTATGTTCGGGATCCTTTTTTTCTTTTAAATAAAAAAAACGATGCAAGGGAGATCACAAAGTGTGTACCTATATAGACTATAGTCTATACTATACCTATAGTATATAGTGCATATATAATATATATATATATATTTTTCTTTTAATTCCTCGGCTAGAGCTCCTAGGCTTACCAATGGTGAGATTTTGCGTATGCGACCGTTTTTTTTCCCACCATGAAGGTAGCTGCATTCCGACATCGGGGACGTATGTTGGGTAAGTTCGTGTTTTCCTAACCTATCCAACGCTGACACGAATGATGGAATCTTTAACGTGCATATTTGATCTTCTGCATGTGTATGTACACGAAGGGAATTAAGACACTGGCAGGTCTGCACTTGAAGTTGACCTGGGAGATCGTAAAAATCCCCCACCCTTAATTTATCAGACGCCGCCGGGATTCGAACCCAGGATTTCATGGACCCATTGAGATTGAAATGGAAAGGTCTTAACCACTTGGCTATGGCGTCCGTTGGCCAAGTAATAGGACTGATAACACTGCATCAGCAGTGGTGATGTTGTTCTTCTTTGTGGCCAAAGTCACTGTTCACACTGTTCACTGGTCCCGTAACCCGCCAGGGTCGTGGGGGCGCTGCATGGTGGACGAACGGTGGACCAGCTGGCTCCACTTAGCGCGGTCGTGGGCGAGTGCCTGGGTGACACTGAAGTCCTCCCCTGTCCAATCACGGATGTCGTCGGCCCACTTTCTCCTCTGTCTGCCCCGTCTTCTCTTCCCCTGGACTGTTCCTTGCAGGATGGTCTTTGCAAGTCCTTCTGAGCGTGTTACGTGCCCATACCATCTGAGTTTCCTCTTTTTCGCCGTGGTCAGTAGGTCTTCATAACCCCGCACCCGTTGAGTGATCATTCTGCGGACTTCATTGTTGGTGACATGGTCCTTGTATGAGATGCCAAGGAGCCTTCTGAGGCATCTCATTTCTACTGCTTGGATCCTCCTTTGTAGGTCTGCGTTTAGTGTCCATGCCTCACATGCGTAAAGCATGATTGAGGTGACTAGCGCGTTTAGTAACTTTACCTTGGTTCCGAGAGGGATGTTTCTGTCTCTCCATATGGTCTTCAGTCTTGCCATTGCTGCTGCTGTTTGTGCCGCTCTTGCTAGGATTTCGGTCTTCGATCCCTCCTCACTTATGATGGCTCCAAGGTACTTGAAATGGTCAACTGTCTCCAGTTCTTTTCCGCTGAGAGTGATCTTGGTGGTGATTGGCTGGGCACTGTTTGTCATGAGCTTGGTTTTCTTGGCACTGATTTCCATGCCGTATCGGGAGGATATTTCGTCCAATTTCTTCACTAGGATGGCCAGTTCCTCTTCATTTCCTGCCAGACCGTCAATGTCATCGGCAAACCTGAGGTTGGTGATTGTTCGCCCTCCAATGCTGACTGTGCCTGTGTGGTCTTCTAAGGCGTCAGTCATGATGCGTTCAAGGAAAATGTTAAATAGTGTCGGCGACAGCAGACATCCCTGTCGGACCCCAACTGAGGTACGGAACCATTCCCCTACCGTGCCCTGTACGAGTACTGCACTGGTGGCCTTTGAGTAGAGTTCTTTGATGGTGTGGATCAGCTTCTGGCCCATGTTGAATTTGTTCATGGTGGCCCACAGAGCGTCATGCCATACTCTATCGAAGGCCTTCTTAAAATCAATGAAGACGTGGAAGATGTCTTATGATGCAGGACAAAGAAGGGAATTGCCTAACAGAAAAGAAGGAAATCGTTGGCAGATGGACGGAATACTGTTCCGAACTCTACAATCATCAGACGCTAGGTGACCCCAGCGTTCTTGCAAGCCAAGCCTCATCGAATAAAGACAACTTCCCAATTCTACGCGAGGAAGTAGAAGTAGCAATTAGATCGCTGAAGAAAGGAAATCAGCAGGAATCGACAACATCCCAGCAGAGCTGATCCAACACGGGGGAGAAGCAGTGACAGACATCCTTACAAGTATCTGCAACAAGATCTGGCAGCCCGGAGAGTGGCCTACACATGGACCCAATCACTCATCATCACTCTCCCCAAGAAAGGAAATCTCCAGCAGTGCCAAAACTACAGGACAATCAGCCTCATAAGTCATGCCAGTAAAGTCATGCTGAAAGTGATCCTGAACAGGCTGAAACCACAGGCAGAAGAGATCATCGCCGAAGAGCAGGCCGGTTTCCGCCCAAATAGAAGCACCACAGAACAGATATTCAACCTGAGGGTTCTGTGTGAGAAATACAGCCAGCATCAACAAGACATCTTCCAAAGTCACTATGATAAGCCAAATGCTCTCTGCAGAAGTCAGCCGCCCAAAATAATAATGATAATTAAAAAAAAGATGATAATAATGATAAAAAATAATGGGATTAGAACTCACGACTTTGCAGTCCAAAATCAAATGCAGTTATTACTGCATTACCACAACCGGTCTGTGATTTATTACTATTTTTTTTTAAAAGTTCAGTTGCTCACAGCTGCTTATCAAAATAATAGTTCATAAACTATAAATATGATGGTTGAATGAAAACAGCACTTGCAGTGTTGACCATTTAATCTAGACATCAAACTTTGACTTTGACTTGACAAAAAAGAAAATGCATATGCAGAGTTACCATTTAATTCTGGCTAATCTTCAGCTCGGAATTTATGATCAATTTTCCCCGTGCTCAAACTGAATTTAAACGAACATTCAAAGTTGTGTGGTTTGGGTGATGAATGCGATGACGAGGACAAGGTAGCATTCCGGGCACGTCAGGACCAGATTAAATTTGGGATGAAGTGGAATATGTATGCCTGTCCACCCCATGCGCTCTCATTTCCCGTGTCCACTTCCTGTTGGTGAAGGAAAATCAATGGACGGCCATGAGCGAGCCGCTAAAAGGTGGAGGATGTCAGAAAGATTATCCAATTCCCTAAAACCTGAAGAAAATTAAGTTCTTTGAAAAATGCGAGGAAGAAGAAGAAGAAGAAGAATGCGAGGAAGAAGAAGAATGCAAAGAGGAAGAATATAGTGAAGAAGAAGAATGTAAAGAAGAAGAAGAATGTTAAGAAAAAGATGAACGTGAAGAAGAAGACCGCTAAGAAAAGTACAAAGTAGAATGCAAAAAAGAAGTAAAAGAGGAATACAAAGGAGAAGTGTTCAGAATGAAAACAAGAAAAATGCAGACTACAAAGAAGCAGAATCCGAGGAAGAATGCCAAGAGGGAGAAAAAGCACTCTCTCTCTCTCTCTTCTTTCTCTCTCTCTCACACACACACACACACCACACAACCACACACACACAACACACACACACACACAACACACACACACACACACACACGCACGCACGCACGCACGCACGCACGCACGCACGCACGCACGCACGCACACACACAGACAGAAATCTGCAGTAAAGTTTAATGCAATCTAATAGAGAATATTGTCTTGCAATACGAAGCAGTGGGCTTCTTGGTTCTTGATTAAACCATTGACGCTGGGGGCAACAGCAAAGTGAGAGGCTGTATGACCAATGGCTTTCCCACTCATGGAATTCCACTTTACAGCTTAGTCTTTAGTGATCGACTATGACTCTCTGACTAGGAGGCTTGACTCGCACAGTCCTTATGTGCTGCAGCCCTGGGGGCTGGTTGGCCTTTGGAGAACATCTCCAACGCTGACTGTTCTTATGCCCACTTGGCCGAGAGAGTGGGGATGTACTGTGGGCAAGGCATCTCCACTATAATCAAATTTCTGCCCAGTTTCCAAAACAGCAGCTGGCTCCTCTGCTGTTTTGGAGGTCATCGTCGGACACGACAGACAAACATACATAAAGTACATTGCTTTAGAGCCCAATGCTATACAATGCTTTACAATAGAATAGAACAATACAACGATAGAATACTTGTTTGCTATATATTTTGACAATTCTAAAGCCTTTGATTGAGTATGGCAACAAGGTCT
>CM054148.1:45517587-45527587 GCA_028751875.1 Rapana venosa | reverse complement strand
GTCTGTCTGTCTGTCTGTCTGTCTGTCTGTCTCTCTCTCTCTCTCTCTCTCTCTCTCTCTCTCTCTCTCTCTCAAGTTTTTAAGCAAATGTATCAATGTGCCATTGCCAGATATGTTCAAATTTAGAAATGCTGAGTACAAACATAGTTTGTCTAGATACATTTTTCATTCTATTAACAAAAGGAAAACAATGTTGGCTCAAATGCTTTATTGAAAAACTGCTACGATTTGATATACTCATATGAATGATTTTTCTTAGAGAGCATCTTCTTTCTATGATTGGATTATGATTGATTTAAGGTTTATAATCAAGAAATAGATTAAATGGTGTTTTTTCTTCTTTATTCAGTCATAAATTGTTACTGACATAATCTTTTTGCATGGTTTGGTTATGTATATGTTTGTGTTTTTCTTCTTTAATCAGTCACAAATCATTACTTGTTTGTGCACTTGCTTTGCCAATGATATGAATGAACCCATTGTTCCATCCCAAGCCCAACAAATGTATTGTGGTCCAAGGCCAATGTACATTAAATCATTTCAGAGTTCAGAGTTCAGAGTTCAGAGTTCTCTCTCTCTCTCTCTCTCTCTCTCTCTCTCTCTCTCTCTCTCTCTCTCTCTCTCTCTTCTCTCTCTCTCTCTCTCTCTGTCTGTCTTTCTTAGTCCTTTGGATGAGACTACAAACCGAGGTTCCGCGTGCGAACGTACGCAGAACATCTTGCACACACGTTAAATCCTGTTCCGCTTTTCCTAAGAGTAGGCCATTGTGTGCCGGTGGGAACAGATGACAGAATTTACAAAACTGCATATACACGGGTACTGTGTGTAAAAAAGCACATAAGTGCTTATTCTATTACCCTCGATATAAAAGAATTAAAAAAAGTCTCTGTCTCTCTCCGTCTGTCTGTCTCTACCCTCTCTCCTCTCTCTCTCTCTCACTATGTGTTCTCCCTCTCTCTCACTCTATCTCTCTCACATACACCGCTTTTCGGAAGAGTAGGCCAATTTGTGCCGCTGGGAACAGGTGACGAAATCTGCAAAACTACGTACATACGGGAACTGGATGGAAAAAAGCACATGAGTGCTTATTCAATCATTCTCGAAACAAAAGAAAGAAAGAAGATAAATAAATAAAACACTCACCCTTACCCTGGCCTCCCCATTCCCAAGCACACGTTACACCACAGCAGCAGCAGCAGCAGCAGCAGCAGCAGCAGCTAGCCATCAAATGCTGACCCTCACAGTGTTACTGACAGTGAAGGCTTGAGGAGGCCCAGCACTGCACAACAGAGGAACGAACGACATGATGACTGCCTCTGTGTGTGTGTGTGTGTGTGTGTGTGTGTGTGTGTGTGTGTGTGTGTGTGTGCGTGTGCGTGTGTGTGTATGTGTGTGTGTATGTGTGTGTGTGTGTGTGTGTGTGTGTGTGTGTGTGTGTGTGTGTGTGCAGCCCTGCTAGTGAGTGCTAGGGCTATGACTGTAGCCAACAGATGAAACTCTATCTGTGGAAGGCAGGATCTGTAGCCAACAGATGAAACTCTATCCCCATCTGTGGAAGGCGGGATCTGTAGCCAACAGATGAAACTCTATCTGTGGAAGGCAGGATCTTAGCCAACAGAAGAAACTCTATCCCCCATCTGTGGAAGGTGGGATCTGTAGCCCAGTGGTGACAGCACTCAGCTCGCCATCTTTAAGATCAGTACCCTCTGTTACAAATGTCTCCACAAAACAGCACCCGCCTACCTCTGTGAATGTCTTCACTTGTACACTACTTCTCGTTCTCTCCGCTCTGCTGCAGATACTTTGTCCTTACGAATACCTAGATTCAACCAATCCACCATCGGCCGTCGCTCTTTCTCATTTTCTGGCCCATTGATGTGGAATGATCTCCCTCTCTCTCTCTCTGCCAAAAGCCTTCTTATGACACTTTTAAATCCATTCTCAAGACATTTATTTCAAACCTAAGATTTTCCTCTCCTGCTTCATCTCATAGTTTTTCCCTGCCTTCAACAGCCAAGATTCTATTGCCCTGCCAGGGTGTGTAACCTCTGTGTGTGTGTGTGCGTGTGTGTGTGTGTGTGTGTGTGTGTGTGTGTGTGTGCGCGCGTGCGTGCGTGCGTGCGTGCACATTTGGGCTTGATGGAACTATTACTTGTTACTGGTTGTATGACTGTGTAAGAATGAGTTGAGTGCAAGCGCTTTGATTTGTCTGCAAGATATAGCGCTATATGAATTCCATTTATTACTATTATTATTATTATCTGACGGCGCGGCTTCCAGCCACCACGAGACGCCAGTTGGAGAGGAGTTTTCCTCTGGAGTTAACATCAGCACCGACTCCACTACCCCTAAAGTCCCTCGGTAGACATGTCTTGTGTTGCATTGTATTGCGTTGTGTTGTGTTTGCATTGTGTCAAATTGTGTTGTATTGCATTGCATTGTATATCACTTGCAGTCACGGCAGATTTTTTTTTGTTGGCATGAAATTAAGGTTACTCTCTCCGGGAAGACTGTCGCCATAGGACCAGCGCTACCCATTAAAAAACAGCCTGTCTGCAGGTGTTTTTCTTTCCCTCTCAGAGTGGCTTTTCTCCACAGAAAGCTGTCAGGACAACTCTGCTGCTGTCGTGCCTTCTTTAACGTGTGCTGATTGCGTGTGGGTCACATGACCTCGGTTTATAGCCTTCTCCAAAAGACTAGCACCCAGATCATGAAAAGTGCACCTTTTCTACTCTGTGATTAAAAACTTCAAACCTGTTCTGAGCAGACCGTCAGCAAAGGTCGTTGTGACTTTGTTTGATACGAAACTAATCCTGTCTGAAATGTTGCAGTTCCTTTGCTCTTCACTTCTGGCATTGTGTTTCCGTCCTTTATTGGGTCAGAAAATGGCTGGTGTTTTTTTGTGTTTTTTTTTTTGTGTCTGCTAGCTCTTTCGACGAGGTTTAAGAACAGGCCATCTCACATTTTGAAACTGAGCCGTCCTTTGCGCTGAAATCTTTTCTGTGGGATCTCTGTGGAAGGAAGAAGCTGCATTTTTTCTGTGTGGAGCTGGCTTTCAGATTAACTTTCTGTCGCTCGTTTTTTTCTTTGCTGTCATGCAGATATTTTTGAAAAGTTACATGCACAAACAAGTACTTGCACAAGGGTGAAAGCATTCACTTATTTTATTATATTATTTTAATTATTTTATTTTATTCTTTTATATCGAGGATATTGTAATAAGCACTTATGTGCTTTTTTTTATATTTTACATCCATTCCCGTGTGTATGCGGTTTTGTACATTTCTTCATCCGTTCCCACCGGCACACAATGGCCTACTCTTAGGAAAAGCGGAACAGGATGTAACGTGTGCGCAAGATGTTCTGCGTGCGTTCGCACACGGGGCATCGGTTTATAGTCTCATCCGAAGGACTTTTGGGGAGAGTGGAGTCTGCACTGATGTTAACTCCAGGGGAAAATATCCCATTGAACGGGAATCGAACCCGGGTCGTCAGATTGCGAGCGCAATGTTCTAACCACTAGGCTATCCCGTCCCCGCGTTCACGCGCGCACGCACACGCACATTATCAGGATCTAATAACCTCATGAGGACCTTAACAGCTGCTTTGAATGACAAGAAATCACGTTCAGTACCGAACACAGACACCTGAAATGACTTTCACCTGTGGGGATGCCGGGGGCCTGTCAGTATGAACAGCATCCCCACCTTCTGGAAATTCTGTGTTAGGAATTCCCTCTTTTCTATCCCTCTCTTTGTTTCTGCCTTGTTCCTTTTCTTCATGTCACCTCCTTCTTGTCTATTTTCTTCCTTTTGGTCCATTCTCCTGCCTTTTTTTCAGAGACTTAAAAGTTAACAATTCTCTACCACACCGAAGTCGGATGCGCTGGGCCTGACTTGTCAGGCGCTTAGCGGCAGCGCAACGCATTTTTGCTCCTATGATAGACAACAGTAGCGTTGGATGCAGAAGAACAGACGACATTACTGATAACAGTGCGCGCTTTCCTTTTAGTGTTTGTGCCATGGCTTTTAGGTGAAAACGTCTTGTACATCTCTGTCTGTCCCTGTCCGTCTACCTGTCTGTCTATCTGTCTGTCTATCTCTGTATCTTTCTTTGCGTCTGTTTTTTGCCTGCATGTCTGTCTGCCTGTCTGTCTGTTTTGTTTTTAAAAATATTTTTGAATTAGTGTCTCGACATGTCTGTCTGCCTGTCTGTCTGTCTGACTGTTTTTTAATTTTTGAATCAGTGTCTCAGACATGTCTCTTCTTACGCTACTGTTCAGATCAAAAACAAAACAGAACAACGACCAAAAAAACCCCCAAACCACACCCAAAAACCCCACACGAAAAAAATGACCAGGCAAAAAATAGACAAACAATCAAATCAACAGACAATCAGACAAAATCAACAGGAATCCTGAAAAAGCAAACAAGTGAAGATGAGAAATTGCAAAGAAGAAGAACTGCAAAGAAAAAGAATTGTAAAGAAAAATTGGAAAGAGGAAGAATGTGAAGAGGAGAGCGAAGAATGCAAATAGTGCAATGAAGAATGCAAAACGAAAAAGAATGCAAAGAAGAGTGCAAAGAAGAGTGCGAAGAAGAATAAGAATGTGAAGAAGATGAAGAATGCAAACAAGAAGAAGAAAAAGAAGAAAAACATGAAGAAGAAGAATGGAAAGAAAAAGAGCAATGCAAAAAAGAAGAGGAAGAAAAAAAGGAGGAGGAGGAGGAGGAGGAGAAGACGAAGAAGAAGAAGGAGAAGAAGAAGAAGAGGAAGAAGAAGAAGAAGAAGAAGAAGAAGAAGAAGAAGAAGAAGAAGAAGAAGAAGAAGAAGAGCAATGCTAAAAAGAAGAAGAAGAAAAAAAGGAGGAGAGGAGGAGGAGAGACGAAGAAGAAGAAGAAGAAGAAGAAGAAGAAGAAAAATAATAAGAAGAAGCAGAAGCAAAAGCAGAAGCAGCAGCAGAAGAAGAAGAAACAACAAGAAGAAGAAGAAACAACAAAGAAGAAGAAGAAACAAGAAGAAGAAGAAGAAGAAGCAGAAGAAGAAGAAGAAGAAGAAGCGGAGCACAGGTGACCGTGACATACCCGCGTGAGTTGAGATGCTCTTTGCACAGGGAATGGCAATCTTCTCCTGCATTAAGCTAGAACAGGACCTTCAGGCCTGCTCTGTCAATGCTATTTCCAGAGCAAATCTTGGCATGCCTTTGTACTTCAGAGGTATTTGCGCCTGGTGTTTTCTCGCGTGTGTGTGTGTTTGTTTGTTTTTATCCAAAGGAGTTTACGTGCTAGTTAAACGGTTGATAACGGGAATAAATGTTTGATTAAATCTCTCTCTCTCTCTTTTTCTCCTTGTCTGTGTCCGTCTGTCTCTGTTTTCTCTTGCCTTGCCTTACCTTGCCTTGCTCTGTCCGTTTGTCTGTCTGTCTCTGTCTGTCTGTCTGTCTGTCTGTCTCTCTTCCCTTCTCTCTCCCTCCCTCCCTCTCTGTCTCCCTCCCTCTCTGTCTCTCTGTCTGTCTCTGTCTGTCACTGTGTCTGCTTCTCTGTCTCTGTCTTTCTCTCTCTCGTCTTGCTTTCTTTTTGTGTCTGTCTCTCCTTTTGTCTTTCTTGTTAATCTGTTTGCCTGTTTGCATGTACACACGCACGCACGTACGCACACACACACACACACACACACTTACACCCCTACAGCTACCCCCCCTCCTCGCCCCTCATACTCCCAACCACCGCCCCACACACACTTACACCTCTACACCTACCCCTACCTGTAAAACCACACACACCACATGCACGCACACAGACAGACACACACACAAACACACACACACGCAGGCACACAAACACACACACACACAAACACACACACACCCACACACTCACACACACATACACACACACGCAGGCACAAACACACACACACGCGCGCACATACACCCACACACCCACACCCACACACCCACCCACCAACACCCACCACACCCACACATGCACACCCACACCCACACACACCCACACCACACCCACCCACACACACGCAGGCACAAACACACACACACACACACACCACACCAAACACCAACACACCCACACACGCACCAGGCTATTCGGTTCAGTTCATCTCTGACAATCTGATTTCCCCCATAACACTTTCTTTGACAGAAATTGCAGCCTGTGCTGTTGATGGTGAACAAACGAGAGGAAATGCAGGATTCATTTTATCTCTCTCTCTCTCTTTTAGCAGAGGGCTTTAGCTTGTATCGGATCGATATCGTAAATCACTTACTGCCTGTCTGTCTGCCTGCCTGCCTGCCCATTTGTCTGCCTGTTTCTGACTTTTGATATGTGTGTGTGAGTGTGTGTGTGTGTGTGTGTGTGTGTGTGTGTGTGTGTGTGTGTGTGTGAGAGTGTGAGTGTGTTAGTGTGTGTGTGTGAGTGTGAGTGTGAGTGTGTGTGTGTGTGTGCGCGCGCGCGCGTGTGAGTGTGTGTGTGCGCGCGCGGCCGTCCGCATGTGAGTGTGTTTGTGTGTGTGTACGCATGCGCGCGCGCGTGTGTGTGGTGTGCGCGCGCGGGCGTCCGCGTGTGAGTGTGTTTGTGTGTGTGTGTGTGTGTGTGTGTGTGTGTGTGCGCGCGCACGCGCGCATCTGTTTATTGTCAACGGAGAAAGACATTAAAAAAAAACAACACAAAAGTTTTATGCAAACTAATTTATCCCATATGGAAATTGTTTCTGTACCTTTATTACGATTTTAAAAAAAAAACGCATCTGATTTTTTAAAATCAAATTTTTTTCATTCCTGGAACACTATAACACTTTTCTGCTTGAAATGTTATCAAGGGGAAAAACTATTTTCATTTGAATACAACTGGGGACGAAATGTATTCAAATTTTTGCAGGACAGCACATTTTCCATGTTTATTCTTAAAAAAAAAATCAAAACATCCCCGAAGTCGGAATGCGACTACCTGACTTTTGGGAAAAAAAACCCCGGAGGCATACGCCAAAATGTCACCATTGGCAAACCCCAGAGCTTTAGCTGAGGAACGAAAAAAGCCCATCCCCAACCCTCCTCCCCCCAACACCCCCCCCCCCCCCCCCCCCGGGGCTCCAAAAAAAAAAAATCCAACAACGAAAAAACCTCAACTAAAAACCCACCCCCACCCCAAATAACAATCTCCCACCCTCCTCATCCAAAAGAAAATCTCTCCCACTCAAATCCTCCCCCCCCCCCCCCCCCCCCCCCCCCCGAATTACTTTGTGGTGTTGATTATAATTGTAAAAAACCGCGTTTGCGCGAGAAGAGGAGAACTGCATGTTTTTGCTTTGTCGTCGTCGTTGTCGTCGTCGTCGTTGTTGTTGTTGTCGTTGTTGTTGTTGCTGTAGTCGTTGTTGTTGTTGTCAGATCAAGGAATCGCTGTGTTACCTTTCTTACAGCTCGTGTTTCTGCTGCGTTGCTGCTGCATCAAGCATGTCCAGAGAGGTTGTGAGGGAGGCGTTTCTCTTTGGATGAAGTTTCCAATAACTTCATAAATTTTGACATTAATTGGAAGGGGGGTTATTTTCCCCAAAGATTACACAGAGAGAGAGAGAGAGAGAGAGAGAGAGAGGAGAGAGACAGAGAC
Source organism: Rapana venosa (assembly GCA_028751875.1). NCBI lineage: Eukaryota > Metazoa > Mollusca > Gastropoda > Neogastropoda > Muricidae > Rapana > Rapana venosa. Next base: position 45,519,971 of record CM054148.1, on the reverse strand, counting down.
AGAGACAGAGACAGAGATACAGAGAGACAGAGAGGCTGAGAGGCTGAGAGAGACAGAGAGACAGAGAGAGAGAACTCTCTAACTCGAACCCGAAAGGTTTATCCACAAAAAGGCCATTGGCTCATACATGAAGGGGGGTTGCCGAACTGCTTAGAATTTAAGTGAGAAAAATAAGGAAATGCACAAAAAAACCAAAATGTCATTGTATAACCACAACCACCACGACTTAAGAAAGCAAGATATCTCTTATTCTAAAGGCTTTACCCAAATATAAAGCGAGGCTGAGCACAAGAGAGAGAGAGAGAGAGAGAGAGAGAGAGAGAGAGAGAGAGAGAGAGAGATGCTGCTGCTGCTGATGATGATGGTGATGGTGTGGTGTAGAGAAGCTGTAAACTTATCCGTTTACTTTACCTTCAATGAAATGTTCCTATTCCTGCTATTTGAATACATAGCTCTTCTGTCTGTCTGTCTGTCTGTCTGTTTTCTGTCTGTTTTCTGTCTGTCTCTTTCTCCAAGTCTCTGCCTCTGTCTCTCTCTCTCTATCTAACACAATACAATTCGATGCAGTACAATACAATGCAATACAATACAGTACAGTAGAATGCAATTAAATGCACTAGATTGTAATACAATACAGTAGAATGTAATTCTGTACAGTAGAATGCAATTCAATACAGTACGAAACAATACAAAACAATGCAATACAATACAAAACAGCACAATGCAATTCACTGTAGTACAATGCATCACACCAGTTCAGCTTTTTTTCTTTTTCACTAATGTGCGTTTCTGCTCCCCGATAGGAAAATCAATATCTGTCTCTGTAACTCTCATCCACTCTAAAAACCACTTTGTTCAGACAAATTGACACATAAAAAGTGGCCACATTACACTTGCGATTTTTTCACAACAAATGCCAAAGGAAAGAAATAATATGGGAAGGACTTTTAAAAGCGCGCGAAGCTATCAGTTCGAATTGCTGGTCAAGTACTAGCCTCAACCACAGCGCCAAAGAGATAGCATCTCCAATTCAGAACACGCGTACTGATTCTCAGCCTCGCTCTCTCTTCCCAGTTTGACCAGAAAATCAAACTGAATGTCAAACTTCCCCGGATGAGACGATAAACCCGAGGCCCCCTGTGTGCCAACGCACGCAGAACGCCTTGCGCACACGTTATAAACCTGTTCCGCCCTTGGAAGAGTAGGCCATTTCGTGCCCGGTAGGAACGGATGACAAAATTTTAAAAAACCGCATGTATACATGCGTGGTGTTTAGGTACCCTCCCCGAAGTCCCAATACGGCTACCTGAATGGTGTGGTGGTTAGGTGGAGATTGGGGAGGTGGGGGGGGGGGGGGGGGGACGTTCGTATAGGCAAAAATCTCACCATAGGTAAATCTCAGAGCTCTAGCCGAGGAACCAAGCAAAAAACCCCAAACAAAAACCCACCCTCCCCTTCCCCAAACCATGCCTAGGTGCAACTGTACCAACGTTGGCAGCCATGTTCTTTTCTGCCTTCATAGCAGGCGATTGTATTTGCCGTCTGTCTCCCTTACCTCACTCAGAAAATGGCTGGCCATTCCTGTCAATGTGCGCTCTTTTGAAGTTGCTGCTGCTGCTGTTGTTGTTGCCGCTTATGGTGTTTCAGATCAAACTGGTTTTTTTTCCTGTCAGCAGCTCGTAGAGTCCAGGTTGATGTGGTGAAATGGGGTTAGTGGTGAACTGTTCATGTGATACTGGAGGTTCAATTCAGAGAGACAGACAGACAGACAGACAGACAGACAGACAGACAAGACAGATAGACACACACACACACACACACACAGACACACACATACGCGCGCATGTATGCAGGTATGCGCGCTCCCACGCGCACAAACACACGCAGACACAGACACAGACACACACCCACCCACCCACCCACCACACACACACATACACACCCACCCACAACACACACACACACACACACACACACACACACACACACACACACACACACACACACACACACACACACACACACACACACACACACACACACACAAGTCCTTCGAATGAGACTATAAACCGAGGCCCCGTGTTCGAACGCATACAGAACATCTTGCGCACACGTTAAATCCTGTTCCGCTTTTCGGAAGAGTAGGCCATTGTGTGCCGGTGGAAACAGATGACAAAATGTACAAAACCGCATACACACGAGGACTGAATGTAAAAAAAGCGCATAAGTGCTTATTCCATTATCCTCGATATAAAAGAATAAATAAATAAATGAATAAATAAAATAAATAAATAAAATCTCTCTCTTTATTTGCTGGCAACTGATGCAGTTTGCTGTCTACCTATGTTCTCTTATGGACGAATCATCATGATAAAGTTGAATAC